>CM060957.1:96038346-96638346 GCA_030765055.1 Mantis religiosa
CTTGCTTGCTTGCTTTCTTGCTTGCTTCCTTCCTTCCTTCCTTACTTCCTTCCTTCCTTCCTTCCTTCCTTCCTTCCTTGCTTGCTTGCTTGCTTGCTTGCTTTCTTGCTTGCTTCCTTCCTTCCTTCCTTGCTTGCTTGCTTGCTTTCTTGCTTGCTTCCTTCCTTCCTTGCTTGCTTGCTTGCTTTCTTGCTTGCTTCCTTCCGTCCTTCCTTCCTTCCTTGCTTGCTTGCTTGCTTTCTTGCTTGCTTCCTTCCTTCCTTCCTTGCTTGCTTGCTTGCTTCCTTCCTTCCGTCCTTCCTTCCTTCCTTGCTTGCTTGCTTGCTTGCTTTCTTGCTTGCTTCCTTCCTTCCTTCCTTGCTTGCTTGCTTGCTTTCTTGCTCGCTTCCTTCCTTCCTTGCTTGCTTGCTTGCTTTCTTGCTTGCTTGCTTCCTTCCTTCCTTCCTTCCTTCCTTCCTTCCTTCCTTCCTTCCTTCCTTCCTTCCTTCCTTCCTTGCTTGCTTGCTTGCTTGTTTCCTTCCTTGCTTGCTTGCTTGCTTGCTTGCTTTCTTACTTGCTTCCTTCCTTCCTTCCTTCCTTCCTTCCTTCCTTCCTTGCTTGCTTGCTTCCTTCCTTCCTTCCTCCCTTCCTTCCTTGCTTGCTTGCTTGCTTTCTTGCTTGCTTCCTTCCGTCCTTCCTTCCTTCCTTGCTTGCTTGCTTGCTTGCTTTCTTGCTTGCTTCCTTCCTTCCTTCCTTCCTTCCCTCCTTCCTTCCTTGCTTGCTTGCTTGCTTTCTTGCTTGCTTCCTTTCTTCCTTCCTTCCTTGCTTGCTTGCTTTCTTGCTTGCTTCCTTCCTTCCTTCCTTGCTTGCTTGCTTGCTTTCTTGCTTGCTTGCTTCCTTGCTTCCTTCCTTCCTTCCTTCCTTCCTTGCTTGCTTGCTTGCTTTCTTGCTTGCTTCCTTCCTTCCTTCCTTCCTTGCTTGCTTGCTTGCTTTCTTGCTTGCTTCCTTCCTTCCTTCCTTGCTTGCTTGCTTGCTTTCTTGCTTGCTTCCTTCCTTCCTTGCTTGCTTGCTTGCTTTCTTGCTTGCTTCCTTCCTTCCTTCCTTCCTTCCTTCCTTGCTTGCTTGCTTGCTTCCTTCCTTCCTTCCTTTTTTTTAATTTACGTCCTCCAACGTTGTCATATAGGAGGATGAATGAAATGGATAAAATGATGTTCAAATGAGTTCAGGGTCCATAGACCTTAGAGTTACCTAACATTCATATTTCAGTATAAGGGACACCCTAGGAAAAAGTCCTATGCAAATAATTCACTCTGATCAACATAAGAATTAGGGACCTCTTGAACGTAAGGCAGGCAGGCACTTTATCCCCACACCGCAGAGGCGGTTTTAGCTTACTGTGTTCTTCTATGGACGACAAAATACGTAATGAAAATTTGTCTTTATTAACAACAAATAGAAGTATTAACCTTCTAAATGTGAGTACAGTAGGTTACGAGAGAAGTATACATTGAATTTGGATGTAAGAATATTGAAGAAGGAAAACTATATTATTAAATAAATGTATAACTTAGGCTTTCCCAAAAATCTAAAAGATCTATGGAACAGTTTTGCATTTCGAAATATGTAATTTAGTTAAGCAATTTGAATAAGAAGTATTTAGCTATACCGGTGCCGGTTTTAGTTTATGGGGCAATGTAAACAAAGCGGGAAATTCTATTACTGTGGTTGGAAGCAATAGTAGTACTATTTTATCCAACACATGGCGAACATGTGCGCTGTCAACGAACTTCTATGCAAAGTTTTGCTTTGTCGTTTTCGATGTTGGCTACCCCCTTCTTAAATTCTAAGGTGTGTGTGCTGTGTAATATATTTCCCTTTGTATGTTAAAAAGAGACTGAATGCTTGCACAGTTATTCAAATATTTGATTTCTTCACATAACCTGACCTCATTTATAATGTTTATAAAATAAACATTAAATAATGGGTCTTTCTGCGGAATAATAATGCTAAATAATCCCATATAGCCACTTTGGCAATGACTTTAAAGTTCTACCTGGCATGCAACTGAAAAAAAAATACTTTACGTCCCTAAAAAAGAAAACTCGAAAGCAACTGCAGCTATCACATGTTAAAAATAAATGGATGGGTGAGATGGATGCATACAAATATGCATTCCTACTATTCTTGAATTACCTTAAAAAATAATAAACTTCATAAATTACTAATAGTAAATTAATTTCATTATTTATATACTATCATTTAACCGTGTCAGTTTTAAATTGTAGTTAATATATGGCATATTATCTCAAATAAAACCATTTTAAATTTATAAACAAACGAAACGATTCATATCTTTAATTACAATCAAAGTTTCACTAACATCAAACTCTTCAACATCAACTTCCTCAATTCTACTACAGTATACACATCAACATGTTAACGATAGCACACACTTGTTGAAGGACCCTTATTTATGATAGGGAGGTATGAAAAATATACTTGTAACAGCTATTCAGTAACTACTGGCACCGCGAGTATTTGGTAGCATTAATGTTTCATAGTTTAGTTCCTCGCGTCAACAACTATTGGCGCTGCAATCGCCCCAAGTGACCAACATGAACATAACCCTTCACTTCTAAAAGGAACTGTTTTATACTCTGTGGTCACACACCTCTGTTGAACGTTGGCATTACGACGGCGATCGCAGCGTGAGTAGTAATATAAACTGGAACTAAACTGTGGAAACTATCAAATTCTTGGATAATCGCAAACAACCAAATTATTCAATGTTTCGTTCGTTTCTCAATTATACTGCCGTGTTTCAGAGAGATTGTAGCATACATTCAGTTTATCCAACCAATAAGATGTGTGCAGTAAGAGGAAGATACAGTATGAGCTGCCATCTAGTGTCGCGCATTTAAGAGAGTGGCGCATCGAGCAGTTTAGCAATTTGATTTTGAATAGCATGGGGTCAATACACGCATTAATTTGTTGTGTGTTCTACATAAAACTAAATGTTGACATTTTTATATTTGGTATGAAATAATTTTTGTTATGATTTGCATGTTACTGTAGAATGAAAGGCAATTACATTTCTTTCACTATAGATTAACAACCTTTAAATAAATTAATTGTAAACTGCTGTATGCAGTGAATAACATTATGTAATACCAAGTCACAGCCTTTCCTATTTTCCCACCATATTGCAAATCAATGCAATCACTGCTAAATAAAGGCGATTAAAATTAATTGTGTTTATATTCTATGTTTGTATTCTAGGCAAAAAGGTATTGCGGCTTTTACTAAAATCAACTGTTTGTTTAATGGCTTTCTCGCTAATTTGAGAAGACTATTAAAAACTTGGTGATTTTATTTAAAATCTGCAATCCTTACAGTTTGCTTCCAAAATTTTCAAAAGCGGTTGGTGGGGTCAACAGCAAGCGACAACCATACTCGATTGATAATGAAGCTAGTTGCAGTGCCGACGGTGCAGAAAGTGGTACCCAAAGTCCGAAACATTTTGAAAGGGCTCTATGTGGCAGGAATCCCAACCACGGAATTGTCTGTGTGAGCGAGTATAGAGGCAAGTCTAACATCTATTGAGATGTTTTTAAAACATTAGGCACTCCCCTGCTAACCATCATTAGCGGTGTGTGGGGGAATTATTCCATTACGGCTTTGATGAAAAACTTTAACTTCATTAATTTAAATTGCACAGGGAGGAGGCAAACAAATTTTAAGAAATTGCTTAACTCAAATGAAGCCTGTCGCAATGTTGCTGACCTGTACAAATGCAAATTACAATAATTGTAATTTATTCATAAGTATTCACTTTTATCCCAATGTTAAAATAATTGAAATAAATGACTGCTTCACCTAAAAACTAAATTATGATGATTACGATGATGATGGTACAAAATAAATGTGAGGAAGAAAATCTTCCCAATAGTGTTCTGCTTTTAAAACAGACATCGTCGTTACTAATGTTCTGTCGTATCCAACACACACTATCAATTTTTGGCTTCTCCTGTAAAATGTATATTGCTGCACTTATCGCGTTTTGAAACGTCAGTTCTCAAATGTGTGGTTATAATAATAATAGCACTGCATAAGCCCAGGGTCCATAGAGCTTAGAATTGACCGACATTCACCTTTCAGGATAAAAGTAAATCCCAGGGGGAAAAAGCGTTATCCTGATAACTTGCCCTGACCGAAATATAGTTACTGATGAGCCTAGAACAGAACCTAACGTAGCACTATCATAATATGCATGAATATACCGTGCAGTTTTTAACTGGGTATGGCGGATATTGTACTTCTTTAGTTGCGTAGCAGTTAAACCTTTAAACACCTGCAATGCAGAACCGAATACTGACTATTATGTATGAAATCCGTTTGTAGTTTTCAGTACTTCGTGTACAGTTGGAACATACTGTCTGTCCAGCACAAGAAGGCAAGAGAGGAATGAAAAGGAGTTTGAGATGTTTATCTGTTAGTGGATACGTTTACTAGGAAATGCGTGTATGAAAGTGCATATGAGTCACCCGCATTGCCAGATCTAATGCTTGTTGCAGTAACTGCAGTGATAGGTATTATGTATGGATGAGTTGTGACAACACTTGCGTACTTTAGGGTGAGAAGGTACTATCTCCGCAATGCTACTTCTATGATTTTTGGGTGCACAATACTAAGAAATTGTTATTGATATGTACATGAACATTTTCAAGCATGTTCTTAAAACCTTTATCTTGAATAATACTTATTATTATTATTATTATTTGAAAATTGTTTACTGATTTGTTATAATTTTTTTAAGCACTGAAATTTCAGATGATTTTTTTAAACAAGTATTATGAATCTCAGAGTAAAATCCCTTAAGTGTACCAGGACCTGAAAAAATGTGAAATGGAGAAAAACAGCTTTAAAGTTGATTACTGACTCCTCACATGAGTCAGAACATTCCTGCTACATAGTATTGACCCTGTGTATTCTCCCTTGTTCTTTTCAAGTTCCTCTTCATTTTTCTTGCCTTCTTGGCCAGTTCTTTAACCATTTTATCTGCTTTCAGGACTCGCAGTTCATCAATTTCTGTATATGACTACTATCAGGATTAGCACATTTATTGTGTGAACTGGGCCTACTAACCTCAATATTACATATGATTTCATTGTCTACCGTATTTATATTTTTCACATTTACTGTCATGTTTTTTGTAAAACCACTGCTTGTAAACTTTGTCTTCCCAAATGTTTTTGGCCTACCCATATCATAAATTCAATAATAACTAGTATAAAATATTCAAAACAAATAACTTTTCACATACACAGCCAAAGACGAAAGAAACGCTAGCAATTATAATAAAATTTAAAATTAAAAAAGTGAATTATAACCCCAAGTGATTATGTGTTATCCTTCTCATACTCGGAAGGCAAGCATAAACACCGTGCAGACAGCAAAAGTGATTCCGTTACACATTCCTCTAGCTTGCCTTCTTGTGCTGGGCAGACAGCATTTATATGGCCATTCGGGTGTTACTAGACACTGTCATTTAGCAACTGATATCCAGTTACCCACCAGTAAACAAATGCAGATGTTCAATGTTGCAACACACTTTTCAAACGAATGAAACAGTTCGTTACTGCATTGGTATGATTATTGTAATTTCAGTATTTCAAACAATTAAGTCGGTGAATAATTACACTACTGTAATAATCTTTCACTTAGCCTATATTTGTTATTGTTGTGACCACGTACTATTCCTATGTTTACAACAGTGAAGCAACGGCTGTTCTAATCAGTATTGTTCTAATCAGTATTGTTAAGTTGGTATTCCAGGTCAGTATTATGTTAGTTGGTGTTCTGGTCGCAGAGCAACGTAATTAAGCACTGAAGTGCCAAGCCCTTGCAGCTAATGGGAAAACAGTGGTTTTGAATGCATTTATCGTTCTGATTCAGCGTTTTATCCTTGTTCATTAGGTACCTTCCATCAGTTCAATTAAATTAATATCGGACGTAACTGGTGTGTTTGTGGATGTTTGTGACAGGCAACGAAGCATCATCATTTCGATTACGAGCTTAATGTGTGCCATTACCCTGATTAACACTTAAATGTTTTAATAATAAATATTTTATAACATTTACTTATTCATTTTTATTATACTCAGTGCTGTATCACCGAAAGAAACCTATTAGTTAATATAGCATGCTTGTCATCTTAAACAGCTGAAAAGCGGCAAACGTTATACGCAAAGAGATAATATGTAATTGTTGTGTTAGGACCCATTTTCGGATTGGGAGGATTTTGTTATTACACTCGCTAATTGAGGTACTGGGGAGAGGGTATCTCAGAAGTCGAACTGAAACAGTTGTGTCTTACAACATCATTCAGTTATTTCAGTACAACAGTAATCAGAGCTGAATATTTTTCGCAGATTGTCTTCTATGCACTTTCCATATTTGTTTCTCTAACGTGGTAGATGTTCAGTGAAACTCAGTGAAAAGTAGTATTTCTCATTTATACCATGTGGTAAGTAATACATTACAGCTTATCGAACACCTGCATATGGTGTAATATGCTGTGCATAAACGTTGTTATAAGTAAGTCTGAACGAATGCATTTTGTTTCATAAATTCAAGTGTTGCAGTAGTAAGATAAATTAAATATTTCTGCATAGCAATAGTAACAAAATGTTACGAATTGTTTTATGTATAGGCTGATAATTTGAAAGAAGGTACATGATGAGCCATCAGCTTCCCCACATTGCCAAGGAGCAAGTGATCATCCATCAACTTCTCCACATTGTCAAGGAGCAAGTGGCATATCCCTCTCAATTCTCGGAACATATAAATAAGCGTTCCAATTTATCTCACGTCAGCAAAACATACAGAACTCTGTTAGCCTACTTTAACAAAATTAATTTGTTCTCAATGCGAATTCAGAGTTCTTACGTCATAACATGTGTCATGCTCAGATATCTCTATGCGAATCACATGAATGCTTGTATGTAACTTCTATGATATGTATTACACATTTATCTCGCAGCACTGTATTGTACATGAGGGAGAAAACATGATTAGAACGGCAGAAAACTTTTAAGTAGCACATTCCTGCAGCTCACCTTTTTCAGGTGGTCAGACTGTATATTGTATACGTTAGGTTTGAGATGTAAAAAGGTCAGGTATGCCATAAGAACTTGACTTGTTAGCATCAGAAATGCGTTAACCTTATTATAACTATTTATTTCTGCTTTCAGATGGTATATTTGAAGCGTTAGTATCATCAGAAATTGTATGTTATACTTTCAGGTTACTAGAGGCAGCGCTCCACGTGCGATGCTGGAATATTAGCATTATTATGTAAGTACACTCTATTGTTATTGTCATGAGCCTATGTTATTGTTATTACACAAGGTGATGCCGGCCCTCATAGCCATGATCGCTAGAGTGCATGTCTCTAGCTTTCCACTGCGTAGAGGGTCGCGGGTTCGAGTCCCGCCCTGGGCATGGATGTATGTATATAGTGTATATGTGTGAAACTACTGAAAAGATAATAGTAAAACAAACGGAAACAATAAAAAAAAACGGTTAAATAAGGAAAAGAAAAAATATATCTATATGCATAGATATGTAGAGTTTGAATTTCGCGGGGAAATGACTGATCATCCTTCTGTTCCTGCCGCTGAGTAGTGCTCGGATACTCCTCTGTGTGGCGCTCATTCAGGAGTGTCAGTCTTCTGTTATTTGAGGGGGGAAGTGAAGTATATACAACCTGTTATATTTCAGTGTAACCTTCAGAGATGGAGCTAAAGGCGATAGGGAGTATTGTTGTTGCACATTTCTTCATGTTTATTGTTGCATATGTACAAAATATGTGTCATTACAAAAGCATATTCTTTAATATTGTTGTTGTTGTCCATATGAAGTTACACCTGGACACATATTACGATAAACGAAAATACCGACCGATGCAATGTTTGGTTTCTAGGAACACGAGACCACAACTTTTAAAATAATATTGCTTCTTGACGATCGTGGAAATATCTTCTTCTGTGAATAGTACAAATTACGGGAACTTTTTGGAAATGATACGTTTGTTCTGGTAGTACGACATGGTTCGAATGCACCGACTTTACTGAACTATAAGTTACACTGCAACGGCTCCGCCGAACGGAGAGGGGAGGAGGAAACATGCTGGTTGAGTTCCACTGTACTGAGGAGAGGTGCAGCGCCAAATTCAAATCGAAGGATTGGGAATGTGATGAAGAGGTCTCTTGGGAACACCTTTCCGGATCGCCGGCACACGGAAGTCTCATGGATGTGACAGGGAGCTGGGTCACGAGCTCCTGTCCCAGATGGAGGAACGAAGCACCCCAAAGATGGAA
Source organism: Mantis religiosa (assembly GCA_030765055.1). Lineage (NCBI taxonomy): Eukaryota > Metazoa > Arthropoda > Insecta > Mantodea > Mantidae > Mantis > Mantis religiosa. The sequence continues at coordinate 96,046,707 of CM060957.1, forward strand.
TTCGAGTAGCTGGAAGTGATGGGGTGGCAGGGAGACCATTGAAAGGCCGCAACACTGCCAACCAGTTTGAGGAGGTGAAGCCACTAGCGGTCGTGCGGCCAAGAAGTCCTCCGGTTGTCCCGGTGGCAGACGGTTCACACTCAGGGGACGAGACAGCTTCCAGGGAGATGGTCATTGTCACTCCAGAACCTGAGACACAGTTTGCAGCGCCCGCCCCACCGGAGGATTCCCCACTAACGGAAGCTGCAACATCCTTGAGCCCTAACCTAGGGACGAGTCGCTTTCCTTAGTGAGTCCTCCGGATATGGTCGACAAGGCTGGTGACCACAACACAGCTTAATACCAGATCGTCAACTATATGGTGGGGATTGAAGCTACATAGAGTGATTTTCGTGTTTCAGGTGCCATCTGTTAAAGACCTGTTTGATCTAACGATTCCGTCGGTAATGCAGTGAGCTTCTATTTCGACCGAGGTACACTACATCCGCTTTCCCTCCCGTGTTCACCGACTTGTAGAACCACTTCCATTTCCATCCACTTCTTTCTGTTGCCGCATGTTATATAATACGCGTTATATACGCCGAGCAAATATTTATATTTCTGTTATATGAGTTACCAAATATAATGGATTAAGTTCCAAATAAATCCATATATAACAACAACGCCCAGCAAATATGCGGTAAACTTATTTATGAGAGCGCGAGAAGTGACTTCGAAAGAAGTTGGCCAATTATGAGAAAAGATCGCAAAAAGCCGCTCTTTCTAAACTGGAGTCTTTTTTTCTTTTTCAGCAATATATGAATAATTATGTCTTCACCTAAACTTATAGCTTTAATATTTATGTAACCGAAAAATAATTACAACCTCATGTTACACAAACACAATTACAACTATAATAAACAGATGGGAGTGAGATCGCTCAAAATGCTATTAAAGTTATGCAAGTAGAATTCCAAAATAATGACTGCAATAGTTATGGGAAAGGTAACTTGGTACTAAATTAATGTTTTTCTGTAGGTAGGAAAACGGGAAATGATACAACAAGGCTATGTGTAAATCAATTTCTTTGTACACAGAAAATTTGTAATAATATTTAAAAATTCTGTGAAAAAATAGTGTAGTAAAAAAATTAAACCACTGCTAAAGAGGTATGTATAAAATGTTAAAGAAAGATATCGACAACTATGTATAAAAATAGCACCATATCTTTAAAAAGATAACAAAGACGCTCTATTAATGCTTATACTTATTAAGAATTTGAAAAGCTCTATAGTACATGTATTATTTTCAGCACAAGCTTATACAAAGGATATTTGGAGAAAATACTGAAATTTTTCATTGATTAATATTGCAGTAATAATGTAGTAAAAGCTTACAAATTAGTACATGAGGCAGTAACAGCAACTGGTGACATAAATTTAATAAATGACACTATTTTACATGCTTTTAATCTCTTTGGACGGATTATCTTTCATAAGTGCAGAATAAATTATTATGATTACAAAAATCATAGAGTTCAATTACTGTTACAAAAATATAAGGTACACAAAGTCCGTATCATTCGTTTAAAATTGTCCTAAACTTATCATCGTCTTTGAAACACAAGAATATTTCAACCATAAATTTGTAAATGCTTTAATGATACTTAACATGTATAAGCACACTAATGAATGTTGACAAAGACAGCAGTTTTGAAAGTAAGATTTAATGCTTTATCTTCCTATATGACAAAATTTCATGTAGTTATCTGACTGAAATATGATTTGCTTAATATGCACAGCAATTGTTTGGGTAAATGGCTTACTTTAACTTGGTAAGACTTGAAGCAATGTACTTTCAGATCAAGATAGCAAGCTATGACATACAACTAAATGTGTGTCACATAAGTAACTCGGCGAAAAGTTCCACTCCGAACCATCACTGCTTGTTGCAGTCTTAATTATGCACTGAAAGTGATGGAACTGTGTGGGTTTTTTTTTTTTTTTTTTTTTTTTTTTTTTTAATTTACGTCCTCCAACGTTAAGTCATATCGGACGATGAATGGAATGGGTGAAATGATGCTCAAATGAGTCCGGGGTCCATGGAGCTTAGAGTTACCCGACATTCGTCTTACAGGATAAGGGAAAACCCCGGAAAAACCTTATCCAGGTAACTCACCCTGACCGAGATTCGAACTCGGGACCTCTTGAACGTGAGGCAGACATGCTACCACCACGCTACCAAGGCGGGGGAACTGTGTATTTGAGTGAGCTGTCAATAGAAAATAATTTAGTAGATCTTATTTAATTGCTCACACGTCTAAGTATTATTTCTTTTGACAGTCTATAATTCCTTATTTTATTCACTGGAAGGAAACAAGAGGTGCATTATACAACAAAATGATGTCCAGTTACATCTACTTCTCAAAATAATATTATGTGGATTTGCATTTTTACATATAATGGATGGCTCATAATATATTGTACTGAGCACTTTTTTTTTTTTTTTTTTTTTTTTTTTTTTTTGTATGTCAAAGATTGAGGTTTTCATTCCAATTTAGAACTAAGACTGGATGCTCAATAGTGTTAGTTTCATGTCAGTACATTGACACGTAAAACTACTGTGGATCACACCAGTGAATCACCCTTAAAACAGTTAGCATTATAGAAATTATGTGCTAAAATTACTTAAAAACGGTGGCAAGTACAGGTTGAGAATAGATGGACCACAGAATAATACGCCGATGCAGTGCAAATGTCACTTTAACATGTCATAATTATGATCATATCATACTCTGTCTTTAGGTCCTAACTGCAGATGAAACAGCACATGTTCTAAGAATAAGTGGAATATCAGAAATGAAAGTAAAAATGGCCTATGATGATGATGATGATGATGATGATGATGATGATGATGATGATGATGATGATGATGATGATGATGATGATGATGATGATGATGATGATGATGATGATGATGATGATGATGATGATGATGATGATGATGATGATGATGATGATGATGATGATGATGATGATGATGATGATGATGATGATGATGACACAGTGACATTTGAACAATTTCTTGCGTTGCACAATTACACTTAAAACTTGCTAAAGCCCAATTAAATTTCTTAAGATGGTTATTCAGATGTCATATGATATTACATAGTGATGATTGCGTTAAACAAGATAGAACAAATAGGATTTATGAAACCTATGGTCATTTTTTTTAATTGCTGTTAAAAGCTCCGTCATTATCACTGATGTAGATATACAATGAAACGTAAGGTTAAGTGAAGCTAATTCTTCAAAATATTTATCACTGCAATTTAAAGAAAATCTTGGTAAAAGTGCATCTCACCCAAAGATTTCAGTTTTGCCCCCCTAGTTTATACACGGTGTTCATTTTTATTCATTATTTCCCTCCCTCCAATTGAGCAAGAATGACGTCGTAGTTGACATGAGTCTATCTTGAAATCATTGTGCCCTCTACGGAGAAATAGTGGTAATTTTTGCGGAACAGTAAGCAAATTACAGCGCTCTGTGGTTGCGGTTGTAACTAATACAACCAGCTTCCCCTAGATAAGAGCATCGCGTCTTCATGGTTGAATGCTACTTTCGTACCGACATTAAAATTGGTGCGACATATGAATATAATTTAAACCACTGCATAGAGGAATTTATGCAGCGCTATCCGGCATTTTGATAAGTCCCTCGTAGCGTAATGTTGTCAAAAGTGTCCAGGTACCGTCAAATTGACATTTTGTTTGCAACACAAACGTCTTACGTTTTAGCAGTATACGATATAATTTTTTTGTTATTCTCGCGCTTAATTAAAATGTCTATTAATGTTGGTATCCTTGTTTGGTTTAAAATCAATAAGTGCACCAAACATTTCAAGATATTGGATACTGCATCACTGAACGCTATAAAGTGACAGGTCCCAATCTAGAAGCAATAAATAATGTTATGACAGAAAGGCCAGCATATCTTCTCACTATACAGAGAGTGTTTAAGGGGAAGAGAGAAAGGAAATATAAGAAAATGAATAGAGAATTTTCTTGTTTAGACATGGATAAAAGCTTTGTACATATTGTAACACTAATTTATCTTTCATTCCTAGAACATATTCTGCTAATTTTCTGGTTTGTAATGAAGTTACATTGTGAGAAACTGTGGGTGATAGAAAAGAACTGATATCAAATTAAAATATTTCTATTTTATGTGATAGGTTTACAATAATGATATACGTCTACTGTAACAGAAAAACAGATCTTCGTTGTTAAATAAGTGTTCATTGACTTATCATTTCGTATATTCTTCATGGTATACTTTCATGGCTGCATAATTACGTTTGCAGTGCATTGCATTGCAATATATAATTTTTTTAAAAACAGTGATCGTATCTACGCACCAGGAAAAAATTCGCACCTTTATATTACGCGGGCAGGACTCACCTCTCAAGTATTATATTTACCTGCCGATGGAGGGAGGCCTCAAAGCTGCTGTCAGCACATTAAATTCGATCGCAAGCCGCTAGGAGAATTGTATATAAACTCGTTCCATCAGCGATGCTATTGATTACGTCAAATTTTGCGCGGTAAAATTACAGATAAAAATGAACACCCTGTATTTAAACAGAGATGCTGCCCATTAGAAACAAAGAAATTCTACAGAAATCAAAGGGAGTTGAATTCTGAGCAAAACCACAGCCACAGCTTTGGCATCTCTGAAAGTTCACATACTTGGGACAGACTGCCACAACAAAGCAAATATTAAACAAAGCAGACACAGTATATTGCACTACAAAAAAATAGATGCTGCCACAAAACATTGTAAATACGTGCTTATAAACAATGCATTTATATTTCATATATTTATATTATTTAGTCCAGAAAAATATTATAAAATAAATACTATCAAAATACTGTGACTGAAATACAGCCTTGTATAAATTTGTTGTACACATATTATTACAGGAAGCATGAGAGTTACAGATTTGTGACAACAAGCAAAGAGATATGCCTAAGAAGCTAATAAGCAATTGTTGAAGTGTTTCTGTCTTTGATAACAGCTATTTATATGAACTAAATTAATCTTACCCCAAAACAAAACAATTTCAATGTCTAAATCCTGTTCCGGAAAGCATAACTACACTGTGAATGTACAACGCTTAAACACTGAAGAAATCACAATGATATTCATGGTGTTTTATTTTGGCTGAATGTTGTTTTATATGAACACAATGAAACCAAATGACAACTACAGAATAGATGTAATTTTTAAAAGCTCTTTTTGAGTAATTTAAACTGAAAAATGCTTTCCTTATATTGACGACTCAAACATTATAAATGTAAAGCTAATAACATAAAAACAACTAATATATTCAATATATTGCCTAAAATAACTTCACTTTTTCCTGAAAATTTATGAAATAGTCACAATAGTCCTCAGTTTTTTGTTAATTTTTCAATTGATATTGAAATGAAACTCAAAACTTTAAGAAATGTTTGATGCTGTGCCACAGTGAACTGCTGCATAGATAGGAAAGTTTGCACTACATTAATATTGTTCTGGAGACCACTGCACACCAAAACAAGAAAATCCCCCGTTTCCACTGATTCTACACTTTTATTGCTGGTAGCTTGAGATGATGACTGCTAAAAAGAGCATAAAGCCTTGTTATTGCAACAGTAATTAAGCAAAAAGGTTAACGAAACTAGTGCAAGATGATTGCTTTTGCATCTGTAACTTCCTTGATACATTATAAACTGTCGGTCATAATAATAGGTCGGAACACATGAAGGCACGTTACACATCGACCACGCATTACGTTTAAACACTCGATGGGAAGACACTAAAGGCAGATCATGTCTAACCTCGCTCGGAACACAACGAACACACATGACGTCTTAGCACTTGTTCGCATCTCGCTGAAGGAATATCATGCATAAAATCACACGGAATACAGTGAAGACACTTCGTGTATAAACTCGCTCCGAAAACATATCACGTGTAAACACTCCGTTGGAAATCACTGAAGACACATCATGTATAAATTCTGTCAGACAACCAATACAAATCACGGGTAAACACTCGGTCGGAACCCACTGAAGGCACACCATGGATATACTAGGTCGGAAAACAAAGAACACGCATCACGTCTAAGCACTCGGTCGGAACACACCGAATACACATCAGGTGTAAACACACTGAAGTCACACCATGGATATACTAGGTCAGAAAACAAAGAACACGCATCACGTCTAGGCACTCGTTCAGAACACACAGAAGTGACATCGTGTACAAACACGGTCAGAACACATATCACGTGTAATCTCTAGATTGGAACACACTGAAGGCACATCATGCATGTTCTCGGTCGAAAGACACCAAACACACATCACGTGTAAACACACTGAAGGCACTTTATAGACGGAACACAACGAACACGCATCACATCTAAGCACTCAGTGGCAGCACACTAAAGGCACATCATGCATTCAATCGGTTGGAACACCCAAAATACATATCACGTGCAAACACTCGGTCGTAACACAGTGAAGACACATCGTCTATAGCCTCGGTCGAAAACACATCACATGTAAACGCCCGGTCGGAACACATCGACGGCTTATCTTACATAAAATATGTTGCAACACATGTATGCATAAAGCTACGGAAAAACCACGGAATATACTTCGTGTGTAAACTCGGCCGGAACACTTCGAACACACATCACGTGTAAACACTCGATCGGAAGACACTAAAGGCAACAACGTACAAACTCCGTCGGAACACAACTAAGACATATCACGTGTTGACACTCGATCTGGACACGCTGAAGGAACATCATGTATAAGCTCACTAGGAACACACAGAACACACATCACGTGGAAGCACTTGGTCGGAAAACAATGAAAACATCATGTAAAATCTCTGACGGAACACAACCAATGCACTTCACGTGTAAGCACTCGCTCGAAACGCTCCAAGGGCACAGCATGCGTAAACACTCGGTCGCAACGTGGTCGCAACACACTGAACGTAAATTATGTATAAACCCGGTCGCAACTCAACGTACACAATTCACGTGTAAACACTCGGTTGGGACATACTGAAGGCACATTATCCATAATCCCGGTCATAACAAAACGAAGACACTTCCTGCATTAAATCGGTCGCAAGGCACCAAACTCACATCATGTGTAAACACTCGGTCGCAACACAGTGATAACACACAATATATTAACTCGTTCAGAACACAACGAACACACATCACCCGTAAACACTCGTTCCGAAAACACTTAAGGCACACTAGTATGAACTCGGTCGGAACACACGAAAGCACATCATGTATTAACTCGACTGGTACAGAGTGACCACACATTGCGTGTAAACACTCGGTCGGAAGACGCCTAAGGCACACCATGAATAAACCCGATTGGAACTCACCTAACACACTTCACGTGTAAACACGCGTTCGTAACACACTAAAGCCAGATAATGTATAACCTCGCTCGGAACACAACAAATACACATCACGTGCTTACACTTGTTGGGGTCACACTGAAGGCATAACATCTATAAACTCCGTTGGAAAACACCGAAAACACATCACGTGTGAATATTCGGTCGGAACACACTGAAAGCACACCATGTATGAACTCAATCGTAAAACACCAAACATCCTGAGCAAACTCTCGCTCGGAACACACTGAAGGCACAGCATGTGTAAACACTCGGTCGGAGCACAGTGATAGCACACCATGTATGAACTCAATCGTAAAACACCAAACATCCTGAGCAAACTCTCGCTCGGAACACATTGAAGATACATCATGTATAAACTCGGTCGCACACAGCTAACACACATCTCGTGTAAGCAGTTGCTCGGAACACACTAAAACAACTTCATACATACACTCGGTGAAAAATAACAAACACACATCACGACTGTGGGAACACACTAAGGGAACATCGTGTATAAACTTGGTCGGAGCACAAAGAAAAAGTACCACGTGTTGACAGTCGGTCTGCACACACTGAAGGTACATAATGGATAAGTCGCTCGGAAGTCAACGAACACACATTCCGTGTAAGCACTCGGTCGGAACTCACTAAAGGCACAACGTGTATACACTAGCTTGGAACACACCAGAAAAGGCACAAGAGAGCTCTGGGTCCGAGTACACATAAGGCATACCATGTATAAACTCGGTCGCACATAATAAACACTCATCACGTATAAACTCGGTCGCACACAGTGAACATTCATCACGTGAAAACATTAGGTCGGGACACACTGAAGGCACACCATGTATAAAATCGGTCGCACACAGTGAACACACATCAGCCACCATGCTCCAGAACCTTCCTCGGAAGGCTGTGATCCACTTGACGCGGATTTACAACGCATGCCTCACCCTGCGCCACTTCCCAACTTGTTGGAAAGAGGCAAGGGTGGTATGCATATTGAAGCCGCGCAAGAATCCAATCTTTCCGGAAAGTTACCGATCCATCAGCTTGCTCCCGATCGTCTCAAAGATCTTTGAACGATTGCTCCTCCCCCGCCTAACTCCTCTCTTTGAGGAAAGGCTCCTACTCCCGGATCACCAATTCGGTTTCCGTCGGGACCACTCCACCACCTTGCAGTTACTGCGCTTGGCGGAGAAGGCTGCTCTGGGATTCCAGGACGGCCTCAAAACCATCGCTGTGCTCTTAGACGTGGAGAAGGCCTTCGCCACCACGTGGCACCAGGGGTTGTTGTTCAAACTCAAAGAAGCACAACTCCCCCCTCCCTACATGTCAATACTCTGCAGCTTCCTCAAGGACCGCACCTTCAGAGTGCGGGTCGAGGGGAAGCTATCCTCTGTCAGACCCATAGCGGCTGGAGTCCCGGAAGGCAGTGTCCTGTCCCCGTTACTCTTCGCCGCCTACATGTCTGACCTACCCACGGAACCGCGCACTGTTTTCTGTCATATGCCGACGACGTCCTCATACTGGCGCAGAACAAGAACGTCGGCTACTGTCTCCCCCCTCTACAGTGTCAGCTCCACGCCATTGGCAGGTTGAGTGAGAAGTGGAGGATGGTCATTAGCCCGCAGAAGAGCTCGGCTCTTATGCTGGCTAAGACCCGTAGCTGGCGCCCAGAAGGTGACCTGCGGACGTGTAAACATTCCGTCGGGACACACTGAAGGCACATCATGTATAAACTCGGTCGCACACAGCGAACACACATCACGTGTAAACATTCGGTCGGAACACAGTGAAGGCATATTATGTACACTCTCGATCGGAGCACGACGAACACACATCACGGGTAAACACTCCATCGGAACACACTAAATAAACATGAATAAATTCGATTAAAATACAACGAATACACTTCACATGTAAACATGCGTTCGGAACACACTAAAGGCACATCCTGTATAAACTCGCATTGAACAGAACTAAAACGCATCATGTCTAAACACAATTCCGGGCACAGTGAAACACATGATGTATAAACTCCCTCGGAACTCGACACATATCACGTATAAACACTCGTTCGGAACACTCAGTCGGAAAACACTGAAGGAACCTCATGAATATACTCGGTCGCAACACAACGCACACACATCACGTATAAACACCTGTCGAGAACACACTGAAGGCACATCATGTATACACTCGGTTGGAACAACGAAAACACATCACAATAAGCACTCGGTCGGAACACACTGCAGGCACATCATATATGCACTCGTTCAGATCACAACGAACACACATCAAGGTAAGCCCGCCTCGGTAGCGTGGTGGTACCGTGTCAGCCTTACGTTCAAAAGGTCCCTAGTTCGAATCTCTATCATGGTGAGTTATCTGGATAAGGTTCTTTCCTTGGTTTTCCCTTATCCTGAAAGACGAATGTCGGGTTATTCTAAGCTCTGTGGGCCCTGGGTTCATTTGAGCCTCATTTTACCCACTCCATTCATCGTTCAATATGACTTAAGTTTGGAGGACGTAAATTACGAAAACAAAAAACAAAAATATCAGGGGTAAACCCTCGGTCGAAACAGACTGAAGGCACATCTCGGTCCGAACACAACCAACATGGATCACGTGCAAGCACTCGGTCATAACACACTACCAGCAAATCATGAGTACTCTAAAGGCAAATCATGTATACAATACGTCGGAACACAAAAAGCACACCACGTGTTAACACATAGTCGGAACATACTGAAAGCGCGTCATGTATAAGCTCGGTTCAAAACGAACACATATCACGTGTAAAAATTCTGTCAGGGCACTGAATGCATATCATGAATAAACTCGATTCGAACACAGCAAACACATTCACTTTTAAACACGCGTTCGGAACACACTAAAACACATTATGTACACACTCCGTTATAAAACAACGGACACACATCACGGCTAAGAACCTGGTCGGAACACACTAAACACACATCATGAATAAGTTCGCCTGGAACACACCAATCACACTTCAGGTGTAAACGCTCGTTCGGAAATCATGAAAGGAACATAATGTTAAACTCGTTGGAAACACCCCACTCGGTGTGCACAAACTGAAGAAATATCATGTATAGCCTCACTCGGAACACAACAAACACATATCACAGGCAATAACTTGTTCGGAACACACCGAAGGCCCAAAGTGCATAAACTCGATCGCAACAAAATAAACACTCGTCAAGTTTCAACACTTGTTCGGAACACACGGAAAGCCCTTTATGTATAAACTCGGTCTGAGCATACTGAAGGAATATGACGTATAAACTCGGTCTCAACACAGCGAAATCAATTCACGTAAACTTGCTCGTCAGAACAAACTGACGGCACATAATCTATAAACTGAGACCAAACACAAACAACAAACATCACGGATAAACACTTGCTCGAAACTAATAAGAGCACATTATCCATACACTCGCCCTGAACACACGAACCACACATCACGTGCTAACACTCGGTCGCAAAACAACGAACATACATCACATCTAAGCACTCGGTCAGAACACACTAATAGCACATCATGTATCCACTGTCGGAACACAACGAACAAACATCACATGTAACCGCTCAGTCAAACACACTAATGGCACATCAATAAACCACTAGGTAGCAACACAAACACACACCGCATGTAGGCATTCGGACTCAACACAATATTGGCACATCACGTACATCCTCGGTCGTAACACAATGAACACAGATCACGTGGAAACACCAGACCGATACACATTGAAAGCACATCCTGTGCATCCTCGGTCGGGACACAACCTATACACTTCCCTGTAATCACGCGATCCTATCGCACAAATGGCATATCATGTACAAACTCGGTCCAAATACAACGACCACACGTTAAAGTAATCACTCGATCCGAACACACTAATGTCACATAATATACTCTCCGTCAGAACACACGTCACTATCATCAGTCGATCCGATTACACTAATGGAATATGGTGTATATACAGGATCGGGACAAAACGAACAGACACACGTCACTGTAATCAATCGCTCCAATCACACTAGTGGCACATCATGTACACCCTCGGTCGGGACCTAACGAACACACGTCGCTGTACACATACGATCCGATCATACTAACGGAACATCATGTACAAATTCGGTTGGGACACAAGAAAACACGTCACTATATTCACTAGATCAGATCACACTAATGGCCCATCATGTACATACTCACCCGAAACACTACGAACACTTGTCACTGTAATTACTCGATCCGATCACACTAGTGGTGCGACGTGGATACATTCTGAGGGAACACAACGAACACAAGTCATTATAACCACAAGACCTGAATACATTAATGGTGCAATGTGTATTCACTCTGTCGGGCACAAAAAACACACATCACTTACCCACTCGATCCGATTACACTAACGGAATATCATGAATAAACCCGGTAGGGACACAACGAACACACGTCACTATAATCACTCGATCAGATCACATTAATGGCACCTAATGTATACAAACTGTCGCGACACAATAAACACACGTTACTGTGCACTCTCGTTCAAATGACCCTAATAGCGCATCATGTACACAATCGGTCCGGAATCAACGAACCCACGTTATTATAAACGCTCGATGCGATTACACTAATAGAACAACAGATATGCATTGGGTCGGGACACAACGAACACATACGAATATCGTCACTCGATCCTATCACACTAATGGAACATCAAATATACACTCGGTAGGGACACAACGATCACACATATGTCACTATAATAACCCGATCCGACCACAATATTTCAACACCATGTATACACTCTGTCGGAACACAACGCACACACTTCCCTGAAATCACTCGGTCCCATCAAACTAATGGCACATCATGAGCACACTCAGTTGGGAAACAACGCACACACTTCCCTGAAATCACTCGGTCCCATCAAACTAATGGCACATCATGAGCACACTAAGTCGGGACACAACGAACACTCGTTAATATAATCACTCGATACGATTACACTAAGGGCGTATCATGTATACACTCTGTCGGGCACAACGAACATAGGTCACTATAATCACTCGATACACTCACAAGAATGGCGCATCATCTACACACTTGGTCCAAACACAACGAGCACACGTCACTGAAATATTTCGATCCGATCACACTAATGTCACATAGAGCACACTCTCAGACGGAACACACGTCACTGTAACCAATCGATCCGATCACATTAATGGAACATCATGTATACACTCGGTCGGGACTCAACGAACACACACACGTAACTGTAATCATTCGCTCACATCACACTAATGGCACATCATGTAAACACTCGGTCGGGACACAACGAACACACGTCACTGTAATTACTCGATCCGATCACACTAAAGACGCAACATAAATACCCTCGGTCGGGAGACAATGAACACTTGTCACTATTATCACTCGATCCGATCACACAAAGGGAACATCATTACACAATTTTTCGGGACACAACGATCACATGTCGCTATAATCACCCGATCCGATCACACAAATGCAACCTCCTATATACACTCTGTCGGAACCCAACGAACACACGTCACTATAATCACACAATCCGATCGCACTAGTGGCACATCATGTATACACTGGGTCCGGACACAACAAACATACGTCACTATAATCACTCGATCCAGTGAGCCCTATGGAGCCCTATGTACACATTCGGTCGTGACAAAATAACACACGTCATTATAATCACTCGATGCGATCACACTAATGGAACATCATGTATACATTCTGTCGGGACACAGCGAACACACGTCACGATTATCACTCGATCCGATCACTAATGGAACATCATGTATACACTCGGCCAGGACACAACCAACACACGTCAATAAAATCGCTCAAACCTATCACACAATTGGCGCATCAAATAGATACTCGGTCGGGAATCAACGAACATACGTCACTGTGAACACTCCATCCGATCACACTAATACATCATGTACATACCCGTTCGGGACACAACGAATACTCGTCATGTAATCACTCGATCCGACTACAATAATGGCACATCATGTATACAGACGGTGGGGACACAACCAACACACGTCACTGTAATTATTCGATCCGACAACACTAATGCCGCCATTTGTACACATTCGTTCGGGACACAACGAAACCATGTCACTATCACTTGATCCGATCACATTAATAAGCCATCATGTACACACTCGTTCGGGACACAACGAACCCACTTCACTGTAATTACCCGATGCGATCACACTAATGGCACATCATGTATACATTTGGTCGGGACACAATAAACACACGAAAATATAGTCATTCGATCCGATCACACTTAGGGATCATCATGTATACACCCAATCGGGACACAAAGAACACAGGTCACAATAATCTCACTAATGGAGCATCATGTATACACTCTGTCTGAACAGAACGAACACACGTCGCTATAATCACTCGATCGGATCGTACTAATTGAATATCATGCATACACTCGGTCGAGACACAACGAAAAGACGTTACTGTAATTTTTTTTTTTTTTTTTTTTTTTTTTTTGTAATTTGACGTCCTCACAACGGACGATGAATGGAATGGGCGAAATGATGCTCAAATGAGCCCAGTATCCATAGAGCTTAGAGTTACTCGACAATTCGTCATTCAGGATAAGGGAAACCCCCGGAAAAAACCTTATCCAGGTAACTCACCCTGACCGAGATTCGAAATCAGGACCTCTTCAACGTGAGGCAGACACTCTACCACCACGCTAGCGAGGCAAGCAGGTTACTGTAATTACTCGATCTCATCATACTAATGAAACATCATGCATACACTCAAGTCGGGACACAACCCATACACGTCACTATAATCACTCGATCCGATCACACTAATGACGCATCATTTATAACTTCGGACTGGACACCATGAACACACGTCATTATACTCATACGATCCGAACATATTAATGGAACGTGATGTACACACTCGGTCGGAGCGCAACGAACCCAGGTCACCTTAATCACTCGATCCGAGCACACTAATAGAACTTAAAGCACAAAATCGTTCGGGCCACAACGAACACACATCACTGTAATCCCACGATCCGATCACACTAATGGAACATCATGTACACGCTCGGCCAGGACGATCCGATCACACTAAAGGCGCATAATGTATGCACTCTGTTGGAACACAACGAACAGACGACACTGTAATCACTTGATCCGATCATTCTAATGGAAGATTCTGTGCACACTCGGTGCGGCCACAACGAACAGACGTCACTATATTCACTCGATACAATCACACTAATGGAAAATCATGTATGCACTTGGTCGGAACACAACGAACACACGTTATAGTAATCACTCGATCCATTCCCACTAATGGAACATAAGACATACACTCTGTCGGAACACAACGAACACACTTTACTGTAATCACTCGCTCCGATCACACTAATGGCGCATCATGTATACACTCTGTCGTGACTTACGAATACATGACACAATAATAACTCGAACTGATCACACTAATGGAACACCACGTAGAAACTCTGTTGGAACACAAGGAACACACGTCACTATAATCACTTGAACCGATCACACTAATATAACATCAGCAACACACTCTGTGGGAAAACAACGAACACATATCACTATACTGGCTAGATCCGATCACACTAATGGACCCCCAGGTACACACTCTTCGGGACAAAACGAACACAAATCACTATAATCACTCGATTCTAACACACTAATGGCGCATCATTTATACGCTCTGTCGGAACACATCCAACACACGTCACTGCAACCACTCGACCCGATAACAGTAGTTTAACATCATGTACACACTCGGTCAGGACACAACGAATACACGTCACTATCATCACTCGATCCGATCACACTAATGCAATAAAATGTATACATTTGACTGGAACACAACAAACACACGTCACCATAATCACTTCATCCGAGCACTATAGTGAAACTTCATGTATACATTTGTTCGGAACACAGCAAATACACGTCACTATAATCACTCGATCCGATCACGCTTAGGGCACTTCATGTATACACTCGGTAGGGGCACAACGAACACAAGTCACTATAATCACTCCAATCAATTACACTAGTAAAACACCATGTATGCACTCGGTCGGAACACAACAAACTCAGGTTATTGTAATCACTTGATCCGTTCAAACTAATGAAAAATAAGACATACACTCTGTCGGAACACAACGAACACACTTCACTGTAATCACTCGCTCCGATCACATTAGTAGCACATCATGTATACACTTTGTCATGACATACGAATACACGTCACAATAATAACTCGAACTCATCACACTAATGGACCATCATGTACACATTCAGTCGGAAAACACGAACACTCGTCGCTATAATCTCTCAATCCGATCACACTAATGGAACACCATATAGAAACCTGTCGGAACACAACGAAAACGCGTCACTGTAATCACTCGTAACGACACACTAATATAGCATCAGGATCACACTCTTGGGAAAGCAACGAACACATGTCCATATACTCCCTAGATCCGATCACACTAATGGACAATCAGGTACACCCTCGGTCGAGACAAAACGGACACAAGTCATTATAATTGCTCGATCCTAACACACCAATGGCACATCATGTGAACACTCTATCGGAACACATCGAACACACGTCACTGTAATCACTTGAATCGATCACACTAATGGGGCATTATGTACACACTCGGTCGGGACACAAAGAACACAGGTCACTGTAATCACTGGATCCGAACACACTAGTGGTACATCATTTGTACACTCTGTCAAAATGCAAGGAACACATGATACTATAATCGCACTGATCTAACATCATGTATACTCTAGGTCGAGACAGGACGATTGCACCTAATTATAATCACTCGATACGAGCACATTAATGGAACATGATTTTTACACGCTGTCGGAATTCAACGAACACACGTCAGTATAATCAATCGATCTTATCACACTAGTAGCCTACTCGTTCGGAATACAACGAACACAGATCACTATAATCACTCGATCCGATCACACTAATGTCACATGTATGCACTCAGTCTTAACTCAACAAAGCAACGTCACTATAATCACACGATCAGATCGCATTAATGGAACATCATGTATACTCTCGGTCGGAGACAACGATTCCACTTCACTATAACCACTCGATCCGAGCACACTAATGGAAAATTATGTAGACACTTGTCGGAACAGAACGAACACACCATCCTGTAATTACTCGATACTATCACACAAATGGAACATTATCTACACACTCTGTCGGACACATCAAACACAGGTCACTATGATCACTCGATCCGATCACACTAATAGCGCATAATGTATGCACTCTGTCGGAACACAACGAACACACGTCACTGTAATCACACGATCCGATCACTCTAATGGAACATATTGTGCACACTCGGTGAGCCCACAACGCACACACGTCACTATATTCAGTCGATCTAATCATACTAATGGAACATCATGTTTGCATTCGTTCGGGATACGACGAACACACGTCTCTGTAATCACTCCAACCGAGGACACTACTGGAATATCATTTATACACTCAGTCGGAACACAAGCAACACATGTCCCTATAATCAACCGATCCGTTCACACTAATGGCACATAATGTAAGCACTCTCTCGTGAAAAAGAATACACGTCACAATAATAACTAGATACGATTACTCTAATGGATCTTCATTAAATACTCGGTCTGGGCATAACGAACACATGTCACTATAATTATAGCCAAGGAACATTATGTGTACACTCGGTCGAGACCCAACGAACACAAGTCACTTTAATCACTCGCTCCGATCACAATAATGGCGCATAATGTGAACACAATGTCATGACATACGAATACACCTTACAATAATCCATCGATCTGATTACACTTATAGACCGTCATGTACACACTCGGTTGGGACACAAGGAAAACCCGTCACTATAATCACTCCATCCGATTACACCAATCTCGCATCATGTAGCACTCGGTCGGGGAACAACGAACACACGTCACTATAATCACTCGATCCGAACACACTAATGGTATACCATGTATACACTCTGTCGGGACCCAACGAATACACCTCATTGTACCCACTCGATCCGATCACACTTGCGGCACATCATGTATACACTCGGTTGGGGTTTAACGACTACACGTCACTATAATCAATTGAACCGATCACACTGATTGCGCATCATGCACATACTCGTTCAGGAGACAACGAAAACACGTTATTATAATCACTCCAACCAATTACACTAATGGAACATCATATATGCACTCGGTCGGAAGACGACGAACACACGTTAATGTAATCACTCGATCCGTTTAGACTAATGGAACATAAGACATACACTCTGTCGGAACACAACGAACACACTTCACTGTAATCACTCGCTCAGATTAAACTAATGGCGCATCATGTATACACTATGTCCTGACATACGAATACACGTCACAATAATAACTCGAACTAATCACACTAATGGACCATCATTTACACACTCGGTCCTTAAACCACGAACACTCGTCGCTATAACCTTTAAATCTGATTACACTAATGGAACACCATGTAGAAACTCTGTCGGAACAAAACGAACACACGTAACTATAATAACTCGAACCGATCACACTAATATAACATCAGCAGCACACTCTGTGGGAAAAGAACGAACAACGGTCACTATACTCGATAGATCCGATCACACTAATGGACCCCCAGGTACACACTCGGTCGGGACAAAACGAACACAAGTCACTATAATTACTCGATCCGATCACACTAATGGCGCATTATTTATACGCTCTGTCGGAACACATCGAACACACGTCACTGTAATCACTCGAACCGATAACAGTAGTTTAACATCATGTACACACTCGGTCGGGACAAAACGAACACAAGTCACTATAATCACTCGATCCGATCACACTAATGGCGCATTATTTATACGCTCTGTCGGAACACATCGAACACACGTCACTGTAATCACTCGAACCGATAACAGTAGTTTAACATCATGTACACACTCGGTTGGGACAAAACGAACACAAGTCACTATAATCACTCGATCCGATCACACTAATGGCGCATTATTTATACGCTCTGTCGGAACACATCGAACACACGTTACTGTAATCACTCGAACCGATAACAGTAGTTAAACATCATGTACACACTCGGTACGAGTAGGGACGATTTCCCCTTGCTCTCTGTTTCACACGACAGACTGCTGTAACACCTTGTTCCTGAAGGTTTTCCTGGATATCCTTGTTCGACGTACCATACAACACACTAGTGTTTACAACACCGCGCGAGGAATTCTGGGTGCTATGCAACTCGACTTTTCCTGGATAACTGCCCAGCATGCTGGCTCTCTGTCTTAGCCGCCTGTGATTCTGTAGTTGCTTCCACAAGCAGCGTGCCTTTCCTCGATTTTCTACAGGATTTTACTGCACCAGCTATGTTGTTATGACACTTCAGAATCAAAAACCGTTTAACCGCTGAAAATCTTCTACCTTGCTCTGTTCTTTTAATTACTAAGTAGCGATGGCCACACTCAATTACTGCTTTTACATTGGTAACACCTTTTCTTTAAATTTGTCTTTAATTTTGGATTTGGATTTATATTTACCATAATAACTAGAATAAGCTTCATCCCCGTGCTCCCCACTCAACACGGAGCCCAACAAGGAGTCATCCCACTGTGATGAAAGGGCTACACAGGGGATATAGCGAAATGAAAAATGAAATGTGTAGTGTTCAACGCCCGCATTTACTACATATAGCACCGCAGGCGATGACACTGGTGATAAATGAGATAAAGATCGAGCACCAGTGGAATGAGATGGCGGGGGAGGATATAGCGAGTTCGCCGTTCCACTCAGCCTGGAGTTCGGTACAAAACCTAGTCCTGGCCGATTGATTACGGGTGGGTTAGTCCCTAACCTCCTATTTAGGCGAAGCAGAAACCAAAGTAGTGTATCGGAAATGCGCACCGTCCCCCAATTCAGAACAAGGCTGGAACGAGCTCAGGTGCCTACCCTCAACCACCTGGACAAACCTTTCCACCGTCATGGGTATCCACGCACAGCCTACCCGTGGGTGGATGTTTTGTCTGACCCCTCACCACTAAGAGGAATCCATATCTAGAGTGTCAGATGGGTTCGCCAAATCCCGTAATTACCGCAGTAGGCCCCCTGGGGGAACACTATGTCGGGATACAGCGAACACACGTCACTATAGTCATTCGACCCGACCACACTAATGGTGCATCATGTATACACTCGGTCGGCACACAACGAACACTAGTCACTGTAATTGCTAGATCCGATCACAATCAAGCAACATCATGTACACAGACGTTCAGGACACAATGAACACATGTCACTATAATAGCTAGATCCGATTACACTAATGGAACATCGTGTATGGAATCTGTCGGAACACACCGCCTGCGGTGCCGTATGTAGTAAAAGCGGGCGTTAAACACTACACATTCATTCATTTTTTTGTCGGAACACAACAAACACACGTCAATAAACTCATTCGATCCAATGCAACTACTGGAACATCATGCACACAATCGGTCGGGACACAACGAACACACATCACTATAATCAGCCGATTCGATCACACTAATAGAACATCATGTATACTCTCAGTCGGGACTTACGGTACTTAGACACGTAATCCGTCGATCCGATCACACTAATGGAACATCATGTACATACACGTTCGGGACACAACGAACACACGTCACTATAATCACTCGTTTGCGGTCACACTACTGGAACATCATCAACACACTCCGTCGCAACACAACGAACAGACGTCAGGATAATCACTCGTTCCGATCACACTAATGGAATATCATCTACTCAGTCTGTCGCAACACAACGCACACACGTGACTATAATCACTCGTTCCGATCTCACTAATGGAGCATCATCTATACAATCTGTCGAACACAACGAACAAACGTCACTATAATCACTCGTTTGCGGTCACAGTACTGGAACATCATCAACACACTCTGTCGCAACACAACAACCACACGTCACTATAATCACTCGATCCGGTCACACAAATGAAACATCATCTACACAATCTGTCGCAAAACAACGAACACAAGTCACTATAATCACTCGATTGAGGTCACACTAGTGGAACATCATCTACACACTCTGTCGCAACACAACGAACTAACGATACGATAATCACTGGATCGGATCACACTATTGGAACATCATCTATACACTCTGTCGCAACACAAAGACCACGCGTCACTATAATCACACGACCTGATCACACTAATACAAAGTATTGTGCACACTCCATCCGGCCACGACGAACACACGTCACTATAGTCACTCGATAAAATTACACTAATGGATCATCAACTACACATTCTGTCGCAAAACAACGAACAGGCACCACTATAATCACTCGATCCGATCACACTACTGGAACATCATCTACAAACTCTGTCGCAACACAACCATCCCAAGTCACTGTAATCACTCGGATTGATCACACTAATGAAACATCATCTACACGATCTGTCGCAACACAACGAACAGACTTCACTGTAATCACTCGGATTGATCACACTAATGAAATATCATCTACACAATCTGTCGCAACACAACGAACAGACACCACTATTATCACTCGATCCGATCACACTACTGGAACATCATCTATAAACTCTGTCGCAACACAACCATCCCACGTCACTGTAATCACTCGGATTGATCACACTAATGAAACATGATCTACACGATCTGTCGCAACACAACGAACAGACGTCACTGTAATCACTCGGATTGATCACAGTAATGAAATATCATCTACACGATCTGTCGCAACACAACGAACAGACGTCACTGTAATCACTCGCATTGATCACAATAATGAAATATCATCTACACCATCTGCCGCAATACAACGAACAGACGTCACTGTAAACACTCGGATTGATCGCACTAATGAAACATCATCTACACGATCTGTCGCAACACAACAACAGACGTCACTAAAATGACTCATTTTGGTCACACTAACGGAACATCATCTACACACTCTGTCGCAACACAACGAACAGACGTCACGATAATCACTCGATCCGATAGCAATAATGGAATATCATCTTCAAATCTGTCGCAACCTAACGAACACACGTCACTCTAATCACTCGATCCGATTACAATAATGGAGCATCATCTACACACTCTCTCGAAACACAACGAACAGAGGTCACTGTAATCACTCGATCCGATTGCAATAATGGAATATCATCTATACACTCTTTTGCAACACAACGAAGAGCCGTCACTATAATCACTCGTTCCGATCACACTAATGGAACATCATCTACAAACTCTGCCGCAGCACAACGAACACACGTCACTGTAATCACTCGATCCAAATTACAATAATGGAGCATTATCTACACACTCTGTTGCAACACAACGAACAGACGTCACTATAATCACTCGTTTGAGGCCACACTAATCGAACATCATCTACACACTCTGTCGCAACACAACGAACAGACGTCACGATAATCACTCGATCCGATAGCAATAATGGAATATCATCTTCAAATCTGTCGCAACCTAACGAACACACGTCACTCTAATCACTCGATCCGATTACAATAATGGAGCATCATCTACACACTCTCTCGAAACACAACGAACAGAGGTCACTGTAATCACTCGATCCGATTGCAATAATGGAATATCATCTATACACTCTTTTGCAACACAACGAAGAGCCGTCACTATAATCACTCGTTCCGATCACACTAATGGAACATCATCTACAAACTCTGCCGCAGCACAACGAACACACGTCACTGTAATCACTCGATCCAAATTACAATAATGGAGCATTATCTACACACTCTGTTGCAACACAACGAACAGACGTCACTATAATCACTCGTTTGAGGCCACACTAATCGAACATCATCTACACACTCTGTCGCAACGCAACGAACTGACGTCACTATAATCACACGTTTGCGGTCACACTCATGGAACATCATCTACACAATCTGTCGCAACAGAACGTACAGACGTCACTATAAGCACTCGATCCGATTACACTAGTGGAACACCATCTACACAAACCGTCGCAACACAACGAAAATACTCCACTATAATCCCTCGATCAGATCACACATGGAACATCATCCACAAACTGTGTCGCAACACAACGAACAGACGTCACTGTAATCACTCGATCCAATCACACTAATAGAACATCATCTACAGGCTCTGTTGCAACACAATGAACAGACGGCACTATAATCACTTGATCCGTTCACAATAATGGAGCATCATCTACACACTCTGTCGCAATACAAGGAACTACACTATAATCACCCGATCCGAACACACTACTGGAACGTCATCTACAAACACTGTCGCAACACAACGATCCCACCTCACTGTAATCACTCGATCCTTTTACACTAACGAAACATGATCTACACACTCTGTAGCAACACAACGAAAAGACGTACCTATAATCACTCGTTTGCGGTCACGATAATGAAACATCATCTACTCAATCTGTCGCAACACATCAACCAGACGTACCTATAATGACTCGTTTGCGCTCACGATAATGGAACATCATCTACAATATCTGTCCCAACACAACGAACAGACGTCACTATAATCACTCATTCCGATGTCACTAATGGAACATCATATACAAAGTCTGTCAAACACAACGAACAGACGTCACTGTAATCACACGATAAGTCCACACTAATTGAACATTATCTACACAGTCTGTCGCAACACATTGAAGGCACGTCACTGTAACCACTCAATCCGATCACACTAATAGAACATCATCTACACACTCTGTGCAACACAAGGAACGGACGCTACTATAATCACTGAATCCGATCACACTAATGGAACATCATCTACAAGTCTGTCGCAACAAAACGAAAACACGTAACTGTAATCACTCTATACGATCACACTAAAGAACATCATCTACATACTCTGTCGCAACACAACGTACGGACGCCACTATAATCGCTCGATCAGATCACACTAATGGATTATCATCTACACAATCTCTCGCAAGACAACAAACAGACGCCACTATAATCACTCGATCCCATCACACTAATGGAACACCATCTACACACTCTGTCGCAACACTACGAACACACGCCACTATAATCACTGGATTCGATCATACTAACGGAACATCATCTACACTCTCTGTCAAAACAAAACGAAAAGCCGTCACTGTAATCACTCGTTCCGATCATACAAATGGAAAATAATCTTCATATTCTGTCGCAACACCAGGAACAGTCTCCACTATAATGACTGGACCGATCACACTAATGGAACACATACTACAAAATCTGTCCCAACACAACGAACAACGCCACTGTAATCACTCGATCCGATCTTACTAATGGAACATCGTCTACAATATCTGTCGCAGCAGAACGAACACACGTCACTGTAATCACTCTATACGATCACAATAACGGAACATCATCTACACACTCTGTCGCAACACAACGAAAAGACGTCACTATAATCACTCGTTCCGATCACACTAATGGAATATAATCTACACACTCTGTCGCAACACAACGAACACACGTCACTGTAGTTACTCATTCCGATCACACTAATGGAATATCATCTACAAAGTCTGTCGCAACACAGCGAAGAGACGTCTATGTAATCACTCGATCAGGTCACACTAATGGAACATCATCTACACATCCTGTCGCAACACAACGTACAGACGCCGCTATAATCACTTGACAGGTTACACAAATGGAACATCATCTAGATGCTCTGTCGCAACACAACGAAGAGACTCCACTATAATCACTCGATCCTATCACACTAATGGAACACAATCTACTCACTCTGTCGCAACACAACGAACACACGCCACTATAAACAC
The DNA here is from genome assembly GCA_030765055.1 of Mantis religiosa. Taxonomy (NCBI): domain Eukaryota; kingdom Metazoa; phylum Arthropoda; class Insecta; order Mantodea; family Mantidae; genus Mantis; species Mantis religiosa. Next base: position 96,071,238 of record CM060957.1, read on the forward strand.
TGGATTCGATCTTACTAATGGAACGTAATCTACAGACTCTGTCGCAGCACAACGAAGAGACTCCACTATAATCATTCGATCCCATCACACTAATGGAATATCATCTACACACTCTGTCGCAACATAACAAACACACGCACCTGTAATCACTCGATCCGATCACACTAATGGAACACCATCTACACACTCTGTCGTAACACAAAGAGCACACGTCACTGTAATCACTCAATCCGATCACACTAATGGAACACCATCTACAAACTCTGTCGCACTACAACGAAGACACGTCACTGTAATCACTCACCCGATCAAATTAGTGGAACGTCAACTACAAACTCTCTCCTAACACAATGAGCACACGTCACTCCAATCAGTCCATCCGATCGCACTAATGGAATATCATCAACACACTCTGTCGGAACACAACGAACACACGTCGTGTAATCACTCGATCCGATCACACTAATGTAACATCATCTACACACTCTGTTGCAACACAACGATCACACGTCACTGTAATAACTCGATCCGATGTCACTTATTGAGCATCATCTACACACTCTCTCGCAACACAACGAACACACGTCACTGTAATCACTCATTCCGATCGTACTAATTAAACATCATCTGCACGATTTGTCGCAAAACAACGAACACGCGTCATTATAATGACTCATTTGCGGTCACACTAACGGAACATCATCTACACACTCTGTCGCAACACAACGAACAGACGTCACGATAATCACTCGTTCCGATCGCAACAACGGAATATCATCTACAAGTCTGTCACAACACAACGAACACACGTCACTGTAATCACTCGATGCGATTACAATAATGGAGCATCATCTACACACTCTGTCGCAACACAACGAACAGAGGTCACTGTAATCACTCGATCCGATCGCAATAATGGAATACCACCTATACACTCTTTTGCAACACAACGAACAGACGTCACTATAATCACTCGTTCCGATCACACTAATGGAGCATTATCTACACACTCTGTCGCAACACAACAAACACTCGTCACTGTAATCACTCAATCCGATCACACTAATGGAACATCATCTACAAACTCTGCCGCAACACAACGAACACACGTCGCTGTAGTCACTCGATCCGATTACAATAATGGAGCGTTATCTACACACTCTGTCGCAACACAGCCAACAGACGTCACTATAATCACTCGTTTGAGGCCACATTAATCGAACATCATCTACGCACTCTGTCGCAACGCAACGAACTGACGTCACTATAATCACTCGTTTGCGGTCCCACTAATGGAACACCATCTACACAATCCGTCGCAACACAAAGAAAAGACTCCACTATAATCTCTCGATCCGTTCACACTAATGGAGCATCAACTACACATTCTGTCGCACCACAACGAACAGACGTCACTTTAATCACTCGATCCAATCACACTAATCGAACATCATCTACAGGCTCTGTCGCAACACAACGAACAGACGTCACCATAATCACTCGATCCGATCACAATAATGGAACGTCATCTACAAACTCTGTCGCAACACAACGATCCCAGCTCACTGTAATCACTCGATCCTTTTAAACTAATGGAGCATGATCTACACACTCTGTAGCAGCACAACCAACAGACGTACCCATAATCACTCGTATGCAGTCACGATAATGGAACATCATCTACACAATCTGTCGCAACACAACGACTGACGTCACGATAATCACTCGATCGGATCGCAATAATGGAATATCATCTACAAATCTGTCGCAACCTAGCGAACACACGTCACTGTAGTCACTCGATCCTATTACAATAATTGTGCATCATCTACACACTCTCTCGAAACACAACGAACAGAGGTCACTGTAATCACTCGATCCGATTGCAATAATGGAATATCATCTATACACTCTTTTGCAACACAACGAATACACGTCACTATAATCACTCGTTCCGATCACACTAATGGAACATCATCTACAAACGCTGCTGCGACACAACGAACGCACGTCACTGTAATCACTCGATCCGATTACAATAATGGAGCATTATCTACACACTCTGTTGCAACACAACGAACAGACGTCACTATAATCACTCGTTTGAGGCCACACTAATCGAACATCATCTAGACACTCGGTCGCAACGCAACGAACTGACGTCACTATAATCACACGTTTGCGGTCACACTCATGGAACATCATCTACACAATCTGTCGCAACAGAACGTACAGACGTCACTATAAGCACTCGATCCGATTACACTAATGGAACACCATCTACACAATCCGTCGCAACACAACGAAAATACTCCACTATAATCCCTCGATCCGATCACACAAATGGAACATCATCTACAAACTGTGCCGCAACACAACGAACAGACGTCACTGTAATCACTCGATCCAATCACACTAATAGAACATCATCTACAGGCTCTGTTGCAACACAATGAACAGACGGCACTAGAATCACTCGATCCGTTCACAATAATGGAGCATCATGTACACACTCTGTCGCAACACAAGGAACTACACTATAATCACCCGATCCGATCACACTACTGGAACGTCATCTACAAACACTGTCGCAACACAACGATCCTACCTCACTGTAATCACTCGATCCTTTTACACTAATGAAACATGATCTACACACTCTGTAGCAACACAACGAAAAGACGTACCTATAATCACTCGTTTGCGGTCACGATAATGGAACATCATCTACTCAATCTGTCGCAACACATGAACCAGACGTACCTATAATGACTCGTTTGCGCTCACGATAATGGAACATCATCTACAATATCTGTCCCAACACAACGAACAGACGTCACTATAATCACTCATTCCGATGTCACTAATGGAACATCATATACAAAGTCTGTCAAACACAACGAACAGACGTCACTGTAATCACACGATAAGTCCACACTAATTGAACATTATCTACACAGTCTGTCGCAACACATTGAAGGCACGTCACTGTAACCACTCAATCCGATCACACTAATAGAACATCATTTACACACTCTTTGCAACACAAGGAACGGACGCTACTATAATCACTGAATCCGATCACACTAATGGAACATCATCTACAAGTCTGTCGCAACAAAACGAAAACACGTAACTGTAATCACTCTATACGATCACACTAAAGAACATCATCTACAAACTGTGCCGCAACACAACGAACAGACGTCACTGTAATCACTCGATCCAATCACACTAATAGAACATCATCTACAGGCTCTGTTGCAACACAATGAACAGACGGCACTAGAATCACTCGATCCGTTCACAATAATGGAGCATCATGTACACACTCTGTCGCAACACAAGGAACTACACTATAATCACCCGATCCGAACACACTACTGGAACGTCATCTACAAACACTGTCGCAACACAACGATCCCACCTCACTGTAATCACTCGATCCTTTTACACTAACGAAACATGATCTACACACTCTGTAGCAACACAACGAAAAGACGTACCTATAATCACTCGTTTGCGGTCACGATAATGAAACATCATCTACTCAATCTGTCGCAACACATCAACCAGACGTACCTATAATGACTCGTTTGCGCTCACGATAATGGAACATCATCTACAATATCTGTCCCAACACAACGAACAGACGTCACTATAATCACTCATTCCGATGTCACTAATGGAACATCATATACAAAGTCTGTCAAACACAACGAACAGACGTCACTGTAATCACACGATAAGTCCACACTAATTGAACATTATCTACACAGTCTGTCGCAACACATTGAAGGCACGTCACTGTAACCACTCAATCCGATCACACTAATAGAACATCATCTACACACTCTGTGCAACACAAGGAACGGACGCTACTATAATCACTGAATCCGATCACACTAATGGAACATCATCTACAAGTCTGTCGCAACAAAACGAAAACACGTAACTGTAATCACTCTATACGATCACACTAAAGAACATCATCTACATACTCTGTCGCAACACAACGTACGGACGCCACTATAATCGCTCGATCAGATCACACTAATGGATCATCATCTACACAATCTCTCGCAAGACAACAAACAGACGCCACTATAATCACTCGATCCCATCACACTAATGGAACACCATCTACACACTCTGTCGCAACACTACGAACACACGCCACTATAATCACTGGATTCGATCATACTAACGGAACATCATCTACACTCTCTGTCAAAACAAAACGAAAAGCCGTCACTGTAATCACTCGTTCCGATCATACAAATGGAAAATAATCTTCATATTCTGTCGCAACACCAGGAACAGTCTCCACTATAATGACTGGACCGATCACACTAATGGAACACATACTACAAAATCTGTCCCAACACAACGAACAACGCCACTGTAATCACTCGATCCGATCTTACTAATGGAACATCGTCTACAATATCTGTCGCAGCAGAACGAACACACGTCACTGTAATCACTCTATACGATCACAATAACGGAACATCATCTACACACTCTGTCGCAACACAACGAAAAGACGTCACTATAATCACTCGTTCCGATCACACTAATGGAATATAATCTACACACTCTGTCGCAACACAACGAACACACGTCACTGTAGTTACTCATTCCGATCACACTAATGGAATATCATCTACAAAGTCTGTCGCAACACAGCGAAGAGACGTCTATGTAATCACTCGATAAGGTCACACTAATGGAACATATTGTGCACACTCGGTGAGCCCACAACGCACACACGTCACTATATTCAGTCGATCTAATCATACTAATGGAACATCATGTTTGCATTCGTTCGGGATACGACGAACACACGTCTCTGTAATCACTCCAACCGAGGACACTACTGGAATATCATTTATACACTCAGTCGGAACACAAGCAACACATGTCCCTATAATCAACCGATCCGTTCACACTAATGGCACATAATGTAAGCACTCTCTCGTGAAAAAGAATACACGTCACAATAATAACTAGATACGATTACTCTAATGGATCTTCATTAAATACTCGGTCTGGGCATAACGAACACATGTCACTATAATTATAGCCAAGGAACATTATGTGTACACTCGGTCGAGACCCAACGAACACAAGTCACTTTAATCACTCGCTCCGATCACAATAATGGCGCATAATGTGAACACAATGTCATGACATACGAATACACCTTACAATAATCCATCGATCTGATTACACTTATAGACCGTCATGTACACACTCGGTTGGGACACAAGGAAAACCCGTCACTATAATCACTCCATCCGATTACACCAATCTCGCATCATGTAGCACTCGGTCGGGGAACAACGAACACACGTCACTATAATCACTCGATCCGAACACACTAATGGTATACCATGTATACACTCTGTCGGGACCCAACGAATACACCTCATTGTACCCACTCGATCCGATCACACTTGCGGCACATCATGTATACACTCGGTTGGGGTTTAACGACTACACGTCACTATAATCAATTGAACCGATCACACTGATTGCGCATCATGCACATACTCGTTCAGGAGACAACGAAAACACGTTATTATAATCACTCCAACCAATTACACTAATGGAACATCATATATGCACTCGGTCGGAAGACGACGAACACACGTTAATGTAATCACTCGATCCGTTTAGACTAATGGAACATAAGACATACACTCTGTCGGAACACAACGAACACACTTCACTGTAATCACTCGCTCAGATTAAACTAATGGCGCATCATGTATACACTATGTCCTGACATACGAATACACGTCACAATAATAACTCGAACTAATCACACTAATGGACCATCATTTACACACTCGGTCCTTAAACCACGAACACTCGTCGCTATAACCTTTAAATCTGATTACACTAATGGAACACCATGTAGAAACTCTGTCGGAACAAAACGAACACACGTAACTATAATAACTCGAACCGATCACACTAATATAACATCAGCAGCACACTCTGTGGGAAAAGAACGAACAACGGTCACTATACTCGATAGATCCGATCACACTAATGGACCCCCAGGTACACACTCGGTCGGGACAAAACGAACACAAGTCACTATAATTACTCGATCCGATCACACTAATGGCGCATTATTTATACGCTCTGTCGGAACACATCGAACACACGTCACTGTAATCACTCGAACCGATAACAGTAGTTTAACATCATGTACACACTCGGTCGGGACAAAACGAACACAAGTCACTATAATCACTCGATCCGATCACACTAATGGCGCATTATTTATACGCTCTGTCGGAACACATCGAACACACGTCACTGTAATCACTCGAACCGATAACAGTAGTTTAACATCATGTACACACTCGGTTGGGACAAAACGAACACAAGTCACTATAATCACTCGATCCGATCACACTAATGGCGCATTATTTATACGCTCTGTCGGAACACATCGAACACACGTTACTGTAATCACTCGAACCGATAACAGTAGTTAAACATCATGTACACACTCGGTACGAGTAGGGACGATTTCCCCTTGCTCTCTGTTTCACACGACAGACTGCTGTAACACCTTGTTCCTGAAGGTTTTCCTGGATATCCTTGTTCGACGTACCATACAACACACTAGTGTTTACAACACCGCGCGAGGAATTCTGGGTGCTATGCAACTCGACTTTTCCTGGATAACTGCCCAGCATGCTGGCTCTCTGTCTTAGCCGCCTGTGATTCTGTAGTTGCTTCCACAAGCAGCGTGCCTTTCCTCGATTTTCTACAGGATTTTACTGCACCAGCTATGTTGTTAAGACACTTCAGAATCAAAAACCGTTTAACCGCTGAAAATCTTCTACCTTGCTCTGTTCTTTTAATTACTAAGTAGCGATGGCCACACTCAATTACTGCTTTTACATTGGTAACACCTTTTCTTTAAATTTGTCTTTAATTTTGGATTTGGATTTATATTTACCATAATAACTAGAATAAGCTTCATCCCCGTGCTCCCCACTCAACACGGAGCCCAACAAGGAGTCATCCCACTGTGATGAAAGGGCTACACAGGGGATATAGCGAAATGAAAAATGAAATGTGTAGTGTTCAACGCCCGCATTTACTACATATAGCACCGCAGGCGATGACACTGGTGATAAATGAGATAAAGATCGAGCACCAGTGGAATGAGATGGCGGGGGAGGATATAGCGAGTTCGCCGTTCCACTCAGCCTGGAGTTCGGTACAAAACCTAGTCCTGGCCGATTGATTACGGGTGGGTTAGTCCCTAACCTCCTATTTAGGCGAAGCAGAAACCAAAGTAGTGTATCGGAAATGCGCACCGTCCCCCAATTCAGAACAAGGCTGGAACGAGCTCAGGTGCCTACCCTCAACCACCTGGACAAACCTTTCCACCGTCATGGGTATCCACGCACAGCCTACCCGTGGGTGGATGTTTTGTCTGACCCCTCACCACTAAGAGGAATCCATATCTAGAGTGTCAGATGGGTTCGCCAAATCCCGTAATTACCGCAGTAGGCCCCCTGGGGGAACACTATGTCGGGATACAGCGAACACACGTCACTATAGTCATTCGACCCGACCACACTAATGGTGCATCATGTATACACTCGGTCGGCACACAACGAACACTAGTCACTGTAATTGCTAGATCCGATCACAATCAAGCAACATCATGTACACAGACATTCAGGACACAATGAACACATGTCACTATAATAGCTAGATCCGATTACACTAATGGAACATCGTGTATGGAATCTGTCGGAACACACCGCCTGCGGTGCCGTATGTAGTAAAAGCGGGCGTTAAACACTACACATTCATTCATTTTTTTGTCGGAACACAACAAACACACGTCAATAAACTCATTCGATCCAATGCAACTACTGGAACATCATGCACACAATCGGTCGGGACACAACGAACACACATCACTATAATCAGCCGATTCGATCACACTAATAGAACATCATGTATACTCTCAGTCGGGACTTACGGTACTTAGACACGTAATCCGTCGATCCGATCACACTAATGGAACATCATGTACATACACGTTCGGGACACAACGAACACACGTCACTATAATCACTCGTTTGCGGTCACACTACTGGAACATCATCAACACACTCCGTCGCAACACAACGAACAGACGTCAGGATAATCACTCGTTCCGATCACACTAATGGAATATCATCTACTCAGTCTGTCGCAACACAACGCACACACGTGACTATAATCACTCGTTCCGATCTCACTAATGGAGCATCATCTATACAATCTGTCGAACACAACGAACAAACGTCACTATAATCACTCGTTTGCGGTCACAGTACTGGAACATCATCAACACACTCTGTCGCAACACAACAACCACACGTCACTATAATCACTCGATCCGGTCACACAAATGAAACATCATCTACACAATCTGTCGCAAAACAACGAACACAAGTCACTATAATCACTCGATTGAGGTCACACTAGTGGAACATCATCTACACACTCTGTCGCAACACAACGAACTAACGATACGATAATCACTGGATCGGATCACACTATTGGAACATCATCTATACACTCTGTCGCAACACAAAGACCACGCGTCACTATAATCACACGACCTGATCACACTAATACAAAGTATTGTGCACACTCCATCCGGCCACGACGAACACACGTCACTATAGTCACTCGATAAAATTACACTAATGGATCATCAACTACACATTCTGTCGCAAAACAACGAACAGGCACCACTATAATCACTCGATCCGATCACACTACTGGAACATCATCTACAAACTCTGTCGCAACACAACCATCCCAAGTCACTGTAATCACTCGGATTGATCACACTAATGAAACATCATCTACACGATCTGTCGCAACACAACGAACAGACTTCACTGTAATCACTCGGATTGATCACACTAATGAAATATCATCTACACAATCTGTCGCAACACAACGAACAGACACCACTATTATCACTCGATCCGATCACACTACTGGAACATCATCTATAAACTCTGTCGCAACACAACCATCCCACGTCACTGTAATCACTCGGATTGATCACACTAATGAAACATGATCTACACGATCTGTCGCAACACAACGAACAGACGTCACTGTAATCACTCGGATTGATCACAGTAATGAAATATCATCTACACGATCTGTCGCAACACAACGAACAGACGTCACTGTAATCACTCGCATTGATCACAATAATGAAATATCATCTACACCATCTGCCGCAATACAACGAACAGACGTCACTGTAAACACTCGGATTGATCGCACTAATGAAACATCATCTACACGATCTGTCGCAACACAACAACAGACGTCACTAAAATGACTCATTTTGGTCACACTAACGGAACATCATCTACACACTCTGTCGCAACACAACGAACAGACGTCACGATAATCACTCGATCCGATAGCAATAATGGAATATCATCTTCAAATCTGTCGCAACCTAACGAACACACGTCACTCTAATCACTCGATCCGATTACAATAATGGAGCATCATCTACACACTCTCTCGAAACACAACGAACAGAGGTCACTGTAATCACTCGATCCGATTGCAATAATGGAATATCATCTATACACTCTTTTGCAACACAACGAAGAGCCGTCACTATAATCACTCGTTCCGATCACACTAATGGAACATCATCTACAAACTCTGCCGCAGCACAACGAACACACGTCACTGTAATCACTCGATCCAAATTACAATAATGGAGCATTATCTACACACTCTGTTGCAACACAACGAACAGACGTCACTATAATCACTCGTTTGAGGCCACACTAATCGAACATCATCTACACACTCTGTCGCAACACAACGAACAGACGTCACGATAATCACTCGATCCGATAGCAATAATGGAATATCATCTTCAAATCTGTCGCAACCTAACGAACACACGTCACTCTAATCACTCGATCCGATTACAATAATGGAGCATCATCTACACACTCTCTCGAAACACAACGAACAGAGGTCACTGTAATCACTCGATCCGATTGCAATAATGGAATATCATCTATACACTCTTTTGCAACACAACGAAGAGCCGTCACTATAATCACTCGTTCCGATCACACTAATGGAACATCATCTACAAACTCTGCCGCAGCACAACGAACACACGTCACTGTAATCACTCGATCCAAATTACAATAATGGAGCATTATCTACACACTCTGTTGCAACACAACGAACAGACGTCACTATAATCACTCGTTTGAGGCCACACTAATCGAACATCATCTACACACTCTGTCGCAACGCAACGAACTGACGTCACTATAATCACACGTTTGCGGTCACACTCATGGAACATCATCTACACAATCTGTCGCAACAGAACGTACAGACGTCACTATAAGCACTCGATCCGATTACACTAGTGGAACACCATCTACACAAACCGTCGCAACACAACGAAAATACTCCACTATAATCCCTCGATCAGATCACACATGGAACATCATCCACAAACTGTGTCGCAACACAACGAACAGACGTCACTGTAATCACTCGATCCAATCACACTAATAGAACATCATCTACAGGCTCTGTTGCAACACAATGAACAGACGGCACTATAATCACTTGATCCGTTCACAATAATGGAGCATCATCTACACACTCTGTCGCAATACAAGGAACTACACTATAATCACCCGATCCGAACACACTACTGGAACGTCATCTACAAACACTGTCGCAACACAACGATCCCACCTCACTGTAATCACTCGATCCTTTTACACTAACGAAACATGATCTACACACTCTGTAGCAACACAACGAAAAGACGTACCTATAATCACTCGTTTGCGGTCACGATAATGAAACATCATCTACTCAATCTGTCGCAACACATCAACCAGACGTACCTATAATGACTCGTTTGCGCTCACGATAATGGAACATCATCTACAATATCTGTCCCAACACAACGAACAGACGTCACTATAATCACTCATTCCGATGTCACTAATGGAACATCATATACAAAGTCTGTCAAACACAACGAACAGACGTCACTGTAATCACACGATAAGTCCACACTAATTGAACATTATCTACACAGTCTGTCGCAACACATTGAAGGCACGTCACTGTAACCACTCAATCCGATCACACTAATAGAACATCATCTACACACTCTGTGCAACACAAGGAACGGACGCTACTATAATCACTGAATCCGATCACACTAATGGAACATCATCTACAAGTCTGTCGCAACAAAACGAAAACACGTAACTGTAATCACTCTATACGATCACACTAAAGAACATCATCTACATACTCTGTCGCAACACAACGTACGGACGCCACTATAATCGCTCGATCAGATCACACTAATGGATTATCATCTACACAATCTCTCGCAAGACAACAAACAGACGCCACTATAATCACTCGATCCCATCACACTAATGGAACACCATCTACACACTCTGTCGCAACACTACGAACACACGCCACTATAATCACTGGATTCGATCATACTAACGGAACATCATCTACACTCTCTGTCAAAACAAAACGAAAAGCCGTCACTGTAATCACTCGTTCCGATCATACAAATGGAAAATAATCTTCATATTCTGTCGCAACACCAGGAACAGTCTCCACTATAATGACTGGACCGATCACACTAATGGAACACATACTACAAAATCTGTCCCAACACAACGAACAACGCCACTGTAATCACTCGATCCGATCTTACTAATGGAACATCGTCTACAATATCTGTCGCAGCAGAACGAACACACGTCACTGTAATCACTCTATACGATCACAATAACGGAACATCATCTACACACTCTGTCGCAACACAACGAAAAGACGTCACTATAATCACTCGTTCCGATCACACTAATGGAATATAATCTACACACTCTGTCGCAACACAACGAACACACGTCACTGTAGTTACTCATTCCGATCACACTAATGGAATATCATCTACAAAGTCTGTCGCAACACAGCGAAGAGACGTCTATGTAATCACTCGATCAGGTCACACTAATGGAACATCATCTACACATCCTGTCGCAACACAACGTACAGACGCCGCTATAATCACTTGACAGGTTACACAAATGGAACATCATCTAGATGCTCTGTCGCAACACAACGAAGAGACTCCACTATAATCACTCGATCCTATCACACTAATGGAACACAATCTACTCACTCTGTCGCAACACAACGAACACACGCCACTATAAACACTGGATTCGATCTTACTAATGGAACGTAATCTACAGACTCTGTCGCAGCACAACGAAGAGACTCCACTATAATCATTCGATCCCATCACACTAATGGAATATCATCTACACACTCTGTCGCAACATAACAAACACACGCACCTGTAATCACTCGATCCGATCACACTAATGGAACACCATCTACACACTCTGTCGTAACACAAAGAGCACACGTCACTGTAATCACTCAATCCGATCACACTAATGGAACACCATCTACAAACTCTGTCGCACTACAACGAAGACACGTCACTGTAATCACTCACCCGATCAAATTAGTGGAACGTCAACTACAAACTCTCTCCTAACACAATGAGCACACGTCACTCCAATCAGTCCATCCGATCGCACTAATGGAATATCATCAACACACTCTGTCGGAACACAACGAACACACGTCGTGTAATCACTCGATCCGATCACACTAATGTAACATCATCTACACACTCTGTTGCAACACAACGATCACACGTCACTGTAATAACTCGATCCGATGTCACTTATTGAGCATCATCTACACACTCTCTCGCAACACAACGAACACACGTCACTGTAATCACTCATTCCGATCGTACTAATTAAACATCATCTGCACGATTTGTCGCAAAACAACGAACACGCGTCATTATAATGACTCATTTGCGGTCACACTAACGGAACATCATCTACACACTCTGTCGCAACACAACGAACAGACGTCACGATAATCACTCGTTCCGATCGCAACAACGGAATATCATCTACAAGTCTGTCACAACACAACGAACACACGTCACTGTAATCACTCGATGCGATTACAATAATGGAGCATCATCTACACACTCTGTCGCAACACAACGAACAGAGGTCACTGTAATCACTCGATCCGATCGCAATAATGGAATACCACCTATACACTCTTTTGCAACACAACGAACAGACGTCACTATAATCACTCGTTCCGATCACACTAATGGAGCATTATCTACACACTCTGTCGCAACACAACAAACACTCGTCACTGTAATCACTCAATCCGATCACACTAATGGAACATCATCTACAAACTCTGCCGCAACACAACGAACACACGTCGCTGTAGTCACTCGATCCGATTACAATAATGGAGCGTTATCTACACACTCTGTCGCAACACAGCCAACAGACGTCACTATAATCACTCGTTTGAGGCCACATTAATCGAACATCATCTACGCACTCTGTCGCAACGCAACGAACTGACGTCACTATAATCACTCGTTTGCGGTCCCACTAATGGAACACCATCTACACAATCCGTCGCAACACAAAGAAAAGACTCCACTATAATCTCTCGATCCGTTCACACTAATGGAGCATCAACTACACATTCTGTCGCACCACAACGAACAGACGTCACTTTAATCACTCGATCCAATCACACTAATCGAACATCATCTACAGGCTCTGTCGCAACACAACGAACAGACGTCACCATAATCACTCGATCCGATCACAATAATGGAACGTCATCTACAAACTCTGTCGCAACACAACGATCCCAGCTCACTGTAATCACTCGATCCTTTTAAACTAATGGAGCATGATCTACACACTCTGTAGCAGCACAACCAACAGACGTACCCATAATCACTCGTATGCAGTCACGATAATGGAACATCATCTACACAATCTGTCGCAACACAACGACTGACGTCACGATAATCACTCGATCGGATCGCAATAATGGAATATCATCTACAAATCTGTCGCAACCTAGCGAACACACGTCACTGTAATCACTCGATCCTATTACAATAATTGGGCATCATCTACACACTCTCTCGAAACACAACGAACAGAGGTCACTGTAATCACTCGATCCGATTGCAATAATGGAATATCGTCTATACACTCTTTTGCAACACAACGAATAGACGTCACTATAATCACTCGTTCCGATCACACTAATGGAACATCATCTACAAACTCTGCCGCAACACAACGAACGCACGTCACTGTAATCACTCGATCCGATTACAATAATGGAGCATTATCTACACACTCTGTTGCAACACAACGAACAGACGTCACTATAATCACTCGTTTGAGGCCACACTAATCGAACATCATCTAGACACTCGGTCGCAACGCAACGAACTGACGTCACTATAATCACACGTTTGCGGTCACACTCATGGAACATCACCTACACAATCTGTCGCAACAGAACGTACAGACGTCACTATAAGCACTCGATCCGATTACACTAATGGAACACCATCTACACAATCCGTCGCAACACAACGAAAATACTCCACTATAATCCCTCGATCCGATCACACTAATGGAACATCATCTACAAACTGTGCCGCAACACAACGAACAGACGTCACTGTAATCACTCGATCCAATCACACTAATAGAACATCATCTGCAGGCTCTGTTGCAACACAATGAACAGACGGCACTATAATCACTCGATCCGTTCACAATAATGGAGCATCATGTACACACTCTGTCGCAACACAAGGAACTACACTATAATCACCCGATCCGATTACACTACTGGAACGTCATCTACAAACACTGTCGCAACACAACGATCCTACCTCACTGTAATCACTCGATCCTTTTACACTAATGAAACATGATCTACACACTCTGTAGCAACACAGCGAAAAGACGTACATATAATCACTCGTTTGCGGTCACGATAATGGAACATCATCTACTCAATCTGTCGCAACACATCAACCAGACGTACCTATAATGACTCGTTTGCGCTCACGATAATGGAACATCATCTACAATATCTGTCCCAACACAACGAACAGACGTCACTATAATCACTCATTCCTATGTCACTAATGGAACATCATATACAAAGTCTGTCAAACACAACGAACTAACGTGACTGTAATCACACGATAAGTCCACACTAATTGAACATTATCTACACAGTCTGTCGCAACACATTGAAGGCACGTCACTGTAACCACTCAATCCGATCACACTAATAGAACATCATTTACACACTCTTTGCAACACAAGGAACGGACGCTACTATAATCACTGAATCCGATCACACTAACGGAACATCATCTACAAGTCTGTCACAACAAAACGAAAACACGTAACTGTAATCACTCTATACGATCACACTAAAGAACATCATCTACATACTCTGTCGCAACACAACGTACGGACGCCACTATAATCGCTCGATCAGATCACACTAATGGATCATCATCTACACAATCTCTCGCAAGACAACGAACAGACGCCACTATAATCACTCGATCCCATCACACTAATGGAACACCATCTACACACTCTGTCGCAACACTAAGAACACAGGCCACTATAATCACTGGATTCGATCTTAGTAACGGAACATCATCTACACACTCTGTCAAAACAAAACGAAAAGCCGTCACTGTAATCACTCGTTCCGATCACACTACTGGAAAATAATCTTCATATTCTGTCGCAACACCACGAACACTCTCCACTATAATCACTGGACCGATCACACTAATGGAACAAATACTACAAAATCTGTCCCAACACAACGAACACACGCCACTGTAATCACTCGATCCGATCTTACTAATTTAACATCATCTACAATATCTGTCGCAGCAGAACGAACACACGTCACTGTAATCACTCTATCCGATCACAATAACGGAACATCCTCTACACACTCTGTCGCAACACAACGAAAAGACGCCACTATAATTACTCGATCCCATCACACTAATGGAACACCATCTACTCACTCTGTCGCAACACAACGAAAAGACTCCACTATAATCACTCAAACCGATCACACTAATGGAACATCATCTACACATTCTGTCGCAACACAACGAACACACGGCACTGTAATCACTCATTCCGATCGCACTAATTAAACATCATCTACACGATTTGACGCAAAGCAACGAACAGACGTCATTATAATGACTCATTTGCGGTCACACTAGCGGAACATCATCTATACATTCTGTCGCAACACCACGTACAGACGCCGCTATAATCACTTGATCAGGTCACACTAATGTAACATCATCTAGATACTCTGTCGCAACACAACGAAGAGACTCCACTATAAACACTCGATCCCATCACACTAATGGAACACAATCTACATACTCTGTCGCAACACAACGAACACACGCCACTACAACCACTGGATTCGATCATACTAATGGAACATCATCTACAGACTCTGTCGCAGCACAACGAAGAGACTCCACTATAATCACTCGATCCCATCACACTAATGGAACATCATCTACACACTCTGTCGCAACATAACAAACACACGCATCTGTAATCACTCGATCCGATCACACTATTGGAACACCAACTACACACTCTGTCGTAACACAAAGAACACACGTCACTGTAATCATTCAATCCGATCACACTAATGGAACACCATCTACAAACTCTGTCGCACTGCAACAAAGACACGTCACTGTAGTCACTCACCCGATCAAACTAGTGGAACGCCAACTACAAACTCTCTCCTAACACAATGAGCACACGTCACTCCAATGACTCCATCCGATCTCACTGATGGTATATCATCAACACACACTGTCGGAACACAACGAACACACGTCGTGTAATCACTCGATCCGATCGCACTAATGTAACATCATCTACACACTCTGTTGCAACACAACGATCACACGTCACTGTAATAACTCGATCCGATGTCACTTATTGGACATCATCTACACATTCTGTCCCAACACAACGAACACACGTCACTGTAATCACTCATTTCGATCGCACTAATTAAACATCATCTACACGATTTGTCGCAAAACAACGAACAGACGTCATTATAATGACTCATTTGCGGTCAAGCTAACGGAACATCATCTACACACTCTGTCGCAACACAACGAACAGACGTCACTGTAATCACTCGATCCGATTACAATAATGGAGCATCATCTACACACTCTGTCGCAACACAACGAACAGAGGTCACTGTAATCACTCGATTCGATCGCAATAATGGAATTTCACCTATTCACTCTTTTGCAACACAACGAACAGACGTCACTATAATCACTCGTTCGGATCACACTAATTGAGCATCATCTACACAATCTGCCGCAACATAACAAACACACGCACCTGTAATCACTCGATCCGATGATACTAATGGAACACCATCTACACACTCTGTCGTAACAGAAAGAACACACGTCACTGTAATCACTCAATCCGATCACACTAATGGAACACCATCTACAAACTCTGTCGCACTACAGCGAACACACATCACTGTAATCACTCTATACGATCACACTAAAGAACATCATCTATATATTCTGTCGCAACACAACGTACGGACGCCACTATAATCGCTCGATAAGATCACACTAATGGATCATCATCTACGCACTCTGTCGCAACACAGCAAACAGACGCCACTATAATCACTCGATCCCATCACACTAATGGAACACCATCTACTCACTCTGTCGCAACACAACGAAAAGACTCCACTATAATCACTCGAACCGATCACACTAATGGAACATCATCTACACATTCTGTCGCAACACAACGAACACACGTCACTGTAATCACTCATTCCGATCGCACTAATTAAACATCATCTACACGATTTGTCGCAAAACAACGAACAGACGTCATTATAATGACTCATTTGCGGTCACACTAGCGGAATATCATCTACACACTCTGTCGCAACACAACGACCAGAAGTCACGATAATCACTCGATCCGATCGCAACAACGGAATATCATCTACAAGTCTGTCGCAACACAACGAACGCACGTCACTGTAATCACTCGATCGGGTCACAATAATGGAACATCATCTACACATTCTGTCCCAACACAACAGGCGCCACTATAATCACTCGTTCCAATCACACCAATGGAACATCATCTACACATTCTGTCGCAACACAACGAACACACGTCACGATAATCACTCGATCGGATCACACTAATGGAATATTATCTACACAGTCTGTCGCAGCACACCGAACACAGGTCACTCTAATCACTCGATCCGATCACATTAATGGAACATTATCTGCGCACCTTGTCGCAAGGCAGCGAACAGACGTCACTATAATCATTCATTCCAATCACACTAATGGAACATCATCTACAAACTCAGTCGCAACACAACGAACACCCGTCACATGGAACATCATTTACAAAATCTGTCGCAGCACAACGAGCACACGTCACTCTAATCACTCGATCCCATCTCGCTGATGGAACATCATCTGCACACTCTGCCTCAACACAACGAGCACACGTCACTATAATCACTCGTTTGCTGTCACACTAATCGAACATCATCTACACACCCTGTCGCAACACAACGATCAGACGTCACTATACTCACGCGTTTGCGGTCACAATAATGGAACATCATCTACACACTCTGTCGCAACACAACGAACAGACGTCATTATGATCACTCGTTTGCCCTCAGACTAATGGAACATCATCTACACACTCTATCGGAACACAACGAACAGACGTCACTATAATCATTCGTTAGCGGTCACAATAATGGGACATCATCTACAAACTCTGTCGCAACACAACGAGCACACGTCACTGTAATCGCTCGATCCGATCACACTAATGGAACATTATCTACACAGTGTGTCACAACATAACGAACAAACGTCAAGAAAATCACTCAATGCGATCACACTAATGGAACATCATCTGCACACTCTAAAGCATCTAAACGAACAGGTACCACTATAATCTCTCGTTCCGATCACACTAATGGAACATCATCTACACTCTGCCGCAACACAAGGAACACACGTCACTGTAATCACTCGATCCGATCACAATACTGGAACATCATCTACACACTCTGTCGCAACACAAAGAACGCACGTCACTGTAATCACTCGATCGGATCACAATAATGGAACATCATCTACACACTCTGTCGCAACACAACGAACAGACTTCACAATAGTCACTCGATCCAATCACGCTAATGGAACATCATCTATACACTCTGTCGCAATACAACAGACGCCACTATAATCACTCGTTCCAATCACACCAATGGAACATCTACACATTCTGTCGCGACACAACGCACACATGTCACTATAGTCACTCGTTTGCGGTCATACTAATATAACATCATCTACACACACTGTCGCAACACAAGCAACAGACTCCCACAATGATCACTCGATCCTATCACACTAATGAAATAACAACTACAAACTTTGTCGCAACACAACGAACACACGTCACGATAATCACTCGATCGGATCACACTAATGGAACATTATCTACACAGTCTGTCGCAGCACACCGAACACACATCGCTGTAATCACTCGATCCGATCAAATTAATGGAACATCATCTACACACCTTGTCGCAAGGCAACGAACAGACGCCACTATAATCATTCATTCCAATCACAATAATGGAACATCATCTACAAACTCAGTCGCAACACAACGAACACCCGTCACATGGAACACTATTTACAAACTCTGTCGCAGCACAACGAGCACATGTCACTCTAATCACTCGATCCAATCACGCTGATGGAACATCATCTGAACACTCTGCCGCAACACAACGAACACACGTCACTATAATCACTCGTTTGCTCTCACAACAATCGAACATCATCTACACACTCTGTCGCAACACAACGATCAGACGACACTATAATCACTCGTTTGCGGTCACAATAATGGAACATCATCTACAAACTCTGTCGCCACACAACGAACAGACGTCACTATAATCACTCGTTTGCGGTCACACTAATGGAACATCATCTACAAACTCTGTCGCAGCACAACGAGCACACGTCACTGTAATCACTCGATCCGATCACACTGATGGACATCATCTGCACACTCTGCCGCAACACAACGAACTCACGTCACTATAATCACTCGTTCCGTGCACAGTAATGGAACATCATGTATGCACTTGGTCGGGACACAACGAACACACATCCCGTATAAGGACATGGTCGGAACGCACAAAAGAAACATCATATGGAACTCGCTGGAAAACACCAAACACACATCACGTGTAAACACTCGGTGGTTGCGCACTAAAGTCTCATTATGGATAAGCTCGTTCGGAGGAAACGAAGAGTCATCATGTGCCGACAGCTCTCCTGGACATCAAGTATATGCTCACACAGAACGCAACTTACACACATCTCGTGTAAGCATTCGGTCGGAAAACACTGAAGGCGCATCATGTATAAGCTCTGTTCGATCACGACGAACACACATCACGTTTTCTCACTCGGTCTGGATACACAGAAAACACATCATGTATAAACTCGTTTGGACCACAGCGAACACAGGTCAAGTGTATGCCTTTGGCCCGAACACACTGAAGTCACATCATGTATAAACTCGGTCAGAACCCAACGAATACACATCTCGTGTAAGCAGTCGGTCGGAACATACTGAGGATACATTATGTCTAAGCTCGGTATGAACACACTGAACACACATCACGTGTAAGCACTCGATCGGGATGCGGTGGAGGCACATCTAGCATAAATGCGGTCGGAACACGGCGAACACTCGTCGCGTGTATCAAATACTAAAACAACACAAAAGTGGGAGTACGGTATCCTGTGTGAGTAAATGAAATAAATGAAAATGCCACTCTGTACGCCATATGATGTTTACTTCTTTAGCTCTACAGGTGCCGACGATTGAAGAGGACGATGGAAATTGCCGATACAAGCCCCTCGCAGAATTGTCATTTCGCTAGCAGCATCGTAAATTAAATGAATATCTGCTAATTCAGCCTACGTAAAACCACTCAAGCTGTATACCTGGTAAACAATAGTGTGCTGCCCAATATTGCTTCCAATTCCCTCGCTGAATATGGCTTGAATCACTGCCGGCCTTGTGCGTGATGTAAACACGTGTGATCGTGTGTAGGGCCGTTCAAAGAAGTTGGCACTCTGAACATTTTTAATCATTTGTGACATTGCTAATAGCAAGCGTACAAACCGAGTTGCACATATGAGTAATACGAATTGTCCTGTACTGTATTGTGACTTTATGGGTTCGTAGAATTAAAAATCCAATTTGCAGAAGTTCTAAATGTTCTTTATTTCCGTAGAAATACACTGATCAATTCTCACGTAACAATATTACGTTACATAAACACCACAATCCACTAAGCTCGATGACAATAAGAAACAGCTTACTCAACTTCCAACATCAACACTCTCGTTACACAACTGACTCATCACTAGCCATGGCTTCTTTTTATACACCCATTCATGAATTCCAGACTGTTATTAAAGTTTCTCTAACATGTCACCAGATAAAACACGAATGTTCTAGAATGTAACTATATCGGTGTCGGCAAGTCTTTCACCTCTGTGATAAGCTATCCGTCTCTTGTTTGTCGGCGCTATTGTTAATTGTCGGCCCTTTGTGAACGCTAGCCGCCTATCAGTTCCTTTGTGTACACTAGCCACGCGATCGTAAATAACGGCTCCCTTCTCAAGGCTGGTCGTCCCGAACAGCACCATCGTAGTGGGCCAGACGATCCAGGTGTACCACCAACATCTTCCATGGGGGCTCCTTCTGGATGGGGTAGACCACGTCGTTAATCCTCTTCACCACGCAGTACGGTCCTTGCCACGGCTGCTGAAGCTTCGGGCAGCGTCCCTTGGTTCGAGTGGGGCGATACAACCAGACCAGGTCACTTTTTTGGAAACCTTGGCTGTTGGCTTGCCTGTCGTATCGGGTGTTCATGCGGTCGCTCGCCTTGTGGATGTTCTGACTGGCCATCTCTTGCATGTCGTGGAGATGGTCCACCAGATTCTCCACATACTCGGTTGCTGGCTGTTTTGCATCCGGGAGGCTTCCAAAAGCCATATCACAGTGGAGGCGTAACTCTCGGCCGAACATTAAGCTGGCTGGCGTCATCCCAGTGGTGTCGTGTATAGACGAGCGGTCGGCCAGCAGGAAGTAACACCTTAACGTCCCAGTCTCGCTGATGGCTGGCCACGACCTTCCTCAGGTGCTCTTCTAAGGTCCTGATGTATCTCTCCACCATGCCGTCTGACTGTGGATGTAGGGGTGTGGTGCGGGTCTTGTTCACCCCATGTCTTTCTAGTGCCTCCTTCATCAGGTTGGATTCAAAATTGGTGCCCTGGTCGCTGTAGAGCTTTAACGGCACAAGGTAGTCTGTAATTGCCTGCGCCTTCTGGTTCGGAATGGCATACACCTCCAGCCACTTGGTGAAGTAGTCCACGATCACCATCAGGTACTTGTTGCCTTGGTCGGACACTGGTAATGGTCCAGCTATGTCGACGGCGACCCTTTCGAATGGCGTTCCGACGTTGTACTGCTGCATGCGACCCCGGCTTCTAGTCTGGGGGCCACGACTCGCCTCGCACACGTGACATTGACGGCACAATCTCTCAGCGTCTGCTCGGAGCCTCAGCCAGTAGTAGCGCTGTCGGAGTTTGTAGATTGCTCGGTTTGCCGCCAGGTGTCCTCCTGAAGCACCGGCGTACACTTCTTTTAAGACTTCCGAATCCTCACTTCGGGGAAGTACCAGCTGTTCCCTCTGCGTCTTCCCATCGGGCGATTCCCATACCCGGAACAGCACGCCGTCTCTTCGTCTCTTGTCTTCAGTGAGTCCCATTGGGCACAGTACGACTTGTAAATGGCGCTCCTTGGTGCGATGTCCTCCCAGGTTGGAGTTGTCCCTGCCTACACTTCTCTCAAGAGTGGCCCCAAGTCTGCGTCTCCCAGCTGCTCCGTCCTCTGGCCTGCACTATCCCAGCCATCCGCAGGCACAGCCATAACCACTCTGACAGCTGCGGCACGCCCCTTCTCTTCCACTCTTGTGCACTGGCCGCACTCTTCTGGACAGGGTCTTCGGGACATGGCGTCTGCGTTACCGTGGCTCTTCCCTCTATGATGTTCAGAGGTGAAGTCGTACTCCTGCAGCCTCTGTACCCAGCATGCTGTCTGATCTTCCAGGTTTCTAAAGCTTAGTAGCCAGGTTAGGGCGGAGTGGTCAGTCCTCAGGTGGAATGGCTGACCATTGAGGTCCTTATGAAACTGCTCCAATGTCTTTACTACCGCCAGTAACTCTCACCGGGTGACGCAGTAGTTCTTCTCTGCCTTGGATAGCGTCTTCCTGTAGTAGGTTTTCACCCACTCATGGCCGTCCTGGATTTGCGATAGGATGCCTCCAATGCAATGGTCGCTGGCTTCGGTATCCACAATAAAGTTGCCACCTGGTTGTTGAAATCCCAAAATTAGAGCACTGCACAAGGTCTTCTTCAGGTGCTGGAAAGCGCCTTCGGCGTCAGCCGTCCACTCATAACGTCGGTGTTACTCTGTCAGGCGGGTGAGGGGCTTGGAGATGTTGGAGAACCCCTTTATGATGCGTCGGTAATAACTGCACAGCCCTAGGAAACTGCGCAACTCTTGCTTATCCTTTGGGCGAGGCCAATCTCTCACAGCCTGGGTCTTCTCCGGTTCTGTGGCCTCTCCGGTTGGTGAGACTATGTGGCCCAAGTAGTTAACTTCCTTGGGGAAGAGCTGGCACTTCTTTGCATTTAGCTTCAGATTGGTCGCCTGCAGTCTCTGCAACACCTTGGCCAGGTTTTCGAGATGATCTTCAAAAGTCTTGCCGACGATGATGATGTCGTCCAGGTATAGCAGGCAGGTGTCATAGGTAAATCCTCGCATCACTGGCTCCATTAGTCGTTGGAAGGTAGCTGGTAGGTTGCAGAGGTCAAAGGGCATAATTGTGAACTGCCAAAGCCTTTGACCTGTCGAGAAGGCAGTCTTTTCCTTGTCTCTTGGATCTAGGGCCACCTGCTAGTATCCCGACCTCAGGTCCAGGGTCGAGGACCACTGCGCACCAGCAAGCGTGTCCAGGTTGTCGTCAATCCGAGGTAGGGGAGGCAATCCTTTTGGGTGGCAGCGTTCAACTTCCTGTACTCCACGCAGAAGCGTAGCTCACCGTTTTTCTTTGGCACCAGAACTACAGGGGAACACCAAGGGCTGTCAGACTCTTAAATCACTCCCCTGGATTTCATGTCACCTACCATATCCCGTACCGCCACTTCTTTTGCCAGCGGAACGTGGTGGTTTCCGAATAGGCCGGGCGTCCCCAGTATCGATGCGGTGAAACACTTTGTCCGTGTGGCCGTAGTCACTCTTACCTTAGCTGAAGACGCGCTGGTATCGTCTCAGCAGTTGTCGAACCTTCTCCAGCTGTTCTACGGTCAGTGGTCGGCCACCCTTTCCAGTAAGCCTTCCAGCCGGAGCCCCAGATGTTGCGTCGGCACCAGCTCCTGTATCTTGTCTTGTCACGGGCTCGCACATGCCCAGGTCTGTTCCAGCCAACGAAGATTTTAATACTAATGCGGGTCCATGTGTCCCACAAAGATTTCCATACCTCCTGCGAATATATGTGTGTCCAAAGTACGTTTCAGAACGTCGTGTGCATTAGCGTCCAACGAGGACTTCGGTGCTCACTTCAACTCCGTATCTGTCCAAAGAGAATTTGGTGGGCTATGTGTGATCCATATGTGTCCAGCGAAGATATCGGGATCTACGTCAAATCCACAAGTGTCCAACGTTGATTCCGGGACCTTCTGCGCTTCGATATGTGTACAACGAAGATTTGGAAAGCTGCGTCAAATCTGTGTGCAACAAGGACTTGGCAACCTACTGTGCATGCTTATGTGCCCAACGAAGATTTGGTGAGTTACGTGGGATCCATATGTGTCCAGCGAAGATAACGACAGCTTCTCTCATACTTAAGTGCCTAATGAAAATATCGAGAGCTACGTTGAATCCATAGGAGTCCAACGGACATTCAATACCTACTGCGCATTATATGCTCCCAACGGCGAATCCATATAGACCAACGAAGATTTAGAAACTTACGACGAATCCTATATATCCAACGAATATTACGGTAGCTACTTCGAGTCTATATGTGTCCGACGAAGATATCGAGGCGTACATTGAATCCGTAATAGACCATTACGGATAGACCATTACCAATAGACCATATATCCAAGAAGATTACGATAGCTACGCGAATGTATATACTTCCAACGAATATTGAGGTTCCTAGAGCTCATGTATTTTTCCAACGAATATTTGGTGATCTAGGTCGAATCCATAAATGTCCAGAGAAGACTTGGGTACCTACTGCATTTCATATGTGCCACACATGGATCTCGATTTCTCCTCCGAATCCATATATATGTGTCCAGCGAGAATTTCCGGGTGTACGTCTAATCCATAAGTGACCAACCTTGATTTCGGTACCTACTGAGCATCGATATGTGACAACGGAGATTTCCAGATCTACGTCGAAACTGTATGTGTCCAACGGAGACTTCGGTACCTATTGCGCATGAATGTTTCCAACGAAGATTTGGTGAGGCACGTGGAATCTATATGCGTACTCGTACAACGAAGTTTTCGGTACCTAGTGCCCATCATAAGAGTCCAGCGATGATATTGCTAGCTAGCTCGGTTCCATATGTTTACAACGAAGACCTTGATACCTGCTGCGGCTTCATATGCGTCCTACGGAGATTTCGATATCCTCTTCGAATATACATGTACTTAACGAGGTTTCAACAACAAAGTCGGATCCATTGCGTAGGTACTGCGCACCAGTATGTGACCAACGAATTTTCGTGAGCTATGTCGAATCCAAATGTATCCAGCGGAGATTTCAATAACTACGTGTACTCCATATGTGTCTTACGAAGGTATCGATACCTACGTCGAACCCCTAAGTGTCAAACAAAGATTTCGATACCTACGTTGACTCCATAAATGTCCAACGAAGATTTCGTTGGCCATTTTGCCTACACACGTGTCCAACGTGGTTTTTGATGCCTAATACGTATCCGCATGAGTCCAATGAAGGATCGATAACTACCCGAATCCATAATGTCCAATTAAGATTTCGAGAGTTACACCAAGACAACTTTTATCCAACGAAGGCTACGATAGTTACGCCGACTCCATTTCAACGCAGATTTCGATAGCTACGTTGAATCCATAGGTGTCCAAGGAAGATTCGGGCTACTACACGCATTCATGTGTGCCCAATCACAATTTGGTGATCTACGTCGAATCCATATATGTCCAACCTATATTTTGGATGCCACACGAAATCCATGTGTCCAACGATACCTAGGTCAAATCCATAATTTTCCAAAAAAGATTCCGCTAGGTCCGTCGAATCCATAAATGCCCAACGAAGACTTTGACTACTCTGGCTGATATATGTCTCCCACTAAAGATTCCCATTCATCCTTCAAAGCTATGCGTGTCCAACGAAGGTTTCAATGACGTCGAATCCAGTAATGTCCAACGATGATTTCGGTACGTACTGCGCATCCGTATGTGCCCAACGAAGATTCCGTGTGCTACGTCGGATCCATTTCGAAGATCTCCGTTATTACGTGTAATCCACATGCATAATCCATCCATAATCAATATCCTTCGTGTCCATTGAAGATTGCACCAGCTACTTCTATTCCATAAGTGTGCAGCGTCAATTTCTAATCCAAAATTATCTATAAACTCGATAAATACTCCTATTCGATCAATATTGCGCATCAATATTACTCCAGTGAAGATATCGATAGCTGCGTCGAATCTGTGTGTCCACCGAGGCCTTCGGTACCTACTGCGCATGCTTGTGTGTCCAACAAAGATTTGGTGCGCTACGTGGAATTCATACCTATATATCCAGCGAAGATTTCGATAGCAGCTCCTTAAGTGCCCAACGAAGATTTCGATTCCTGCCTTGAAACCATATGTGTCCCACGAAGATCTCTACACATACTGCATACCATGTGTGCATCGAATATTTCGGTTATTTCGGTAGCTACATAGAATCCATAGGTTTCAAACGACGATTTCGTTACATACTGAGCATTCATAAGCGTATAAAGGAAGATTTGTTGAGCTACGTGGAATGCGTATGTGTCCAACAAAGATATCGATAGCTACATAGAGTCCGCTATGTAAACCGAAGATATCACGAGCTCCGTTGTATCCCAAACTGAGCATCGGGGATTTTGATAATTACTGCACATGCATAGCAGTCCAACAAAGATTTAGATCCATATAAGCCTAACAAAGGCTTCGGCATCTACTGGGTATGCATGTGTTTATCGAAGTTTAGGCGAGCTATATACCTTGCATACCCATATCGGTCCGACAAAGATTTCGATATCTCCTGCGAATCTTTGTGTCCAACGAAGGTTTCAATAACAAACGTCGAATATATTAGTGTCCAATGAGGATTTGGTGAACTACGTCGAATCCATATCTGTCCAACTAAGATGTTCATAGCTATATGTAATCCATATATGTCTCCAATGCAGATTTCGGGAGCTACGTCCAATCCACAAGTGTCCAATCCATAAGTGTCCAACGGGTATTCGATACCTACTGCGAATCGATACCAGTTCAACAAAGATATCAGTAGCAATGGAAAATCCATATGGCTCAACGTATATTTGGAGAGCTACGCAGAATACTTATGCATCTAACAAGGATTACAATAGCTACGTCGAATAGATATGTGTCCAACGAAATTTTCGATTTCTAATGTGCATGCATGTGTATCCAACGAAGAATTGGTGATCTAGGTCGAATCTCTATTTGTCCAACGAAGATTTCACAAGCTACGCAAAATAAATATGTCCAACGAAGATGTGGATACTTAGGTCGAACGCATGTCTCCAACGAAGATATCGATATCTAGGTCGATTCCATGTGTCCAACAAAGACTTTGATACCTACTGTGGCTCCATTTGCGTCCCAATAACATTTCGAGATCTCCTGCCAATCTACAGGTTTTTAACGAAAGTTTGAATCAAAGCGACGAATACATTAATGTCCAACGAGGATTTCGGTACTACTGCGCACCAGTATGTCTCCGACGAAGAGTTAGTGAACTAAGCCCAATATATAAGTTTCCAACGAAGGTTCCGACTCCTAGTGCGCGTGCTTGTGTCCAACTAAGATTTCATGAGCTACGTGTAATCCATATGGTCAAACGAAAATTTCTTAGCTATGTTGAATCTGCAAGAGTCCAAAGAAGATTAAGGGTCCTATTGTGCATTTATGTGTGTCAAACAAATTCATACTATGTAACCAAGATTTCGGAAGCTCACTCGAATCCATAGATGTCTAAGGAATATTTTTATATCTACGTCGCAAACATAAATGTAGAACGAATGATAGCTACGTCCAATCCATAAGTGTATAACGGGTATTGGATACATACTGCGCGTGCTTGTGAGTCCAACAGAGATATCAATAGTTACGCCAAATCCATAAGGGCAAACTAAGATTTCTAGAGCTATGCCAAATCCACAGAAATTCAACGAAAGTTGCGATAGCTACGTCGAATCTATGTCCAAAGAAGATATCGATATGTAGCTCGCATCCATTAAATGTTCAAAGATGATTTCGGTTTCTCCTGTGCATCCATAAGCGTGCAACGAAGTTATCGATAACTACTTCGGATCCACATTTTTCCAGTGAAGATATCAAAACCTATGTACGTCGAACCCATAAGTGTCCAACACAGATTTCGATATCTACGTCGAATCCATGGACGTGTAACCAAGATATCTATAGCTAGGTCAAATCCATAAGTATCCAACGAAGATTTCGTTAGCCGCTTTGATTTCATAAGTGTCCAACGTGGTTTTCAATATCTATATGAGTCCAACGAGGATATAAATAGGTACTTGAATCCACAAGATCCAAAGAAGATTCCGAGAATCATGGTGACGCTATTAATATCCAACGAAGGCGATAGCTACATCAAATATATGTGTCCAACAAAGATGTAGATAGTTACGTCCAATCCATGAGTGTCCAATATAGATTTCACACCTACACTGCACCCATATGTTTCTAATGAAGATATCGATAGTTACGTCGGTCCATAGGTTCCAACGAATATTTTGAGAGCTACGTCGAATCCATGTGTCCATACCAGACTGCAATAATTACGTTGAATCTATATGTTTCCAACGAAGATCTCAGGAACTATGTCTAATCCATAAGTGTCCAACGTTGATTTCGCTAGCTACCATGCATCCATATGTGTACAACTAAGATTTCGATAACTAGCTCGAAACTATATTTCAAACTAGTCTTAAGACACCTACTCCTCATGCTTATGTGTCCAACAAATATTTGGTGAGCTACGTGGAATCCATATGTGTCCAGCGAAGATTTGGATTCATACTGCAAATCCATATGTGTCCCTCGAAGATTTCGGTGCCTACTGGAAGTTCGTATGTCTCCATTGAAAATATTGTAAGCTACGGGAAATCTGTAGGTGTCCAACGAAGATTTCAATTCCTGCAACGCATCCAAATGCATCCAATGAAGACACCGGTACCTACGTCCTATCCATAAGAGCCCTACGTAGATTTTATAGCTACTGCAGCTCCATATGTAATCCCACTAAAATTTCGATATCTCCTGCTAATCTATATTGGTCCAACGAAGACAACGACAGCTACTATGGTCCATAGGCTCCAACGAAGATTTCAAGAGATACGCCAAAGCCATATATGTCTAACGAAGATAGCGATAGGTGCATCGAATCTATTTGTTAAACGAAGATATCGATAGCTACGTAGAATTCCTAAGTGTCCGACGAAGATTGCAGTTCCTACTGCGCATACATGTGTTTCCAACGAGGATTTGGTGATCTACGTCGCATCTATATGTCCAAGAAAGATTTCGGCACCTACTGCTATGAATGTGTCCAACGAAGATTTGGCGAGCTGCGTTGTATACATATGTGGCCGGCGAAAATAGCGGTAAGTGTCCAACGTAGATATCAATGGCTGCGTGGAATCCATAAATGGCCAACGAAAATTTTGGCGCACACTGCGCATGCATATGCGTCCAACAAAGATATCGGTAGCTAGCTCCTCTCCATATGTGTCCAACGAAAACTTTTATATTTTCATGAGTGATCCACGAATATTTCTATTCCTCCTACGAATCTATGTGTCCGAGAAAGGTTTCAATAACAACGTCGAATCCATTATTTTCCAACGAGGATTTCTGTACGTACTGCATATCATGTTTCCAACGAGAGTTTGGTAAGCTGCGTCGAATCCATATGTGTCGAACGAAGATTTTGATAGCTGCGTGTATTCCATATGTGTCCAACCAAGATTTCAGGAGCTACGTTTGATCCATAAATGTCAAACCAAGATTTCGGTAAGTACTGCGCACCCATATGTGACCAACGAAGATACCGATAGCTGCGTTGCGTCCATTGTATCCAACGGAGACTTTGATATCTACTGCGACTCCATGTTTGTCCCACGAATATTTCGATACCTCCTGCAAATCTATGTGTCCAACGAAGGGTTCAACAAAGTCCAATCTATTAGTGTCCAAACAAGGATTTCGTTACGTACTGCGCATCCATATGCGTACAACGAAGATTTTGAGAGCTTCGTCGAATCTATGTGTCCAACAGAGATATCGGTACCTATGGCTCATGCTATGTGTACAATGAAGATTTGGTGAGCTACATGGAATCCATATGCGTCCAACGAAGACTTTGATAACTACTGCGGCTCCATACGTGTCCCTCGAAGAATGCGATACCTCTTGCGAATCTCTATGTGAACAACGAAGTTTTCAACAACAATAACAACTTCGCCCGTCTCGGTAGCGGGGTAATAACAAGTTGAAAGGATTTAAATCTATTTAATAATTTAAATAAGCAAAAAGAATTATTTCGAATATTGAATAATGGTATGAAAAAGTTAGTATACAAAATTTACGAAGAAATGTATAAAAGTTGAATGATGTTGATTTGTCGTTATGGCAACGGCAGGAAACCATATAAGCACCTGGACTGGAGGTGATTCCTTCTTCATTTGACTTCCATGGTGAAAGGACGTGTGAGTAAGTCCGCAAATAGACGCTCATGTGCACAGGCAATTTTTGTGTGTAACAATATATGTATCAGTATATTTTACTTGGTGCAACAGAAAAGTGATTATTGGTGAAGAGTTAAAAGGATTGCACCAGAGAATATTGATATCGATTGATTTAAGTTAAAAGAGTTTCTTTCTTAATAAATCTCAAAATTTGGAGATTCGTTGCGGAAATTATAAATAATCTTTTATTTAAAATAACATTATCCTTCCACATCCGCGACCACCCTTGAAAAGAAGAGTCCATTCAGATACCAGAGCAGCCGAGGAACGACTAGATCGAGTTCCGAGAACTTCGAAGAAGTCCATCATCACCCAACTTCTTTCTACACCCCACATTTGAACATTTTGTTTCAAAGTCTGCTTCACTTTCAAGAGGTCCCAAGTTCGAATCTCGGTCAGGGTCAGTTCCCTGTATAAGGTTTTTTACGGGGTTTTCCCTTATCCTGAAGGACGAATGTCGGGCAACTCTAAGCTCTATGGAACTTGGGCTCATTTGAGCATCGTTTCACCTATTCCATTCATCGTCCAATGTGACTTAACATTGGAGGATGTAAAGTACAAAAGGAAAATAACAGCGTCGAATCCGTTAGTGCCCAATGAAGGTTTCGATACACGCTGCACTTCTGTGTGTCTAACAAAGTTTTGGTGATTTCTTTCCACATGTATGTAGTGAAGATTTTGATAGCCACATGTAATCCTTATGTTTGTAACGAAGATCTCAAGAGCTACGTCTAATCCATAGGTGTCCAACGTTGATTTTGATACCTACTGCGCATCCACATGTGTACAACGAAGATTTTTCTACCTACTGCGCATCCATGTGTTCAAAAAAATATTTTGAGAGCTACGTCAAATCCATATTTGTCAAATGAAGATTAGTATAGCTGCGTGCAATGAATATTACCATAGCTGTGTTGTATCCATAGATGTTGAACGAAGATTTTGGTACCTATTTCGCATGCATATGTATCCAGCGCAGATTTGGAGAGCTACGTCGAATCAGTATGTCCAGCAAAAATTGTCATACCTACTATGATATGTCCAACAAAAACTTTGAGAGCTATGTCGAATCCATACGTGTCTAACGAAGATTTTCATACCTACTGCGCATCCATAGGTGCCCAACGAAGATTCCGGTATATATTGTGAATCCATATGTTTCCAATGGAGGTTTCAACACCTGTTGCGAATTCATAGTTCAACAAAGATTCTACTATATCCTCCACTCAAGCTTGAAGTGGATGATACTCTGTAATCTCCACTCATACTAATAAACAAACAAGTTTTCTTCACTCCTTTCAAGACTGATGTATTTTTTAGCTTGTTTGAAACGTTGCAGCACTGAATCAAATGTCTGTTAGCTTTACACTAGTGAATTTGCTACACGGTATACTTTTATGTATTTTTGCTATACTCTTGCGATAAGGTCACGTGTTTATAATAGTACAGCACAGTAATCACTTAATTCAACCTATGTTAGCAAATGAAAATTTACATATGCAAAAATTGTAACAACAATGCAAAAGCAGGTTCTTGCAGAACCATATAGATTCAGAGATCACTTCACTTTATACTAATACCAACAGTAACAAACTCATTTAAGTTGTAAACATTATATGAATTATACTGCATTTGTCTTTGTCCATGAAAGAAAGCTTTTTTTATTTATTTCTAATTTTTCTCAAAATGCGTAATATTAATATTAACTAATACTAATATTAATTTTCTAATATGTAATCCATTTAACCTCAAGCCAAATCCGAGGTTGGAACCAAATTTTTCAAAAGTATTAGTTTATTTACAGTATTTTTTTTAAGTTGAGAATTTAGAGCCAGTTATCTCTCTGGTTCAAAGCTGATACCAGACGAAATACCTGGTCACTCCAAAACTTCTTTGGGACAATGTCCCTCTAAAGCTAACACATCACATTCATACATACTCGGCCGATGTGATGAATCCTGAAAAAGATCACATTCATTCTGCACACCTTACTGGTTAAGGGTAAAAGAATGGCATGCGGGAGAGTGTTAAAAGGCATCTGAGTTCTGGCTACAGTTAAAGGTCCAATAGGAGCTGAGGTACATCGGTAGACTGTGTCACACAAACCCCCATCCCAGTCTTCTGAGAGACATGGGACAGTAACTACTTACAGACTACCCAACCTGAAAAAGAAAACGACCTAACAGGGAGGGCGGAGGACCAACTACTAGGGTCATGGGAAGCAGTCTACGTACTTCAGCCTTGCTTTAGGTGCCCGGGCCACCGTCCACCCGCCTTACTGCCCCCAAGTGGGATCAACCTGGATGACAGCAGGCAAAGTTTGTGCAATGGGAGCCACAAAGCTGCTTCCGAAAGATATGTCAATAAATGCATATCAAGATATATTGAACCAATAACATTATTTTAGTCAGCTCAAATGCAATACAGACCTTTAGATGTCTTCAGAGATGGACCCGCTGTAATAAATAAAATAAAGGAGTTAGGTAACTTTTAAATAGTTTAGATGCACCAAATCTCACTCTATATACAAATAAAATTTTGATATTTAAAGCTATAAAAAGAAGTTAACTCATAAAAATATTGTACTTTAATGAACCATACAGTTTTCTGTAGTAAGCTTTCATTTCTTTCTTGTGGTTCCAATTACATGTAAAATTCAATAGAAAAAGAGGAACTTCTCAGTATGTAAATAGCAAAAATGAGTCGCTTTATTGATATTTATCACCTTTTAAAAAAAAATAATAACTAATAACAAATTGGAATATGTTTCGAGAGATGAAAACTGAAAATGTTTTATACTGCTGGAGCATAAGGTCAACTTGAAGATGGTATCTTTTTAAAAGGTATGTGATGTGTCTACTGACTCACTTTTGCAATCCAGAAACTGTTTACTTTTACTCTGTTTAAAACTTCTGACAAAATAGTTCAACTCCACAATCTGTTCACAAAAATGTAATATTCATAGCAATATCTCAAATATACATTACCTTAATAAAAAGCATTATTTAGAGACATTTTTAAGAAAATAAATCTAACAAGAATACCTCCATGCAATGGATTGTCTTGGATGGAGAAACTGCATAAAAGTATTTCTCTCTGGCTCTCAAAAGAATATTTATTCAAGTTTACAGAAAGAATCTCAACAGAAAATACACATAGTTTATATAAAATAGCTTGTTTGAACTGCAAGGAAACATTTATTGGAGAAACCAAGAAAAACATTAGCACAAGACTAAAACACACTTCAGAAGTATTAAATACAAATAGCTGAATAAAGCAGCCATTCAGTTACTTCTGGGGAGAAAATAAAAACATAGAATAAAAAGTTCAGCTGAGGCCAAGCAATTAGACCGCCTGGATCTCACCAAGGCAAACCGGCTTCGATCCCAGGCGACTGCAAAGAGAGATTGGTGGTGGACAACACTTCGTTGGGGTGGATTTTCCCCAAGTACTTGGTTCCCCCCTCCAGCATTCCACCAATTGCTCCATCATCATCTCTCCTATAATTTCATCTTGCCCTCATTGTTCATCCACTTCCCTCACTCTCATACCAGAAAGTATCACCCATCCTGGATTATCTCACTGATTCCTTTCCTCTAACTGCCACCTATGGGTATAAGGGTTAAAAGGAACAAGAATACTCTGACACCACGTAGGGTATAAGAGGGAAGTGAAAGAAAGAGCAGCTTAAATAAGTGTATAATCCGCGATCCTGGTGACGAAATAGAGAACTGTCTTGGGATACCTCTTCAGCATTTGAATGAAAAAGGAGGAAAAATGAGAAAATATATAAAAGAAGATAATTACCAACTCGGTAAGCAGAATTAGAGAACTACATAACAACATCATGAACGCAATGGCGGAGAAAGATGAAAAAATCAAGAGCCTGGAAAACAAAAACCAAAAAAAGAAAAGAAATAAAAGAATCTACTGAAAAGCAAGGAACAACAAACAATGCTATATTACAAGTAGTAAGAGACAAAGGACAGAGCAGCCGTGAAAATACAGCCTAATAATTAAGTCCGAAAATAATCAAACAACAGAATACATTAAGACTGTAATTAAAACAAAAGTAATCCTACAGACATAAAGGTAGGTGTAAGCGCCTTCAAACCTCTAAGGAATAGAAACCTATTAATTCAGGCAGGTACCAAGAATGAGACTGAAGCTATATGCAACAGCATCAATGAGAAGAGTGGCGACGAAGTGGAGGCAGTTGGAACCAAGCTAATGAAACCTCGCAATCTTAAAACATAATGAGAAATTCAATCTTCAAACTAATGAAACTGAATCAAAGTTCTCATTCAAGGACAAGAAGAACAATACAAACTTCTAATAGAAGTTACATCGGAAGCTAGAAAAAAGTTATTAGGCAGAAAAATAAAAGTAGGATGGACCATTAGCACAACTGCGGACTATCTAAGAGTCAGTAGGTATTTAAAGTGTAACAAGTTTGACCATGGAGATAAAGATTGTAAGGGCGAACAAACTTGCACCCTTTGTGTGAGTAATCACAAGGTAGCAGACTTCAAACTCCAAAAGGGTGAATACAGGTGTATAAAGTACATAAATTATTACAAATACAATCAAGCACAGCCCGTGGATAACAAGCAGACAGCTCTAGACAAAGAATGTGGGTGTTATAAAATGCCTTGAGTAAATATATCAGGAGCATTGACTACTAAAATGAATATTCCCCTACACAGCGGAAAAGATATAATACACAATAAATTACTAAAATACCTTCAAATTAATCTTTAACATTCACGAGCAGCAGTTAGTAACCTTGTGCAGCAAATTGAAGAAAACAAGCTTGATCTGACATTTGTACAGGAGCCATACTTAATTCACAAAAGCCCAGCTGGAATTCCAAAATCGATTAAAACTCTTGCAAAGGGTAATGGAAGAAAAAGAGCAGCTATCCTTGTAAACAACAATGTGCTAGACGTCATAATTATAAACCAGCTTTCACTTGAAGATTGTGTAGTTGCAGAAGTCCTCACTCACCTTAACAAAATGTATGTTGTAAGCAGGTACTGTGACATATATGAAAATATGGAATACACATTAAATAAAAGAGAATCCATAATGAACTATGCTAATGGAGCACTGTACCATTGGGTATTCACACAGATGCGAGGAGTAAAACATTGCATGACACGACAACTAACCACAGAGGAAAAATATTAGAATATTTATAGTTAATGAAGCAAATGGAATTTGAACATTCCCGACAAATAGAGCCAACAGCTAAATAGATTTAATGATCACAAACAGCTGTCTGCTTATAGAGTTATAAACTGGAGAAGTTGAGAAATAGAAAGTTGCTCCGATCATGAAGCAATATCCTTTTAGTGTGATAATAGACACTCAAGCAGAAATTGCGAATCTGACAGTACTCATAGCATAGGTATATGATACATAGTTAAAAAGGATAATATTCCTTGCTACCTTAGACAAACTAAAGAAAAAATTCATTACACACTTTCAGTGTGAATATCAGGGCAGTGGAACATTAGTGGTTAACGAACTCAGTGAAAAAATCAAGACCCCAATAGGAACTAAATTATTAATAGAAAAATCTCACTAGCTGTATAACATCCGCATGCAAAACAGCATTTAACTACTCTTTACAAAAGAAAAACATGACAAAGGATAGAATGGTACCCTGGTGGAACACAGAATTACAAACAAAACGCAACAAGTTCAATGCTATGAGGCGACAATATCAAAGGACAACACAGAATCTTTTGGAAAAGTGACAATACCAAAACAAGTTCCACACAGCAAAAATGAATTCTTGGACACTATTTTGCACTACCACTGATAGTTCAAATGCCTGGAATATGCTATACAAGATTGCTGCAGGGAAGCTCAGATATATGACCATCTTGACAACAATACTAAAAGCTGATGGAACATATGTATACTGAAGATCTTCATAGCACCTTAAGATACATGATAGACCACTTTACTCCTGACGATAAAGAAGACGATGACACCAAACCTCAACGTAATATACGAATAATAGCTAAGGAACCTCCTACCACTGATGATGACAAAAAATTTACCAAAGAGGAAATAAGAGTACCAATAAAGAGTTTCAATCCCAACAAAGTTCCAGGGGAAGATGGGATAGCAAGTGAAATACTTCTGTAAGTGTTCATCAGCTTCACAGATTGGAAGAGGCCCAATATTTTACTTATAGTTAAACCAGGAAAACAATACAGCAAAGAAGTAACAAAGTACCGGCGTATCAGTCTTCTAAATGTGGGAGGAAAGGCATTGGAGAAACTTCTAATTAACCGAATATTATATCAGATAAACACCAACAACTTGATGAATGCAAATCAATTTGGTTGACACCTCAGAAAGGAACAGTAGATGCAGCCATGGCTGTAAAACACTTTGCAGAGGAAAGCCTCCAAGCAAAAAAATATGTTGTAGCCGTTAACTTAGATATCCGTGGGGCATTTGATTTAGCCTGTTAACCTTAAAGAATTTCAGTGTCCTAAAAACTTGTACATGCTGAACAGACAGCTACTTCAGCAACAGAATAGCTACCTCACAAACAAATGAATGCAAGATCACAAAGCAGGTAAACAGGGGATGCCCACAAATCTCAAGCTGTGGCCCCGGTCCATAAAACATAATGTTTCACTCACTTCTCAACACGGAACTTGCAAAACAGACAAAGATAGTAAGTAGCATTTGCAGATGATCCACTATTACTTACAAAATGTAACAAAAACAAAGAAGCAGAAAATTATGCAAATTAAGCCTTAAAAATATAGAGATCTGGGCTAAGCAGAACAAACTCATATTTAATGAATCAAATTTAAGTCTTATTAATATCAAGGAGAAGAAAAGCTCGTAACAAGCTAATCAGGATGTAGTAAAAATTATTTGTAGTCGTTTTATTGACACTCATTGGTTTATTGACACCTCATCGGTTTATTGACGAGTGTCAATAAACCAACAACAAATAAGTTTTTACGATTAATTTTGACATTACTGTTACTAAATTCCTCCAAACACACATAATCAGGATATAATTGAACTACAAGCTACTTGAAAAGGTCAGAGAACTTAGATATTTAGAGATAACCCTAGATGAAAACCTCAACTTAAATAGACACATTAACAACACAACAGAGAAGGCACTCCTACTAACAAACATGTTAAGCACATAGCTAAATTACAATGGGGCCTTGGTCACAAATCTCTAAGAACAATCTACAGAGGTGATTCCCAAAGCTGGTAGCAGGCACTAGAGAGGAAAAACAATATAAGGATAATTATTAAATTTTAGATGAGTCGCATTTTTTAACACATCTGCTTCACTTTCGTACCTATTTTGAGGACATGTTTCGCAAATCTTCGCTTGCATCTACGGCTCTTGTGCGACTGACGCTAGATCCAGCGGTGTGGGTAATTCTGGGGTTGTTGCTGCCATCTGTTGATTTAGTGATGAACTGAAAAGTGGGATTCTCTTCTAGCGGGATTTCAAAGTTCATTAGTTGGTTTTTATGTTTTTCTATGTATATCCTCTCCCATATGACGAGTTCACTATGTTTTTGTACGTATTTTAGTAATTCTGTGCTATCTTCAATTTCATGATTTTCAGACCAGAAATGAGCTGCTATTGCGGACTTATCAATATTTTTGTATCTTAAGTGCCTGAAGTGTTCTTTCTTTCTAGTGCCTATGTTCCTTTTTGTCCTTCCTATGTAAATTTTTTCACAGTCTTTACACTTAATTTTGTAAATGCCTGACTTTTCCTCTGGTTTTATCTTATCAGTATTATTACTGTGAAGTAGGTTTTTAATGTTGTAATTGTTTTTTGGTGCCAATGTTATATTGTATTTCTTGAATATTTTTTGGAACTTTTTTGTGGCCCAGGGGTGGTAAGTAAATTTAGCAAATCTAGTTTCTTGTTTTATTGGTGTGAGAGCTGTGATCTGTTTTAATTTCTTTTGAAGTTTGAATAATTTTAGTTTTTTATCTACAAGGTTTTTTCCATATCCATTTTTAATTGCAGTTTTTAAGATTTGATGGTACTCGTTTTGATATTCTTGCTGGCTGAGAGGTAGATTTACTAATCTGTGTGTCAGACTGTTGATGGTTGCATGTTTGTGTGGAATTGGGTTGAAACTATTTGCTTTGATGTAATTATCTGTGTGTGTTGCTTTTCTATGAATGCCAAATTCTAGTTTTTCATTGCCTTTTTTGATTTTAAGGTCTAAAAAAGGTAGAGTAGAGTCCTCTTCAGTTTCTACTGTGAATTGTCTGCTGGGTTCTTGCAGGTTGAGTAGTTTCAAAGCATCATCTATTAGTTTGTAGGGCACTATTGCAAAGATGTCGTCTACGTATCTGTACCATGTTTTAAACATATGAGGGAAGGCTTTAGTAATATGTGTTTCGAAAAAGCTCATGTATAGATTGGCCAAAAATGGTGATAGCGGGCTTCCCATAGCTAGTCCTGAAATTTGTTTGTAATATTTTCCATCGAAGACAAAATAATTTTGATGTATACATAATTCAGTCATTGCCACATATTCTTCTATTGCATTGGCATCCAGGTTTATAGAATTTAGCCATTTTTTCAGTTGAATCAAAAGTTTGTCTAATGGAATGCTAGGGAAGAGGGAGCGGACATCAAAGGATACTAAAGTGTCATGAGGTTTTAGTTTAAGATTTTGAATTTTTTCTACCAGGTCTAAAGAGTTTTTTATACTCAGAGTATGGAATTGTGGAAAGGACTGAAATTTTTTGGTTAGCCATTTTGCCAGAAGGTAAGTAGGAGTGTTTATATTATTTACAATGGGTCTCATGGGTATGTTGGGTTTGTGTATTTTAGGCAAACCATATATTCTTGCAAGGGTAGGGTTGTCTGGTTTGATAATTTTTTGTTCTGTAGTTGTTAAAATTTTACTATTAATGATGGTTTTTTGTACATCTTTTATGCATCGGTTGAGTGGATTAGAATCTATTTCCTGGAATTCTTTTTGTTGTAGTAACTCTAACATTTTTTCTTTGTATGTAGCTGTATCTAAGATTACTATTTTGTTCCCTTTATCAGCCCTTGACAAGATTACATCCTTTTTCCTTAAAGATTTAATTATCTGAATTTGTTTCAAATGTTTTATTGGCTTTTTATTTATTAAGTTTTCCAATATAGGAGCTGATTTTTTTCTAATTATATTTTTGTCCATGGTTTCCAAGCCTTCTACTGCTAATTCTATGTCTGCAATGAATTCATCCGGGTTGCTGGAGTATGTTATACATGTTTTTAGGCCTTGGTTAAGTACATCTTTTTCTTCGTTGTTAAAATTTTGCTTTGAGAGATTAATTACACTATCTAGGGATGTGTTCTTTGCTGAAATTTTGTTATGTTTTGGTTGCCAAAAAAGTTCCAAAAAATATTCAAGAAATACAATATAACATTGGCACCAAAAAACAATTACAACATTAAAAACCTACTTCACAGTAATAATACTGATAAGATAAAACCAGAGGAAAAGTCAGGCATTTACAAAATTAAGTGTAAAGACTGTGAAAAAATTTACATAGGAAGGACAAAAAGGAACATAGGCACTAGAAAGAAAGAACACTTCAGGCACTTAAGATACAAAAATATTGATAAGTCCGCAATAGCAGCTCATTTCTGGTCTGAAAATCATGAAATTGAAGATAGCACAGAATTACTAAAATACGTACAAAAACATAGTGAACTCGTCATATGGGAGAGGATATACATAGAAAAACATAAAAACCAACTAATGAACTTTGAAATCCCGCTAGAAGAGAATCCCACTTTTCAGTTCATCACTAAATAAACAGATGGCAGCAACAACCCCAGAATTACCCACACCGCTGGATCTAGCGTCAGTCGCACAAGAGCCGTAGATGCAAGCGAAGATTTGCGAAACATGTCCTCAAAATAGGTACGAAAGTGAAGCAGATGTGTTAAAAAATGCGACTCATCTAAAATTTAATAATTTTTCGCTTCACTGTGGTGTTCCAATACAGTTGAATCTCGAAATATAAGGATAATTATTAATTTTTAGATGAGTCGTATTTATTACACATCTGCTTCACTTTCGTACCTATTTTGAGGACATGTTTCGCAAATCATCGTTTGCATCTTCGGCTCTTATGTGACTAAAGCTTGATCCAGTGGTGTGGGTAATTCTGGAGTTGTTGCTGCCATCTGTTGATTTAGTGATGAACTTAAATGTGGGATTCTCTTCTGGCGGGATTTCAAAGTTCATTAGTTGGTTTTTATGTTTTTCTATGTATATTCTCTCCCATATGACGAGTTCACTATGTTTTTGTACGTATTTTAGTAATTCGGTGCTATCTTCAATTTCATGATTTTCAGACCAGAAATGAGCTGCTATTGCGGACTTATCAATATTTTTGTATCTTAAGTGCCTGAAGTGTTCTTTCTTTCTAGTGCCTATGTTTCTTTTTGTCCTCCCTATGTAAATTTTTTCACAGTCTTTACACTTAATCTTGTAAATGCCTGACTTTTCCTCTGGTTTTATCTTATCAGTATTATTACTGTGAAGTAGGTTTTTAATGTTGTAATTGTTTTTTGGTGCCAATGTTATATTGTATTTCTTGAATATTTTTTGGAACTTTTTTGTGGCCCAGGGGTGGTAAGTAAATTTAGCAAATCTAATTTCTTGTTTTATTGGTGTGATAGCTGTGATCTGTTTTAATCTCTTTTGAAGTTTGAATGATTTTAGTTTTTTAATTACAAGGTTTTTTCCATATCCATTTTTAATTGCAGTTTTTAAGATTTGATGGTATTCGTTTTGATATTCTTGCTGGCTGAGGGGTAGATTTACTAATCTGTGTGTGAGACTGTTGATGGTGGCATGTTTGTGTGGAATTGGGTTGAAACTATTTGCTTTGATGTAATTATCTGTGTGTGTTGCTCTTCTATGGATACCAAATTCTAGTTTTTCATTGCTTTTTTGATTTTAAGGTCCAAAAAAGGTAGAGTACCATACTCTTCAGTTTCCACTGTGAATTGTATGCTGGGTTCTTGCAGGTTGAGTAGTTTCAAAGCATCATCTATTTGTTTATAGGGTACTATTGCAAAGATGTCGTCTACATATCTGCACCATGTTTTAAAAATATGAGGGAAGGCTTTAGTTATATGTGTTTCGAAAAAGCTCATGTATAGATTGCCAAAAATGGTGATAGTGGGCTTCCCATAGCTAGTCCTGAAATTTGTTTATAATATTTTCCATCGAAAACAAAATAATTTTGATGTATACATATTTCAGACATTGCCAAATATTCTTCTATTGCATTGGCATTTAGGTTTATAGAATTTAGCCATTTTTTCAGTTGAATCAAAAGTTTGTCTACTGGAATGCTAGGGAAGAGGGAGCGGACATCAAAGGATACTAAAGTGTCATGAGGTTTTAGTTTAAGATATTGAATTTTTTCTACCAGGTCTAAGGAGTTTTTTATGCTCAGAGTATGGAATTGTGGAAAGGACTGAAATTTTTTGGACAGCCATTTTGCCAGAAGGTAAGAGGGAGTGTTTATATTTTTTACAGTGAGTCTCATGAGTATGTTGGGTTTGTGTATTTTAGGCAAACCATATAGTCTTGCAAGGGTAGGGTTGTCCGGTTTGATAGTTTTTTTTTCTGCAGTTGTTAAAATTTTACTATTAATTATGGTTTTTTGTACATCTTTTATGCATCGGTTGAGTGGATTAGAATCTATTTCTTGGAATTCTTTTTGTTGTAGTAACTCTAATATTTTTTCCTTGTATGTAGCTGTGTCTAAAAATACTATTTTGTTCCCTTTATCAGCCCTAGAGAAGATTACACCCTTTTTCCTTAAAGATTTAACTATCTTAATTTGTTTCAAATGTTTTCCTGGTTTTTTATTTATTAAGTTTTCCAATATAGGAGATGATATTTTCCTAATTATATTT
The DNA here is from genome assembly GCA_030765055.1 of Mantis religiosa. NCBI lineage: Eukaryota > Metazoa > Arthropoda > Insecta > Mantodea > Mantidae > Mantis > Mantis religiosa. Next base: position 96,114,569 of record CM060957.1, read on the forward strand.
TTGTCCATGGTTTCCAAGCCTTCTACTGCTAATTCTATATCTGCAATGAATTCATCCGGGTTGCTGGAGTGTGTTATACATGTTTTTAGGCCTTGGTTAAGCACATCTATTTCTTCAGTAAACAAATAGATGATGTTATTTGAAGCAAAAGGTTAGAAACAGTGATGTATATAACAATTGAAGTAATGAGTTGGTATTCAAACACAACATCACTTAAAATATCCTTACTTGAACAATTGTTTCGGAGACCGGCTCGTCCCCATCATGAGCCGGTCTCCGAAACAATTGTTCAAGTAAGGATATTTTAAGTGATGTTGTGTTTGAATACCAACTCATTACTTCAATTCAAATAGATGATGCTTTGAAACTACTCAACCTGCAAGAACCCAGCATACAATTCACAGTGGAAACTGAAGAGTACGGTACTCTACCTTTTTTGGACCTTAAAATCAAAAAAGCAATGAAAAACTAGAATTTGGTATCCATAGAAGAGCAACACACACAGATATTTACATCAAAGCAAATAGTTTCAACCCAATTCCACACAAACATGCCACCATCAACAGTCTCACACACAGATTAGTAAATCTACCCCTCAGCCAGCAAGAATATCAAAACGAATACCATCAAATCTTAAAAACTGCAATTAAAAATGGATATGGAAAAAACCTTGTAATTAAAAAACTAAAATCATTCAAACTTCAAAAGAGATTAAAACAGATCACAGCTATCACACCAATAAAACAAGAAATTAGATTTGCTAAATTTACTTACCACCCCTGGGCCACAAAAAAGTTCCAAAAAATATTCAAGAAATACAATATAACATTGGCACCAAAAAACAATTACAACATTAAAAACCTACTTCACAGTAATAATACTGATAAGATAAAACCAGAGGAAAAGTCAGGCATTTACAAGATTAAGTGTAAAGACTGTGAAAAAATTTACATAGGGAGGACAAAAAGAAACATAGGCACTAGAAAGAAAGAACACTTCAGGCACTTAAGATACAAAAATATTGATAAGTCCGCAATAGCAGCTCATTTCTGGTCTGAAAATCATGAAATTGAAGATAGCACCGAATTACTAAAATACGTACAAAAACATAGTGAACTCGTCATATGGGAGAGAATATACATAGAAAAACATAAAAACCAACTAATGAACTTTGAAATCCCGCCAGAAGAGAATCCCACATTTAAGTTCATCACTAAATCAACAGATGGCAGCAACAACTCCAGAATTACCCACACCACTGGATCAAGCTTTAGTCACATAAGAGCCGAAGATGCAAACGATGATTTGCGAAACATGTCCTCAAAATAGGTACGAAAGTGAAGCAGATGTGTAATAAATACGACTCATCTAAAAATTAATAATTATTTCGCTTCACTGTGGTGTTCCAATACAGTTAAATCTCAATATAAGGATACCTCAAAGAACCCAGAGAATAATAAACATCAAAATTGCCAAAGCACATAGAACCATATTTCAATTCAATTCAATTTATTCATCCCTTATATTTCATACAACTGAAAACCACCCAAATTTAGAAGCTAAAAGTTTTCCCACTGCCTGTACTGATATGCTGGTCTAGCTGGTTTAATTCATTGGTTTACATTGCCAGCTATTTTGATGCGATTTCTTTTCTAAAAGAAAAGCGTTCAGTTCCTGTGCAAAATTTGTTAAATGATCATTTTTGTGATGCCAAGTGCTGCAATATTGTAAAGGTACAGCAGCAACAATATTTGTTTCTGAAAATTGCAGAATGATAACAGATCCAATCTCAAAAACTATTTGTAGTTTGTTTATTGATACTTGTCACGTGACGAGTATCAATAAACCAACTACAAATAGTTTTTGAGATTAATTTTGACGTCACTATTACTAAACTCCTCCAAACACATATAACAGATCCAACATTAGATTTTCAATAAAAAAACTGTAGCTCATCTTGTTTTATGCCGAATTAATTCGCTGAGAACCAAATGTGAAATATTAGAGAGTGGTGACTTAGGAAACAGAGTAAGTGCACTTGTAGGTCATATCATGGATCTCAGTGCTAGAAAAGCGGTAGAAGAGAATCTAAAATTTTGCTGCCGTATGACCTTGTCTAAATTAAACTCCATTATGCAAAAGAAATTGATGATGTAATAACCATAAAAGCTATATCATTTGTTTGAACCTTCTAGGCTAGTTACTAAATCAAGTATAGGTGATTTAAATCATGAAATGGCAGCATTAAACAAGTAAATGCATTTAAAACCAGTGATATTACTTGTGATTCTGATTTGCTTCTGTATTACAAAGAGCTTTGTGACATTGTTGAACAGCAAAGCAATGATGGTAACGATAACAGATCGGATGTAGTAACAGCACTCTTGGTATTGAAGGCAAAAGCTGATGCTTACCGCAATTTCTGTGAAAAGACCCTTCAATGTCTTTGGTTGCCGATGTCAAACGCTGACAATGAGAGATTTTTCTCTACATATAACTTAGTTGTGATAGACAACAGAACAAGTATGATAAACAAAAATATCACAACTTGTTGTATGCTGCAGTTTGGCGATGTCGGATGTGTGATATTTGATTTTATTCATGTTACCTACTATTTGCTGATTTCAAATAAAATATTTTAATTTGGAAAAAAAAAAAAAAAGTTTTAACAGTTGTGCTACTCTAGTTGTCTTGTTACTTTTCATTTGAGCCATGTCATTACTCATTAATTCTTCCCAAAAAATTTGTGCGAAATTAATGCACATTTATGGCAAAACACCACCAATTAAAATTATTAATGCGAATTTTATGGTAGTGGTTTATTCATCCATTAAGTTAATACAATGACATTGGATACGTCAATACAAATATTTACAACAATACAAATATTATAAAGTATAAAAGATAAATTACATCAAGTGTAATTAATAAGATCTAAGCATGAACTCATAGATAAATACAGTTGCATGGCTCTACAGCTACAGCATTTAAAATGGTATTACAAATATATACAATTATATGGCTAGCTTCAGTGTATCTAGAAATTCACTTATGTCATAATATGAATCGCTTAATAAAATTTGTTTCAACGATAGCTTGAAACACCGCATGGATTTTGTTTTTCAGATTGGCCGGTAGTTTATTATACAGAGTGACTGCTGAATATCTAACTCCTTTGGAATAAAATGTAGTTCTATGTGTTATTGTTCTTAAGTCTGTTTTACCTCTGGTGTTATGATGGTTTATTTGATTATTTGTGGTGACATTTTCAAGATTTGTTTTGTATAACATAGCAAACAATTTATTTAATTACAAAATCCTGCCTCTGCTTATAGCATTAATAACACTTGAGGACATGAACATACAACTATAGAAAGGATAACTGCAGTATATTCACATAGCAAAATAATCCTAGATCTAATCCGAAACAATCCAAAACATAGTCATTTAATAGAAGAAATTCAAATAAACTTAGAAGCCTCACAGAACAAAAGTGGATAATACATTTTGTCTGGATCAAAGCACATGCTGGATTTGTTGGTAATGAATTAGCTGATAAACTTGCTAAGGAGGCTGCACTTGATATTGGGACTGACTATGCATACAGCAAAAAAACCAAAAACAACAGTTGTCTGTAAATTCAAAAACAAGGGACCCAGATACGGCAAGAAGAGTGGACTAATACAACGAAAAAAGTAATCTGCAAGGAGTTCATTCCATCAGTCAAAGAAAGAATAAAAAGACAAATTAATTTAAATTTCGCTCTGACAGTAATGATTACTGGTCATGGATTAACAAAATCATACCTGCAGACTTGGAATAATACAGGACTCCACCTGCATCTGCCTACAAGAACAGCAAACAGTGGAACATCTGATATATCGATGCTGCAAACTAAAACAACATGGGGACATAATGAAGAGAACCATTGAATCCAATCGCTACAAATGGCCAGTTACTAAATCACAATCAACATTAGAGCTTTCTAGGCATTTGTTTGATGAATTAAAATGAAATATTAGTATATAGAATTAAAAGAAGTATTTCAGAAAGTGGAGTGCCATTGTTACTAAAATTAGGCAAGTGAGTCAACCTTGTATATACTTTTCTCCACTTACAAGTTTTTTATGAAGACTAGTTTCAGGGGACTTCTCCATCTACCACAGAGCTGACGATAGGGGAGAAGTCCCCTGAAACTAGTCTTCATAAAAAACTTGTAAGTGGAGAAAAGTATATACAAGGTTGACTCACTTGCCTAATTTTAGTGAAATATTAGTGACAACTGGAACATAGTGAAGTGATACAGTGATGTGATATGAAAAGAAATAAGCAAACAATAAACTGTGAATAATAGACGAAGATAAACACAGTAGTAAATGAGTATGTACATGTAGGTATACTAAAACAAACTGATAGCTTTTATTAAGAACAAGGCATGTAGTATCGTATAATAGATTGCCAGGTATAATAAATAATACTAAACTATGTAATATTAAGGATATAAAAAGGTATTTGTCAGAACAAGCTTTTTATAGTGTGGAAGAGTACAAAGCAAAAAATGGAAAATAAACAATGTACATTTTAGTTTCTAACCAGTGCATATAGTAGACTTTTGGCTGTATTTTTATGTTTTTCTTAAAATGTAAAATGACGTATTCTCTGTATGAAATATAGGGGATGAATAAATGGAAAATGAAATTGAAATACTATGATGGGGCATGCCCATTTGTTCCCCTCCATCCCCAAATGATGATTATGATGATTACGATGATGATTAATAACCCTAAATATACTCTATACATATAAAATAATTTAGGTAATATCGTTTTACAAGTTATGGTTCTATCTCTACTCACTGAGGATAAATGTTTCTCAGTGGCTTTCCTCTTTATACTGCAATCATTTAAGAGATGAAAATTTACTGCAACAATGATGCAGACGTGTTTAAAGTGCTTATTTTCTGATAATATTAATAATTTCCCAAATATTCACTATTGATATTAATTTTGTCTATACTTGAATTAGTACACTTTGATCGTTAATGAAATTGTTCTTTTCTTTGTAGCATGTCAATACAGACTCTAAAATAGATCTCTTGACTAGCAAATTGTTCAACGTCTAAAGGGACTTGATATTCCATGCATTTTCTAACATGAGAAATAATTCAAGTTTGGCATTAGCTTAGAAGCTGAAAATAACTACTGAACTTATAGTTCAAACCTATAACATTGTATATTTCGGAAATTGCTGATGCTGTTTTAAAAATGAATATTTTGTGCATTAATCGTTTATCAGTTAAAGTATACATTCTGTCTAAAGAGGATTTCACAGGCTATTATCCCCAGAATTAAGGATATAAATTTTATTTTTCATATAAGTATCTTAAATACATGATATTTTAACAAAAATCATCAGAGCCATTTTTGAGAGAGAAAAAAAAACTAAAATAAAAGTTAAGAAAGAGAGAAAACAAAATTAAAATATTTTCCCAAGTAACGAGTACTGTCCACCCAACACAAGAAGGAAAGGCAGAGGAACGTGTAATGTAATCACTTTTGTTGTATTTATGCTTGCCTTACGGATATGATAATGGTACTAGTTTGATGTAAAATGTGTTGTCACATAACTCACCCATGCATAATATTTATCATGCAGTTACTGAAACGAGCATTACTTCTGGCAGCATGGGTGCTTATATGCACTCTCACACTAATTTTGTAGTAAACAGATCCACTAATGCAGTAAATAAACAGTTTAAACTCCTCTATCTCTTCAGGCTCCGCTTGCCTTCTTGTGGTGTGAGACCTTAGCTTGGGTTCGAAGAATTTTCTTCAAAATGTTTGCGTTATTTTTTGAAGACACTGAAGTATGTACATAGTTATTGCTCAGGTATTTAGCAACAAGGCCATTCTCCTTCTTGCTTCCCAAAATTTTGAAGTCAAGTCTGGATAGTTTTTAAGTTGTTCACAGATGTTCCATATTCATTTGCTCTTCCTTGTTGCATAACAGACAATTTGGAGATAACAATCCAATTTTATGCAGGTGTTTGCTAAGTCAGTCATTTTTAGTGGTAAGTTTGAACATGGCAACAGCTGTTTTTCGAGGTAGTTCAGAAATTAGTTTTAACTTTTAAAGGGTAGAGCCAGACTGAAAAATTCAATGCCATAGCCGGGATTTGAACCACGGATCTTCTGGTTTCCGTCCAGCTGCTCTAACCATTTGAGCTACTATGGCCAACATGCCGACATGACATTAAATTCTCCAACTGACTCATGTTTTTCCCAGTAAACCACTAGGAGCTCTCATAAACACATGAGACAACTACCTTGATGGCGACTTACTATGCTGTAAGTACTTTAAGGCCCGGGCTTTATAGTTCGGACCACTATTAAGTACAGTTACAGGTGTCTCTGCTCCACAGAGGCACTCTGGTTTCATTACAGTGTTATAGTGTCTTAATTCTTTATATTGAGACATGCATTCTTTTATTAAATATGTTTTGCATAAGCAGATATGTTGCTTCCATTTTTTGGCATCTGCCTTTGCTTGAGGATTAGCATTAGGATTTCACTATGGAGGGGATTCGGTATGTAGTCCACCATGCTGAGCCCATTGTGCCTATGCCCCCCAGTGGGGCGTCCCCGGGAGCAGGATGAGGCGAGAGGAAACAGAGGGCGGCTGACCAAAGAAGCCACGATAGTACAGAGGTCAGGGTCCCTACAGTTTACTTAGAAACTTCTCCCGACAGGCCAGGGCAACGGACACGCTCCGCTATACTGCTGGACGGCAAAGAGCCCAGCAGCCGAGCCACAGAGATCCCTGGCTGGCGGTCCCGAAATGGTCCTAGCAGAGCCGCGGAGACCGGCAACCGACCTACCGGAGGAGGAAGTAGTTTATCTCAGAGCATATCATCCCCCATCACCGCCCAGACACCGACCGACACTTCTACCCTGAAAGATACCACCAGATGAAAGATGATGTGAAATGATAATGGAGATGAAATGGAGGGGCAAGAAATTCGGGGGATGTAATTAACCTACCCAGTAACCTATCCGTTTTCCTGAACTATTTGCCCAGGATATTTAATATGTGAACTCGTTTAATTTTTCCATATTTGGTTTCTATTATTATCATCGTTGTCATCATCACCATCGAAATATTCATAGATTAGCACGTTTACAAATCAGAGCGGTAGTTACGCAGGTTGAAAAGCCAGCAGCCTGGGCAACTGCCGCTTTGCACGTGGCGTGGTGAGCCTTCCCACACCCCCTCTTGGATCATTCCATTTCAGCACCAGATGGATGGTTTCATTTAACGTAACAATTCAAGGAACAGAGATACACTACTACCTTTCTATATGTCACCGAAGTTTAGCATCTTGTGAGTAGCAATGTGAAATGACCAGATTTCACAAACAATGCAAGATTCTATATTAACTCATTTCTCTGAATAAAGCTAATATAATCTATTTATTTACTTATTTATTTGTTTATTTATTTATTCAATTATTTATTTATTCATTCATTAATTGATTTATCCGTCCGGCCACCCGGCCACCCATTTATTTATATTACATCCTTCTGACTTACACTAGTGTAGGACAGGTCAAATTTGTTACAAAATTGAAATACAAAGTACAGTTATTACAAAATTATTATTATTATTATTATTATTATTATTATTATTATTATTATTATTATTATTATTATTATTATTATTATTATTATTATTATTATTATTATTATTATTATTATTATTATTATTATTATTATTATTATTATTATTATTATTATTATTATTATTATTATTATTATTATTATTATTATTATTATTATTATTATTATTATTATTATTATTTTAATTTACGTCCTCCAACGTTAAGTCATATCGGACGATGAATGGAATGGGTGGAATGATGCTCAAATGATCCAAGGGTCCATAGAGCTTAGAGTTACCCGACATTCGTCTTTCAGGATAAGGGAAAACCCCGGAAAAACCCTTATCCAGGTAACTCACCCTGACAGAGATTCGAACTCGGGACCTCTTGAACGTGAGACAGACACTCTACCCACACGCTACCGAGGCGGGCAAAACTGGAAATACAAAGTACAATTTGTTAGGCATTTGTCGACTTTTCAGTGCTTATTCGACTTTTTTTTTTTTTTCTTTCTTTCTTTCTTTCTTCTTGTGCTCCTTGTATTAAGTAAAGCAAATTCCGTTGACAAAACTTGTTTTGAATCTCTCTGCTTAAAATATATGTAATTATTTTTCTGCCACGTTAATAGATAGAGGAAGAAACGTTTCAATCACGAATTCAATACTGATATTTCACCGGAAATTCTTATTTTGAGACACAATCAAAAGAAAAAAAAAAGAGCATAACAACAACGGAATCACAACCAAAATGTCATAAATACGCAACATGGTATTTTAGCTAATCGTCTTTAAAGGATGACTCACGTATATTCCCGAGAAAATCGTCAGCTTAAAACACCTTTTACACGGAAAATAATTTTTTTACTTTTGTTATCTCAAGAAATAATCGGCGATTTTTATTAAAATCACGATATGTTTAAATATTTACATTTAAAATAAAATGTAATCTTGAATGTTGAAAAGAAGCCTGTGAAATCCTCTTAATACGAAAGGAATTTTGTTGAACTGACAAACAATAATAGAAAGGAACTGCTATGCATAATAATCTAGATCTGTTTAAAACTTTTTAATTATATCATCAGTAATTTCCAAGACATTGTTTTGAATTTTTCTTCGCTTTAGAAGCGTGATTCAGTTGTTTCGTCGGGGGGGGGGGGGGATGTAAGTAATTACAAAGCCAGTGTATAAAACAACTGTTACTTTATTCTCTTGTACCTTAAACGACATATGTAACGCAACCATAAGCATTCGAAAATTCTAACCAATAACAGGGAATATCAATTCGGGATCTACATTTTTTGTGTGGGTACTAAGATTTTATTTATTTTCTACAGTTTACGAGTTAGAGAAAAGTCATTCAGAATGAGAACTTCAGAGACCATTCTTAGAAAATTCAACATATTTGCATTTCATTTGTCACAAAAATATTGTAAGCAATCAACCTACTATACCATAAAGATAGATCAATTTCCCCCAACAAATTTAAAGAATGTGGTGGTGCTATATTAATTTGAAACTTAAGGACTTATATGTTCTTTACAAAATAATTTAATATCATCACTAAAAGGCTGTAAAATTGTTAAATCCGTCTTTGAGTATAAATTTTCGGAATATTTCACTGTAGTTTCTCTATATAGGTAGTCTGGAGTGGGGGATTTTCTTAAAAATCTTCCGAATCGCGTCCTTGAAAAATGTTGAAGTTAGATCTCCAATTTGGCATTGAACCGATCTTTATATTTGAGTTAAGTGTTTATAGACACACACACACACACACACACACACACACACACACACACACACACACACACACACACACACACACACACACACACACACACACACACACACACACACACACCAGAACTTCTTCTAAAAGCGATTTTATTCTACTTTTTTTTTCTTTCTTTCTTTCTTTCTTCTTGTGCTCCTTGTATTAAGTAAAGCAAATTCCGTTGACAAAACTTGTTTTGAATCTCTCTGCTTAAAATATATGTAATTATTTTTCTGCCACGTTAATAGATAGAGGAAGTAACGTTTCAATCACGAATTCAATACTGATATTTCACCGGAAATTCTTATTTTGAGACACAATCAAAAGAAAAAAAAAGAGCATAACAACAACGGAATCACAACCAAAATGTCATAAATACGCAACATGGTATTTTAGCTAATCGTCTTTAAAGGATGACTCACGTATATTCCCGAGAAAATCGTCAGCTTAAAACACCTTTTACACGGAAAATAATTTTTTTACTTTTGTTATCTCAAGAAATAATCGGCGATTTTTATTAAAATCACGATATGTTTTTACAGTGGTGAGGCGTGACTTTCAAAGCGAGGGAAGCTCCAAATAATAATTTTCATTAAAATAAAAGAGAATAATGACTCAAAGAACTAAGGCTACTCTTCGGTACTCTTTCTACTGTACAGTCACACGTAGACCCTTCTTGCATTGCAAACCTGGTCATACTACAAGCATATTCCTGCTTTCCCTATCTACTCAGACGTTTAATTTTTCCTACAGCTGGCCCACATCGCGTGAACTAAATGTAGAACTTATTCAATTCACACACTTGTGCTAAGAACTCAAAACTTCATAAGAATTTGCTATTTGTCACCACTAAACATCAAGCTACGTAAATTAATATTGTTAATGCTATTGAAATATACCTACTTATAGTTGTACTTAAAAGAGCCACATAAAACAAAAACAAAAACAAAAATACATTTTTCTTCACACGCTACAGAGATGTGACAAATTCTGTCAGTGCTTCCTAACTATCGAAGAGTTACCATTGCTTCCGGAAACCTACGAAGCATGGTACTCAAGTTTACGAATGCGTATATATTCAGTATTGAATGAGCTCGCGGAACTGTTCACTTGAAACTAAGCAGCTGTCAAATTGTACGCAACACTGGGATGCTCGCCAGTAAATTTTGAAAATGTGTCCAGAGCAAATAAAATGTTTCGCACGAATTTTCTTGTTTTTCTTTCTCTCCTGACATTCTTGTGGAAGTGCCGCTTCCAGCGCTTCATTGTACGCTTCGCTACTGATTACTTATTTATTGATTTATTAGATTTATGAATGAAATGGATGCTCAAATGAGCCCAGGGTCCATAGAGTTTAAAGTTATCCGACATTCATATTTCAGGATAAGGGAAAACCGCGGAAAAAGAATCGAACTCGGGATTTCTAGAACTTGATGAGACAATACCGCTCTAATCTATAGCGGCATGCGAAACTGCATTTTATTGAATGTTGCATTTTCCAACAGAATAGAATATGCGCTGTTAGAGATATGTACATTGTCTATCTCCGCTACCAACGCCAACAATGCAAGGTTCGAGATCCTGTTAGCATTTCTTCTACTACGTGGCCGATCCATAGCGGCAGACTCCATTCGGCCAAGAAAACGATCTCAGCATCTCAGAATACGTGAATGTCACGCATTTATTACAATGAGTGAACTATGTGTATTATAGTTTTACGCAATGGACTTATATTTTATATTTGAATGCTTTTTATTTTAAATTATCTCAACGATATAAAGACACATTGCGAAATGCTGAATATATATAAGTTAATTTGGCATCCTTGCGTGGTAGCACCAGTGCACTGTTGTCACATCACTTTGTTTCTGTCAGTGGCTGCATCCTAAAATTTCCATCTCTTCCATCAATGGTACTAATTTCGGTTTGGCTTTCTTTTTGTTAAGTTTCAATACCAATTTTTAAAGCTATTGTGTAAATGTCTCACTCGGCCTCCTATTTTAAAAACATTGAAATACTGAAGTCAACTTTTAAAAGTTAATTATTTCTTCCACATCAAAATAATAATCATGTTTTTGTCGAGGGTGATGGTCATTTTATAGGTCATCTTACTTCCTACCTTCCCTCCCTCGTTCCTTCCTTCATTCCACCTGCCCTCCTTTCCTCCCTTTCTCTCTTTCTCCCTTCGTCCCATACACCCTCCCTATTTCTCTTCCTCCCTATCTCTCCATACCTCCCCTTCTCTTCCTTCTTTCCTTCCTTCTTTCTTTCTTTCTTTCTTTTCGTTCTATCAGTTTCTCTTTCTCCCTCCCTTCGTTCTTTCTTTCTTTCTTTCCTTTCCTGTGTTTCTCTTTCTTTATTTCATCTTTGTTGCGCTTTCTCCCTCTCCTGTCTTTCTTTCATTCTTTCTGTATTCCATTACTCTTTTCTCTGTGTTTCTTCCTATTTCTTTCTCTCTTCCTCTGATTCTTTCTTTATTTATTTAGTTCCTCTTTCTTTCTCTCTTTCTGTCTTTCATTCTTTGTCTCTTTCTTTCTCTGTTTTTCTTTCTTTCTGTTTCTTTGCTTCTTCCTTTCTCTCTCTTTCTCTCTGTCTTTCTTTCTTTCTATCTTTCTTTCTTTCTTTATTTCTTTCTTAGCTGAAAACTTCCTGCCTTAATCAAGAACTCTGGGTTAAGAAGGCTGACCAGTCGATCGTCATACATAGAAAAAGAGCAAATTCTCTAACCCTGTAATCGTGATGGGTAAAGTTCATTTAATCATACTCATTTTACTGCTGTCTTTGTAAGGTAGGAAGGCAATATATTTCATAGCAAAACCTCGGAACCCGAAAACTCGGCAGTATAAAATAAGCTGATATGTTACTTCCACATTACTTTCTCTGCTCAACAAACTACTCTTACTAAATCTTATTCATGGTATTTAATCACTTTCCGTTTTGAATTACGCTGCTCACACCGAGCGGGATGGCTCAGGCGGTTTCGTCTGTAACCCACATTCCGGAGGCCCGGGTTCGATTCCCATGGCCGACCTCTCTACCTATGGTTTTTGGGGGGTTTCCCGGGTCGCTAGATGAGTGCTGGGTAGGTTAATTATACCCCCCTGTAATTAACCCTGCCCTTCCAATTCATCTTCATTATCGTTTCACGTCATTTCTTATCTGGTCTCTTTGAGGGTAGAAGTGTTGGCGGGTGTCTCGGGTGTGCATGACAGATGATATGCTCTGAGTAAAACTTCCTCCTCTGTAGGTTGGTCTCCGAGGCCAGTCTGATGAGGCCGTTTCCGGACTGCTGTCGGATGAGCTGCCGGTTCTACTGGCCTGCTGGGGAGTTTCCAGCTGAAGTGTAGGGACTCTGCCATCTGCACTATCGTGGCTCCTTGGAACAGCTGCCCTGTCTCCTCTCGCCTAACCCTTCCTCCACTTGGGGCATAGTACAGTAGTACGTGCCGAGTACCCTCGGTAATCATATCCAATTGCATGCTTATAAAATACTCAAACAGCTTGAAAAAAATATTATTCCATGATGATAATTTCAGAATGCATGTACTTGCACAAAACAGAAGTAGAAATTTAAAAATCAACAAATAAATAAACAAATAAGTAAACAAACAAATAAATAAAAGTATAGAAAAATAAATAAGTTAAAATAAGTTAAATGGATAAATAAATACTTGAAATTGTATGATTAAACTATAATAATCTGTTTACGAAAAATTGCTTGTTGCAAATGGAATTCTAAGATTTTAAGTAATATGAATTTTAGTAATATGAGTATGAATATCTGATTTGAATATGAATTCACGAATAGAATTCATGTTAAACAGTGTTAATCCTTTCACCGATATGAACGTCATATGATGCCCAAGTTCAGAATTTAAATGGCCATCGCAGAAGCGGTTAAAACTTAGAAATTGTGTCAAACACTGCTTCAAACTTTAAAATGAGTTCTCTTTCAACCACAAGCATAATTGAATCTTCTACGTCTTAAATTTAAATATGTATCCTCTCAGGAAGCATTTTGTATTTATTAATTGCCCCTTTGTTTTAGACTGGAGAATGGATATTTTAAAAAAAACATTACAAAGATTAAGAATGAAGTATAAACAGTTCTCTCATGGTTCAAGTGCACAAGTGAGTGAAGTGGAGACCAGTAATTATTCTTACAACCTTCTCTTGGAATAATAGTGTCTTTTAGCCCACATTAATTTTCCTAATTTTAGCAAAATGTTTCATTCATTTAATATATGTAGTTCCTGCAAAAAAATCATAGTATGTATGATCACTACTGCTATGTATACGCAAAATGTTTAGTTGATTGGTCAATTCAAAGTGTAGAAAAAGGAGCACTGTTATGAAAAAAAAAAAAAAAAAGGTTTATAGAGAAATGTAAACAAAGTCTTAGTAGATCAATTAATGGAAATTAATTGTTCTTTCACACTAGCCATGTGTAGGCCGAGGTTTGGAAAGGTAAAATCAGTCTGAAAAATTCAATGAAACAGCCGGTATTTGAACCACGGATCTATCGGTCTCTCCTATACACAGCTAGAGTGAAAGAGCAGTTAATCTGCCATCCAATATATTACTTCTGTAAATGATGAACAGTAGAATCTAGCTCAGCTTTAACATTAGTTGTACTGACAACTTTCGAATAAAAGTATTGTATCATATAACAACGACCAGCTTTATCCATGTTTACAAATTCCCAGAAAGGTAGAGGTTAATGGAGCATTTTGAAAAATACTGGAAAAACATAACTGAGAGAAATAAGAGTCTAAAGCTTTGCCTAAATTGTACAGGGCTAATTAAGTATATATATATATATATATAGCTTTACATATTTTGATACTAAAATCCAGTGTGCAGCCTGAAAGTACATGTTTTAAAATAGAAGTTCAAAACAAAAAGGACTGAAAATTTTCAGATTTTTACGAAATTTTACCCATGCATTGCCTTAAAATGGCATAGTGTAAATTAATACAATTATAGTAACTATATCTACATTATTGCCAAATTAACAAATTACCAGTAGGACATTTTTGAGTTCTACTGTCCCTATTTTCAATTACTGGTCGACTAACTGGAGTTTTTCCTAATCTTCTTCTCTAGGTGTCTATAGCAGCATGTAGTGTGAGCTTTAGTGAGTTTAGAAATTAAACTATAATCTACTGGAATTTCAAAACTAGTAACTGAATGATCGACAATTTCTATGATGATGATGATTGATTGATTGATTGATTGATTGATTGATTGATTGATTGATTGATTGATTGATTGATTGATTGATTGATTGATTGATTGATTGATTGATTGATTGATTGATTGATTGATTGATTGATTGATTGATTGATTGATTGATTGATTGATTTTATACTTCTACATTAAGTTTTCATGCGGTAGGGAAAGAAATCCGTTGGTGACTACATTGGTAACCCTGACTCTTCCAGCAAGTGAGCAAAATTCAACATCGCACCATTTCCTGAACCTGATTCATTTAAACAGTTCAAAGAACTCCTTGACTGTCACCTCAAAGTGCCCTAGACATCGCAAAGGTTACCGGCATCGCTGCTTTGCAGTGCAATAAACACCTGTTTGGTTTAGCACTGCTCAGTTCCTGGAATCATCCATCAGTTACTTGAGAACGTCGGAAAAAAGCAAAGGGGTGGTTAAGATGTCACGCCATTTGACTGGCTCTCCCAGCAGGCACAACGCACTGTAAAAGAATCTGATATATATTGTATTGACGAGACATTTTCTGCTTGCTTATCTACAGACATTTCTTATTAAAGCCTATTCTTCTACTTGCTTCTTGCTAATTCAGATAAACTTTCATTATCTGTTTACGCAATACTTTTGAATTAAAAAGTAAACGGCTATACAATGTCTTTGAAAAGCAGTGCTCCTTGAATGGTCGAGAAAAATAAGTAACTATTGCTTGCCAACAGCAAAAACTATGTGCATTTCAAAATAATAAAGAATATATTGGAATGTGTATCACTATAAAATCTTTTATTTCATCTAAATTGTCTCAACGAAATCTACGACTATGTTGTGTGGTGGTAGAGTGTCTGTCTCACATTCTCCTGAGTTCGAATTTCATCAGGCTGACTTAATCTGGATAGATTCTTTTTCTGGATAAATGTCGGGTAGCTCTAAGCTCTAGGGACACTGGACTCATTGGAGCATCATTTCATCCATTTCATTCGTCGTCCGGAGTAACTTATGTTGTAAGACATTAAATTAATTCTTTTTGAATCTAATTTTTAATCAATATGTGAAAAGCGCGCTGACGTGCATAATATTTAGTTGGATTCAGTCTTTGCTATAAGCACATACAGTAAAAGCCCGAAATAAAGTCGTTCGGAATACCGCGGATTCTAATTTAACGCAGATAAAAGTATGTCTCCGTTATGTAGTTAATTATTTTACTTTATTAGAAAAATTGCTATAAAATATTTCGCAAACACAGATTCTGCAGTATAATTTTCATCGCCATCAGTGATCGTTGACCCTGACAGCTCCATTCCGGGAAAGTAAACGATATGTATAAAAATGCTGAATACAGTCACGCCCTGCAGGAGGGGAGGGAATGGGGAAGGTACATATGTTCCCCTAGTAGAATAAGAAGCTGACGCAACCTTTCGCTTAATGCTGTCCACAAGAATGACTGAATAACAAGATGAAGGTGAAGATGATAGTGGTAAAAATGACGTGGAGGCAGAAGAAGACATTCTAAATGTTAAAGTGATACTAAATTTAAACAATGTGATTCTTTGGAGGCGACGCAAAATGAATCTAATAGCATTCATTTCCTCCGTCTTGCCGTAATACGCGGAGAAAAAATGTAGCGCATCAGCGCCTCCAGTGAAACTTTCTGATTTTTTAAAAACAATGAAATATTCGGTTGGTGTAAAACATGTACAGTGGAATATAAGACAAGTCGGTTACGGAATGGAATACATCTCCCAGCATAACCGGTAAGTAGTTATAAAAGTATTATAATATAATTATGTAATTACATTGCATACGAGAGTTTAATACTATTCTGTAATTTATTATTACATGCATATTTCCCTTTTCCAACTGCGACGGATCGATTTTTTTGTCCCTTCTTTTGTTACATCTCTATTACCGCGATAAACTTATAACGCGGGTGTAAAAGAGGTCCCCTAACAACCGCGTTATTTCGAGCTTGCACTGTAATAATAATGATGATGATGATGATGATAATAATAATAATAATAATAATAATAATAATAATAATAATAATAATAATAATAATAATAATAATAATAATAATAATAATAATAATAATAATAATATAATTAATAAATAAATACATCAACTTTCAGGATAAGGGAAAACCCCATAACCCTAACCGAGATTAGAACTAGTGACCTCTTGAACGTTACACGCTACCACCACGCTACAGAGACCGGCCATGTCCTCCAACGTTGTCATATCGGACAATGAATGAAATGATGTTCAAATGAGTACAGCGTCCATAGAGCTTAGAGTTACCAGACATTCATCTTTCAGGATAAGGGAGAACCTTACCGCCCTGACCGAGATTAGAGCTAGGAACGTCTTGAAGGTGATACGCTACCACCACGCCACAGAGACGGGCCAATATCCTCCAACGTTGTCATATTGGACGATGAAGGAAATTATGTTCAAAAGAGTCCAGGGTACATAGAGCTTAGAGTTAGCAGACATTCATCTTTCAGGATTAGGGACAACCTTATCACCCTGACCGAGATTAGAACTAGGAACTTCTTGAAGGTGACACGCTACCACCACGCTACAGAGACGGGCCAGTGTTCTCCAACGTTAAGTCATATTGGACGATGAAGGAAATGATGTTCACCTGAGTCCAGGATACATAGAGCTTAGAGTTACCAGATATTCATCTTTCAAGATAAGGAAAACCCCTATAAACCTGACCGAAATTAGAACTGTGAGCTGTTGAACGTGGCATGCTACCACTGTGTGTGTGTGCGCGTGCGTGTGCGCATGCGCGCGAATAGCATAATCCTAAACTTCTTAGCATAATTATTCAAGAACATCCCGTACCCAAACTACCCTTTACATTGAAAATTCTTTGTAAAGTGTGATTTTCTGAAAAATTACTCTAAAATTACTTTGATTAAAATGCCACATTTTAAGATATTTTTGTGCTAAATGAAATGCATATCTTGAATTTTCTTGGGAATGTTCTCTGAACTCCTTTTCATTAATTCTGAATGACGTTTATATAATTGGTAAACTGTAAGAGATAAGCAAAATTTTACTTCAAAAAGAAATGTAGATCTTATTAAAGCCCATAGTTTGTGTAAAACTTTTTATACCTATAGTTAACCATTTCCGAGATTTCATTGATATTAGGTTTTTCAATATCTATTCTTCTCTCAAATGTGAAGTAATTCGTTTTTCCCCCTGTTTTTCCCCCACCTTTCCCACGATCATGTAGAGAGAATGTGTTTTTCAGAACTATCGTACATTGACCATCTCTTAAAAAATTTGACTAATCTGTAAATCTGTTGCGTTCCCTAATCCCCATCCTTCCTACAAGGAAATGTGTAATACAAGCATCTCTAAAAACATTTATTGCGATTGACGTGGAAGTTGATAGAGGAATACGTAATTATTCCCTTGTTTGTTTCAAAATTTTAAACTGAATCCTGAAGGTGCATCAAAGAAAATGTTTACTTACCTTTTTTTCCAAATAACGCCCCAGCTTTGAAAAAAGTTATTGAAACTGTGGGAAAAAATTAAGAAAGCATAAAATTAAACATTATTTTGCGAAAAAACAGACTTTAATGTTAAAAAAAAATCTAATATAATACATCTGTTAGTAAAATGTTTACTGTAAAACCTGAATTTTTGACGTGAATATATTAAAAAAGAGGAGTATGTTGATTTAGGAATGTATTTAAAAAATATAAATTAGTAATACTCAAATAATCATGCAGGTTGATATTTTGAAACATGAAAGAAGAAAAATATGTGTTTGTGTGTAATAACTTACATTAATTTGACTAAGATATCTTACCCGATCTAGATTTTTCAAACTTCACAGAAAGTTACCTTAATTCACTGAAATATGCTGGGAATATTCCTGATAACATTGTATCGGTAATTTAATAAATAATGTAAGTTGGATTAATTTTTTTTCGTTAGTAAAGAAATGAAATGATAGAACAAACGCCCGCCTCGATAGCGTAGATGGTAGCGTGTCTGCTTGACGTTCAAGAGGTCCCGAGTTCGAATCTCGGTCAGGGTGAGTTACCTGGATAAAGCTTTTTCCAGGGTTTTCCCTTATCCTTAAAGACGAATGTCAGGTAGCTCTAAGCTCCAAGGACCCTGGACTCATTTAAGCACCATTTCACCAATTTCATTCATCGTCCAATATGACTTAACGTTGGAGGACTTAATTAAAAAAAAGAAAGAAAGAAAGAAAGAAAGAAAGAAAAAAGAAACTATATATCAGAAATTTCTGTTGATAATTGTGTACTAAACCTACATCTGGAATTCGTATTTTTATTTGTTGCTACAGATTAATCCCTGGAGTTTCTCTATCATTCCAGAGTGCATAAATCGCTATGGCAACGTAACCATTTTGGTGCTAGTAACTCTAGGCCACAGATTCTCTGAGCTCAAGTTCCTGATAAAGAAAGCATATAGATAGCACTTTTTAAACTGTAAACCTAGGAGTACAATGCAATAATAAGACACTCTTAGCAGAGAAGAAGTGCATTAATTAAATGCGCAAAATTAAAAAATTAAAACCACTAAAAAAAGTTTTGCTTTTTGAGCATAAGCTATAAAATACAAGGGAAAGTGGTTTGTTAGTTAACTTTTTTTAGGTTTTTTTTTTCAGTTTTCTTTTGCTATTACGTAACACCAAGAGTAAAGTACTTGTAATACGTACCTCGAAGACGCCAGCAAGACACTCAATTTTCTTTAAGCACCTTACCCAAAGCAGCGTTTACGGTTACGAATAAATAAATATATAATAAAAGCAATAATTCACCTCAAAATAATACCGTACTAAGGTAACTTTTGAATTCTATTTGAAACAAACACTTTTCACGTCCGCTGTACCCGGCGCGAAAAATTCAAATGGCGGAGGTTTGCTAATGAATGTATTCATCCCCCAA
Organism: Mantis religiosa; assembly: GCA_030765055.1. NCBI lineage: Eukaryota > Metazoa > Arthropoda > Insecta > Mantodea > Mantidae > Mantis > Mantis religiosa. The sequence goes on from CM060957.1 coordinate 96,134,153, forward strand.
CTTCAGGGCCAAAGTGAAGATTGATGCGCAGATCGAAGTTAATTAACTAGACTTATTTGTAAAATATTAATTTTAATTAATTATAGTTACATAAAAGTGTTATATGACATTACAGTGCTATAATAGATTTAATACTACTTGTAGTGGGATATAATTTTTTATATAAATTAAAATGTCTCGCACTATGATGTCACGGCGGAAGAATACCAATAAAAATTGCATATTGCAAAAATGGAGAAGTTTTCTCTGTAAATTAATATGAAATAATTATTAAATTTTAAAAATTACATTGACTTCAATGGGCATGTCATGTGTAATTAAAAATAGATTTCCAGTGATTAGAAGATGAAAATTACAATTCTCTTGGAGAATTTACAACATAAAATAAATTTATTAAATACGTTTTTTAGTATAATTATAAAAACAGTGCAATTGACATTTTTGTAAAAAAAATTGAGTTTAGATGAATAACCACAGAAACATGCATCCTAAAGATAAAAACTGCATTTATTTAATTTTTTATGCATGTGTTACACTTAAACTCACGGCAGATAAATTAAATACAGCCAACTTTTATATAGAAAAAAATTTAAATCATACTCCAAAGATTACCAATATTGCATCTTAATTAGTTCCCAAATTGTGAGGTTTTATAATGAGGTACAAAGACAAAAATCCTAGATTGGCGGTTTATTGTTAAAGTTTTATAAAAAAAAAAAAGGTCATTACAAAGTTTACAAAAAAATTGTTTTAGTAAATATTATTATTTAAAATGCTGTTATGATGCATTTTAATTAAGTTTCCTAATTTTTCATTATCATTGAAGCCCTGATTTTTATTTTTTCTGTACTATGTACTTAGTAAGTAGAAAGATTATTGTATCCTACCCAATTCTATAATATTTTAAAATAAATACATGCTTTAAGTCCCCTAAACCCAACAAAAGAAGAGTGAAAAGTATCTGTATTTATGAGCAGCATAACCCAAAAACAAAGAGACAAACAAGTACCATGCTTAATAATAAATTTATGAATGGATAGGAACAGTGCACTCCACTTACTTGTAATTAATGAACAACTAGTTTCTAAGTGCTGCCTAACCTCCAAGACAGTTCAATACAATTTACTATGAAAACTGAAATTACCATTTCTTGCACCTTCAAATAACTAGATATATTAACAGCCTCACATTTGTCATTTACAGAAAACCATCACACTTACATAAAGAACAATAATTATAACTTAACTTTCCAAAAAACATTCCATCTTCAGCAGTTTAACTCAACTCTGTCCAATTGCATTTCCAGACCAAGAACTTCCAAATGGTAGCAAGAGCGATCAAAACTAGTTGTAAGTGAAGCCCAGTGTTCCTACCGATTCCTATAATTTGTTATTGAAATACACTTCACTGTCTCTAACTTCTACACTTATGTTTGTGTTAGCAAGCTTAATGTTTCAGTTTTATATTTTTCAAACATAGGCAAGAAGATATTAAAAAGTTCCTCGGAAAGTCTTCCTGAAAAATCTCTTTAACCAAACTGTGCATCACACAGAACAGCTTTAGTTTCAATCAAAAATCTATCAACAACCATCAGGCCTAACAATGGCAATTTGTTCTCACTATTCCTTGCAGAATTATTTATGAGCTACTTAGAAATACAATTACAACTTCCTTCCCATATATTTTCAAAGTATGGTAGTGATATGTTGATGATATCTTTGCTATTTTTCCTTACAGATTCATACAAACTCCATTAACTTACTCAACTTATAAAAACTCTCAATAAAATTCACAATGAAAGTGAAAAAAGAAGGCATGTTACCCTTCTTAGATCTAAAAATAATCCCAGAACAAGAAAATATAACTTTTGGCATATACAGGAAACCTTCACATTCAGATAATTACATCAAGAACGACAGTTTTAACCCTTAACATACAAACATGCGACGGCCGCGCCGTGGCTCAGTGGTTAGACTGCTTGGCTCTCACCAAGGCGGCCTGGGTTCAATCTCAGGTGACCGCAAAGTGAGATTTGTGGTGGACAACATGGCGCTGGGGCAGGTTTTCTCCGGGATCTCCGGTTTCCCCCACCATCTCATTCCACCAGTGCTCCATCTTCATCTCATGTATCATCAGTGTCATCGCCCGCTGTGCCATATGTAGTAAAAGCGGGCATTAAACACTACACATTTCACATTTCACAAGCATGCAGTACTAAACAGCTTAACACAGAGACTGGGCTACAATCCCCTGAACAAACAGGAATATCATCTGGAACATGAACATACAGTAAACACAGCCAAAATCAACGGTTTCAACAGAGTAATAATCGACAAGAAAATTACAAAATTTAAATGACAGAAACATCAAAATTACCACAAATCTCATCCAAAAAGAAAAACAACTGGAATTTAAGAAATTCACATATCCAAAAACATTTTACATTATGTAGAAAATGAAGCTAGCTACAGTGAAGCAATAAATAAATAAATTGACTGATGATGTGAGCAAGGGTTCGTGAAATTGATCTCGACTAATAAGAAAAATTGACATCAGTTTCTTAAAATTGTTTTCTTACAAATAGTTATATTTGTGTAAAATTTTACATATTTAAAAAGATTTTCAGGATGCATAACATCAGCCTAGCCCCGTAGAACAAATTTAGCATAGAGAAATTACCTTGTTGTAAATTAAAACATCCTATACCTCAAGACAAAAAACTGGAATTTACAACATCAATTTCTCCAATTGTGATAAAGTACATATGGGAAAATACAAACAGAAATCTAGAAACCAGACTAAAAGAACATTTGAGATGCTTAAAATGCAAACAAATAGATAAATCTGCAGTTTCACAACTCATATGTTACTCTTGAATGGTAGAATCTTAAAAATAAATAAGATGCAATTAAGATTGTAATTATATTAATAGGTTGGTTATATATTTTTATAAATTAATAAGTTTAAGTTTTATTCTTGCTTGAACTGTTCATTTTAACATTAATCTATAGGCAATAGGTGGGATTTGAATCATGGAGCTTCTGCTCTACATGTGGCTGGTCCACCACTGAGCTTTCATTTCAATATGATTATATGACAGAGCAACATATTTTCCATTTTTTTTTTCTGTGTACTTTCTGTACAGTTAAAGAAGATATGGATGGAAACCACCTACTCCACTGCCCAACCTTTAGTCAACGGACCAACATAACATCAAAATACTGGAATGCAAAAGAACGAATTGCTTCAATGCCAACTGTTCAACATTAGATACCAACAAACCATATTTCCCATCTTATTTAATAACCAGCCAGCTTACTAATATTACATGGGTAGCTTTTAAAAAACAAATGATTTGTTAATTTAATTTACCTCCTGCATTCTTTATTAAATTATTGCACAATGACTAGAAGATTTTTTTTATGCTGAATCCTCCCCTTTATCTCTTATAATTTTAATTTTGAACAGCCTCAGTTATTCCTAACAATGAATGATATTTACACAAAAGGATCTGAATCATGCAATATCTTGACTGACTTAACCCCTACTCTACCGTTCTCCAAGTTTTGGTGGGCCCAAATGACCTTGTTGTCGACGGGCCCTAAAACACTACACACTCACTCACTCCAAGTTTTGGCTGTCTTAGACTATAACCAGGGTTGGGTCTTTAGATGCAAGAAACGGTGTCTTACAGTAAATAACTTATGGTTAACATAATAAATGTAAAGCAAGTAATATCCCTCAAATTTTAAGATTTTGCATTTTGTCTTACATTTAAGAATCATAGTTCATTGATGTATAATAATAATTGTAGTTACTGCTTCATTCTAGATAATGCCACAAACCGCAATTGAGTCATGAGTGCTACTTATTTTTCACTGACTGACATGCTGATCCAAGCATTTCCTCCTCTTCTCAAACAAGAAAGAGAATCTAAAGCTATTTTAGAAATGATTCAAAACTTTCTTAATTGTTTTTCTTTTTTCTGTAGAAGTTGTCACAATCAGATGTCAAAATAAATTCAAGAAATGTATTTAAAAAACTGAGTATATTATACAAGCTGCCGTAGTTGAAAAAATTTGGTAACTTGGTAAATGTTAATAAATATTAATACTTTGTTTCTTTGTTAACAAAATCTCTTATGAAGTGAGGTGACATGAATTTGGAATGTTTACAGGACAGATTTGGCTAATAAATTATTGAACATTCCAGCTTTATCTGCACAACTGAAGAGCATTTTTCAGCTGGTGTTTTGTACATAATGCTAACTGGTATTATCTTTAATTTGAAAATTCAAAGATGGTAGTATTTATTAAATTATAGATGAGTCGTATTTATTACACATCGGCTTCACTTACATACCTATACTGAGGACGTGTTTCGCGAACCATCACTCACATCATCGGCTCTTATGCGACTGAAGCTTGATCCAGTGGTGTGGGTAGTTCTGGTGTTGTTGCTGCCATCTGTTGCCGATGATGCGAATGATGGTTTGCAAAACATGTCCTCAATATAGATATGTAAGTGAAGCCGATGTGTAATAAATATGACTCATCTATAATTTAATAATTATTTCGCTTCACTGTGATGTTCCAATACAGTTAAATTTCCATATATGGTAGTATTTGTTTTTATCTACATAAAATGAAAGACTTAGATTGTGATGATTATTGACTAGACAACATAAATGTGCAGCGCACTATTCAATTTTTTTATTTTTTATTCTTTTTCAATTAACAACCATAGAATTCTGGAGCAACATATAAAAGAATCCATTTTGAAGTTCAATGGGGACCAAATACTTATGTCAGCATTTTGTATAACTGTTATTTTTTGTTATTAAAAGCATATCAGAAAAAATAGCATAAAGCAACTGATTTTATTTCAATTAAAAAAAAAAGACAAAAAATTAGTAATTATTTATTTTGTTATTGACGCTATCAATTACCATAATAGCATTGCCAGTGTGCCGAAATTTAATCCCACAGGAGTTCAACATACCAGTAACTCTACTGATATGGGGCAGTTACTTTTAAGTACAATTAAGAACCAATAATCTGGCTGGATTTGAGTCCTTGACCTTGGGTTCAGTACACCATCTCCTAACCAAGTGCAACAAATCAGTAAGAGATAAAGGACTTAAAATATATAAAGATTTATTGAACAAATGTATGAATTAATACAGTGATTGTCAAGTACTCGTCTTTTGCATTGACATCAGTGATTATGTTCTTGATTGGCATGAAAGTATACAATACAATACAACATTTATTAGCCACAGGAATTCATACAGAATTATAGGCATTGTCAATAAATTTAATTTATACAACACTGTTTTCAACACTTCCATGAAAGGATTTATTGTCAATATAGTTAGAGTATTTAACAATATTTACAATTCATCTATGAGGTATTTACAATCTAAACTTTACAGATAATTTACACAATTACACTTTAACTACACTTAATTTTAATGCTTTGGCCAGCTAAAATTCTTCATTGATGAGTCTTCCAATCTCGGAAACATGAAACAAGAATAGAAATAGAATATATTAGTATCATTATGCACAAGAAACTGATTAGTTTATGCTTTACCTCATATTACTGAGTAAAACTGATTTTTTTAAAGAAATTGTGTAGCTCTGCCTTAAACTTATTTATAGAAGGTATGTTTTTTAATTGATTTGGCAAGTGGTTGCATAGCTTTAAACCCATGTATTTGACAGAAGTCTCAAATAGTTTTGTTTTATGAATATAGGTATGTAATTTGTCTGTATTACGTGTGTTATAGGTGTGTATTTTAGCATTCGTGACATAGTTTGCTGTATTACTCTTCATGTAAATCAATAACTGTTTCATATGTAAACATTAAAATCTCTGAAATGATTTCTGCAGCTTTCCCTTTTTGGAATACCAACCATAATTCGTAATGCTTTCTTTTGTAGCTTAAATATCATCTTACTATTTGTAGTATTTCCCCACAATGGTACTCCATATGATAGTAGTGAATGAAAGTAAGCAAAGTAACAGGTTCTGGGTGCAGTAAATCCTACTTGAGGCTTCAGCTGATGTAAAACAAAACAAACACGGCTCAGCTTCTCTGCTAACTTTTCTACATGTTTGTCCCAACTTAAATTTTTGTCTACCCATAGTCCTAAGAATTTAGTTTGCTGTTCAAAATGTATCAATCTGGAGCCAATTCTGATGTAAGGGTTTTCCATTTTCCTATAAGCCTTATGCTGAAAATTTAGTGCTATTTTTTTTTTCTTCATTTACAAGCAACTTATTGACTTTAAACCAATTTAAAACATTTACTATAGCTGGTGTTATATTTTGCTGAAGGCTATCATCATCCTTTCCTGCAATGATATGTGATATTGTCCACAAAACTGACCACAAAGACTGCAGGTACATATTTCTGATACCATTGTAGATCTTGTGATAGAATCCGTGTGCCATGGTCCTCACATATACGTGTCGAAGCTCGAAGTTAGAAAGAAATTCGGATCTATGATTGCTGCTTTCTCTTCCCTTATTCTGATGTGTTCTTTATACAGTGGTGTAACTTGAAGGCCATGGCTCTATCATCTCTCTTGTAAAGTAATCTGTGTCTGCCAGTAAGTATGTTACCCCTGATTGGGTTGATTTAGATATTTGGACGGCACTCTTGAGGAAGGTTGAAGGACATTTTTATAGTTCATGGGTTGAAAATAAGTCTTATAAGAGTAAGTAAGAGCTCGACAATTACCTCCAGACAAATTGAGGATAAATGATCAAAATACAAAGTGCATTCAAGTTAACACCTATTTTTTTTATTCAGGACTGGGACCAGATAGGAATTTCTGGTTCTTTTAAAATACACGTGGACTATTTGTGAATGAGTGACAGAGATGGCAGCACTGTACAGTGCATAGAATTCTAGTGGCAGCAACGAGAGTTAGGACTGTTTTAATACTTAAAATGGCGACGTTTTCATTGCAAGAACAGCGTGTAATCATTCGTTTTCTCCACTTTTGTGGTGTGACACCTATTGAAATTCATCGCCAGTTGAGTGAGGCATGTGGTGATGGTACCACGGATATATATTGTGACTTTGTGGGTTCGTGAAATTAAAAGTCCAATTGCACAAACTCAAAATGCTCTTTATTTCCACCGAATTACAGTTGAAACACTTGCCGATTACACAGAGTTACATAGCGCACACAATTACAATTCGCCAGTTCGTCTGTCACAGGTCCACTCTACACTCACAATTACGTACAACTCCTCTGATACATGTACACAGTCTTCCGGTCCGTCACTCACTCAGCGCTCCTCACGGTTGCTCGCCAAGAACTGAACTGACTTGCCCACTGCAGGCCTTATATAGGAAAATCGCTGTTTCTGGAAGGTTCGCGGCCCGGACAATTATCCCGATATTTCCAGACGTCAAGGAGAGGGGAAAGAGATGGCTAGTGATGTTTTTCCAACAATCCCCTCGTAGAGCTACGAGATAAATAGGTAGGCGTGGCCCGAATGCCTCCTGCCGCCCACACTGCCGCTAGCTGGTCGGCCTTCCGATAATTAGGTGACAATATACATATATAATATATATAATGTGTGTTCCTAGGTGCGACAGTTCAATGTGAAGGCAGAACATCGTGTGACAACAAACCAAGACAGTCACGGCCTCGCACCAGCCGGTCTGACGACATAATCCAGCGAGTGGAGAACGTTGTTTTCGAGGATCGCCGATTGAGCGAGCAGACATCGCCTCCATCTGTGCATACAATCCTGCATGAAGATCTGAAAATGCGAAAACTATATTCCAGGTGGGTGCCACGAATGCTGACGGTTGATCATATAGCTGCACGCGTTCCAACTGTCAGGCGATGTTGACGTGTGATGACGGCATGAATGGAACTTTCTTGCAATCGATTGTGGCAATGGATGAGGCGTGAATGCCCTTTTTCAACCCTAAAACGAAGCGCCAATCAGCTCAGTGGAATCGCACAGCCTCGCCCCCACCAAAAAAAAATTCGGGTGAGCGCCAGTGTTGACAAAATGATGGTGGCCATCTTCTGGGACAGCAGCGGAGTAATCCTTACTCATTGCATTCCAAAGGGCACTACGGCAACAGATGCATCCTACCAAAATGTTTTGAAGAATAAATTCCTCCCAGCATTGCGTGAAAAACGGACGGAAAAGGTTGGACGTGTGCTCATTCATCAAGACAGCACCAGCGCTTCGGACGAATGTGACGCAGGAGTTAATTCGTGACAACCTTGAAGTGACTGCTCATGCTCCCTATTCACTTGACCTGGCTCCTAGCAACTTGTGGCTGTTTCCCACGATGAAAGACACTCTCCATTGATGCAGATTCACCAGTCGTGCCGCTATTGCTTCAGCGATTTTCCAGTAGTCAAACAAAACACATTCTTAAAGAAGCGTTTGCAGCGGCCATGGAATCATGGCGTCGACATTGTGAAAAATGTGTACAGCTAGAGCGAGATTACGTTGAGAAGCGAGACTAGTTTCACATTTTTCTTGTGATTACTTTCTGAGGGGGGGGGGGGGAAGAAGTGTTAATCCTGAAAGCACCTCAGATGAACAGACGCAGCGTAGCGTACCTCAAGGTAATAATAACCTTAGTACTATACTATTTAATATTTATATTAGTGATCTTCCATGTCAATTAAAAAAAAACAGTATAACAGTTTCAACGCCTGCGGTGCCACATGCAGTAAAAAACGGGCGTTAAACCCTACACGTTTCATTTCATGTATATAAAAGCCTTAATGTTTGCAGCTGATATAGTGTTATGGAATTCTAAAACGAAAAATAAAAGTCAAAAGTTAATAAATATAGAACAGCAGTCCTGATAACGTTACAGAATTGGACATCTAATAATTTAATAAAAAATATACTAAACATTCATATTCTACACAACAAAACAAGTAAGGCAATAAACATATACTTTATTTATAATAATAAAACAAATACAAATTATAGTGAAATAGCTAATAAATTTAATAAATACTACGCTAATGCCTATAAATTATCCGCTAAAACTAAAAAGAGCAAACAATATTGCAGAAAAATATTACACAATACATAAAAACAACAATTCAAATTAAAGATACTATATTCAATCAGGAATTCAATATTAAAGAATGGAACATTGTAATTAATAACTTCAAACTGAAAAAAGTATCCAGGATGGATAGAGTGAACATGAAAAATTCAATGCCATGGCCGGGATTTGAACCATGGATCTCCTGGTTTCCGTCCAGTCGCTCTTAACCTTTGAGCTATATACGGCTAGTGTGGAGAAATGATTAATTTCCATCAATTAACTAAAAAAAAGTATCCAGGATTCGAGCAGAATTCATCAAACACGTGGGAAGAAAAACAAAATTAAAACTTCTAGATCTCTATAACTTGTCATGGAATACAAAAGTACCAGATGAATTGAAGAAAGCATTAACATCTGTTTTAAAATCAAACAAACCAGCAGATAATTTTTGAACTAATCGTCTAATAGAACATACAAGGAAGAATCATAGAAAAAATTATTTCCAACCGATTAAAGTGGTTTATAGAGAAATATAACTTAATTTCAACCAAAAAAGCAGGATTTAGAAAATAACTTTCAACAAATGAACAGATTTTAAATCTTAGTCAAGACATTAAACATTCATTGGATGAAAAAGACACTCTAGCAATATTTCTTGACTTTCAAGGAGCATATGATTTTATTTGGAGGTACAAACTATTGATAAATTTAAACGTTTATGAATCAAAGGTAAAATGTTATATTGGATCAGTGAACTCATTATTCAGTGCTTTATTGACACCAAATATAATGATAAATTATCAAAATATCAACATGACATTCCGCGGTGCACCTCAAGGTAAGTATCCTCAGTACTACACTCTTTCATATTTACAAGGATCGTTTGATAAGTCTGGTAAAAGGCCAAGAATATTTTTGTTTTCTTTTCGTGAACATCTCAACTTATTTCTTGATATAATCTCCAATGTTGGCTGTAGACTTGTTCCATCGATGTTCCAGCTTTTCCATCCCATCGGAAAAATCGGTTCCGTCAAGCTCTGCAAAATACTCGTTGACAGTAGCTACCACTTCTTTATTTGATGAACATTTCTTACCACCAAGCAAAATTTTCAAGTTTGGGAACAGGAAGAAGTCACGTGGGGTTAAGTCTGGTGAATAAGGTGGATGAAGAAACAATTCAAAGCCCAGCTCATTCACTTCCGTCATGATTGTTGATGAGTGCGAGGTGGAAAGAGCACCTCTTTGCGTTTCGTTCTCGGTCTCTTCAGTCAACTAAGTCAACTCATGTTCCAAACGATCCAACAACCACTTATGGTTCTGCCTTTTCCCAAGTAGTCTATGAGGATTGTTCCTTGAGAATAAAGAAAAACAATAGCCATCACCTTACCAGCTAACAAAACGGAAATTTGGTTTCATCAAGTGGAGGCTCAGTTCCGTATTTGTAAAATTAAGGCAGGAGAAACTAAATTTAACCATTTAGTATCTCAACAAGATCCTAAATATATAGAAAATATATGAGGCATTATTAAGGGTAGTGACGTGAACAGATACTCGTTGGCTAAGGAATAACTATTAAATATATTTACGGAAGTGAAAATAAACTAATTAAGAGACTAGTCACGAATTGAATTGGGAGACCAGAAGCGCAAAATGCAGGTTTTAGCCGGAATAGATGTATCGGACGAGGTCTTAAAAACTCTGTGGTTAGAAAAACTCCCTGATTCCATTAAGAACACCTTGATTGTTACCGATGAAGGACTTGAGAAAGTGCCTATCATGGCCGATAAAATAATGAAGATGAATCTCCGTCATGAATCATATTCAGTTAAACGTGGTGACCGGGAATAACAGGTTGCAGTTTCTGTCACGATGAACTATATCACGGTTCGAATTTCGGAACTAGAGGAATAAATATCTTCATTATCCATCGGTGATCAGGTTAGATCTCAACATAGAAGTGTATATCGCCGCCGTAGCAGTTACCGTAGTAAATCCAGGAAGGGGTATAGCCCCGGAGGCAAATATTGCTACTACCATTTTCGATTTGTACGCCATTGTAAACCAGAAAAATGTACTCCTCCATGTAGTTGGTCAGCTCACGAAAACGGAAACCCACATCTGAATTAACGGCAATTTCTGCTGCGCAAGCCAATAGTCGCAAAACTCATATATTTGTCATGGACAAAAAATCGGGATTGTAATTTTTGTTCACTATGAGGCCGATGTTTCACTGGTTCCGGCTACACCGAAATCTAAAATTGATATCACTTATAAATTATATGCTGCTAACGGGACCGAAATTCCTACAATCGGAATTGAATTACGTATCATTGATTTAGGACTTCGACGCCATTTCCAATGGCCATTTATTGTTGCAAAGGTCAATAAGGCAATATTGGGAGCTGATTTTCTGAGCAAATATAGTTACTATCGAATGTGTGCAAAGAGAAATTGATATATGGTGTAACCAAGCTCTGCACTGAGGGTGCAGTTATGCCAATCTCAGTAGAAAATGTTGCCAGTTCCATGAGTTGTAACCGCAGTATCAGACAGCGATTAGGAGGTGGCGAATTAATTGAAATCACGAGAATTAAAAAAGAAGATAAATTAATGAAAATGCTTTGCTAAACTAATATAAAATATTGTTATATTAATATGAAATTAGAATGAAATTAGAGTAATGATTAAAATAGCGGTTTAATTAAGAATAAGATGGGAAGAATATAATTTAAGACAACATGCTAAAATCCATGTAAGGGAGAGAAAATATTTCTGTAAAATCTGAACACAAGTCGGGGAGACAGGAAGAGGTGACCGTTAGCCTCTTTGTTTAAGGAAAGGTTCAATGTCTCAGAACTATAACTAAGAATGTGTAGGAACAATAAGGTTTTCAAGATGCGGTCAAGCGTAAGACCTAAAAGGATTTACTTTGCTGAGGTGATAACGATGTATACCGTTACAAAGAGCCCAGGGTAGGCGTGACCCAACTCACGGTGGGATGTAACGTCAATGAGTTCGATGAGTTTTGCTAACCAATAAAGAAAAATCGAAATAAAATGAGAAACCAATAATAATGTAAGATTTGAGAAATGGGAGAAGGGTGAGTTATTTTGGTCATGTGATAACAGTTAGAGTGGGGATCAGAATAAAGTACGAATTGAATCGCAGAGTAGACGAAAATTCACTTCTACAGTCGTACTACGAGGGGAAAGATGTGTTAGTGCGCGTGAAGAAGAAGTAGGAAAGATTTCTAAGTCCGAAATGTAAATCACTTCAACAGTCATACTACGAGGGGAAAGACGTGTTAGTGCGCGTGAAGAAGCGGTAGTAAAGATTTCTAAGTCCGAAATGTAGGGAAGTCAAGAATAACGCAACCAGCGTGAGAGAAGCAGCAGAAGAAGTTTATAATAGCAAAGTATTCGCTGTATAAAGAATTAAGAGAATTCTGTTAGGAAGTTTAGTAACAGGTGGTCAGCGCTACAAATCAATCTGAATCAACGAACTTAGTGAGAATTAAATTAAATCATTTTTGCAACGAACCAGTGTATTATTGAGACAACTGAGCAGCCAACAAAAAACAAATCCATTTCCTACAACCATTCACCTGAGGACAAGAGATCTCATAGCTCCAATTAGAACCCAAATCAAAAGTAAACACCAACCAATTTGAAATCTGACATGCGGGTATGCCGCATAATGGCGCCGACACGTTGGGGCTTCGAATTGTAGGAAATGGGTGAAATGTAACGACGACAACGACGAGGAGAAGTGAGAAGAACGACGACGAAGGACGACTACGAGGAGAAGTGAGAAGATCGACGACGACAACTACGATGAGGACAGCAGAGACTACGAAGAATACGGCAAAAACAACTACATAGAATTTTCCCCCAACCAAGAGAGAAGTTCAAGTTCTTTCGACATCAACTGAGCCTACTAGACGACGAGCAGCACGACAAAAATTGGTAAAGACATCACATAAACACCACAGCCGTACAACAGAACTGTGAGTTACACATACTCAATTTATATTTCTTGTAAATGTAATATCATTCAGTGAGATCAATATCTATGTAATGTCTTAGTAATAAGTATTTTGGAAGTAAAATTAGAAAATTTAAAGGGGAAGTTCAATGCTTTTGAGAAATAAGAAGATCGTACAGAATAAATTTAAAATGGAAAATTCTGGGGAACAAATAATTATGGAGACAGAGAAAGAGTTGGAAGTTGTTAATGAAGAGATAATGGAAAGCAGTGTTATAGGATCAGTAGATGAGGGTGTAAATGGTGTAAGTAGCTTAAATGTAAATAGAAGTGACAATCCTGGGGTAATGGAAAATCTACAAGAGATGTTCCAGAAACTCATGGCGCAAATTACTATTCAGAGTCAATCACTAGAGGCTAAATTCGTAGAACAGAACCAATCACTAGAGGCTAAATTAGTAGAACAGAACCAATCACTAGAGACTAAATTAGTAGAACAGAACCAATCACTAGAGGCTAAATTCGTAGAACAGAACCAATCACTAGAGGCTAAATTAGTAGAACAGAACCAATCACTAGAGGCTAAATTAGTAGAACAGAACCAATCACTAGAGGCTAAATTACTAGATCAGAGCAAAGCTATGGACAAATCACTAGAGACTAAATTACTAGATCAGAGCAAAGATATGGACAAAAAATTAAGTCAAATTACAAGCCAAGGGAAAGAAACAGAAGCTAGAATCACTGTCAAAATTCAAGGAATAACAGGGGAAATCCAGACCGTAAAAGAGGCCCTGCAGCGAGAAGTAGGTACTATAAGAAGTGACCTAGAAGCTACCAAATCTCTCGTTGCAGGAGTAGAAAATAGAATAGGGGAGGAAATTAATAAGGAAAGAATAAGATTAGATGAACTGACCACGACACAGGTAACTTTTGTATAAGAGATAAATGACCGGTTTGACACTGTAAACAATAGTATAGCAGCTGACATGGAGAAGTTAAAAGAAAAGGTAGCACGTGTAACAAATATTCAATCAGAGAATGCACAAATGTTGAGGGAAACAGCAAGCGAGATATCTCAAATCAGAGATACTGTAACTGGCTTACAGCTGGAACAGCAAGGGCAGGTACCTGAGAGTTCCAATTGTTCTATACATACACACAATGGAGAGAGGCAGAACGAACAGGTTAGCGCCCCTTCTGTCTCTCCTCAAAGCAGCAATAATTGCGAAGTAAATATGCAAAACGTAAATATGTATCCACCAGTGCACATGAATTTTCTAAGCGAATTGCCCCTCCCGAAATTTAATTGTCGCAATGACAACGCAGTACAATTTTTGGCCGACTTAGAAAAGTTTTTTGCCATCAGGGGCGTACCCGAGCAATATAAGATGATAATAGTTCAAAGGGCGTTAGAATCTGCCGAACTTAATTGGCTACGAGTAACTGTGGGAGAAGGATGCAGCTACGAGTTGTTCAAAACAGCTTTCCTAGAGAAGTATTGGAACGCCAATGTCCAATACCAAGTAAGGAATCAGATAACCAATGGCCGATACCAAGGTAGTAATGGAGAGTCTATTACTGATTATTTCCTGAGATATTCGCAAATAAGTAAATATCTACAACCTCCATTACAGGAAGCCGAACTGATTTCCCTTCTCACGCCCCACCTTCCTGAGAACATTAGAAATCACATGGTGGTAGCAAGACCTCAGACATTGAGAGAGGCAATTACATTATTAACAGCTTTACAAAGCGTTGGGACGCAAAATTCACAAAATAGACATGAGAATCGAATGCCAGTGAGAAATCCACACAGACCGTGGAATAATAATAATCATGACGGGGAAAGGGCACACAATCCCCGAAATTTTAACACAAACCATATGGCTACTCGTCAAAGATACGATGCCCACGTCCCGAGGGAATTCCCTAACAACAATAGAGGGAGACAGGGACCACCAAATTCAAATTCATATAATTTCCCTATGAGATATGTACATGTAACTAGGAATGGAAATAGGGGTCACCCCCCATTTCTTCGAAGAGGGAATGCAAGACCGACGTTCCGACTACCAGAAGCTAATAGACAGTATCAACCACGTGACGCTGGTAGAGAGAACAATACAGACAGACCTGAAGTAAGACAGAGGAATCAACTTCTCTCAAGAGAATGGGTGCGTTCTCCTCCACCCACACCGAGGGACGCGGCGCCCGAGGTGGATGAAAGGCCAGATACGACACAGCAGACGGGAAACGACTCCAGGGTGCGATAGAAAACGTCCCGCATCGGACCCGGATGAACACGCTAGTTCTTAATTTGAACAGGGACACAGCTCTGAGTAGGGTGGTACAGAATAAAACAGAAACAGAAATAGTAAACGGTACTCAAATAAACAATCACTTAACAGAATTGCAAGAAGTGAGAGATGCTCCACGTATTGCTGCAATAATAAACAAAGAAAAATGGCACATTACCATAGATTCAGGATCCTCAGTTTCAGCTATAAGTCAAGCATTCTTTTATCACTTAAAAAAACAATGGAATGAAATTGCAAACATTGCCCGTGAAAAGTGCATATTGTACTCTGGCGGTAGGTCGCGCCAAACAAAAGATTAATACACAAATGCTTTTGAAAGTCACCATTGGGGAGGATACAATAGAATTTGTATGTTTTGTTATTAATAGGCTATCTGTAGACATTATTATGGGTAATGACGTGTTGTATGCTCTTCAAGCTAAGTTGAATTATCAAATGGAAGCCTTGGAAATCAAAATTAAAGACGTCATAGTTAAAGTTCCGTTTAGCTCAAGGGAAGCAGAAAATGAGATAAGATTGACAGATGAAGAAAAAGAAATAGATGGAGAACCATTTTTTTGTAGAATGTATACGAATAGGAGGGATGTAGCTAGTTAAGATGAATCCATTAGAAGCAGAAGAGATGGGAAACTATGATAAGGAAGTGTACGTAGCGGCAGAAGAAGGGCTTTTAGAGATGACGTCATACGGACTTGGGCAGGCAGAAGCAGGTGAACAGGAGATAATTACCCTACCAGATGATTTCCAGGTAGTCGAAAATAACGTAAACATGACCTATAGAATAAGAGAAACAGTAGCAAACTCGAACCTACTTAACGACCACCAAAAAGAGATTTTTTATAACATTTTATGTAAACATAGAAATGTATTTTCGAAACACACTGGCACCTATAGTGATTTTTGAGTATGCCGCATAATGGCGCCCAACGTATAGTGATTTTTGAGTATGTCGCATCTATAATACAACGTCGTACCATCCGTGCTCTAATCCAAGCGAGCGCGTAATGAAAGACCTAGGTGTTCATCTCCGAGTCCTTTGTTCATTGAAACAGACTACCTGGCCAGACCACATCAACTATATTGAGTTTATATTCAATAATTCAGTCAATCTAACCACAGGATATGCTCCTATCCAATTGCATAGGAATTTAACACCGGAACCAATAATAGAGGGTGTTCCGGAAAGTATACAAGTGACGACCGAGACAGATCGAGAACGAATCCAGAATGCTGTTAAAAGAATAATGGAAAAAGTAGAGAAAAGAAACGCAAAGAAACTGCGGTATAAGAAGAATTGGGAACCAAAGGTCGGCGACTTAGTTCTAGTGAAATCGTTCGACAAGTCAGATTTGTTAGGAAAGAAGACTAAAAAGCTATATATGCTATGGAAAGGCCCATACCGGATTGAGAAAATATTTGGTGACAGAGCGTATGCTCTATCACACCCAAGAAATGGTAAACCGATAGGCAGATATAACATCTCCCTAATAAGGCCATATCGTCAGAAAAACGTTGTAAACAGTACAGAGCAGACCCAAGAATCACCTGTGTAACTGTGATTGAAATTATATATACGAAGATGTAAAGAATACCAAGTAAAAGTTATATAATTAGTACGGGTAACGTTTTCGTTTGAAATTCAAACACTGCGTGGGAGTTGCAAGTTCCAAAATTCCTGTGCACAAACAAAATGATAATGTAATAAGAATAACCACAGCTAATGAACATGTTAGAAAGATCTTTAAAAATAATTTGTGAAATGTAAATATAGTATAAGTACTGATGTATTCATGTGCCAAAAGGCTATATTGTTATTGTAAAGGTCACAGACTTAGGCGTGACAAAGTGAAAGAAAGTTTAGAGTGAAAAGTGAAGTGGAAAGACAGGACAATGAACTGCCAATGTTTACTGTCAGGTAAACGAAACACCTGATTACAGGTAGACAACTGAGTGCAGGTAGAGGTAACCATATTTGGACATCATTACGCAAACTATAATAATGTGAGGACGAATGTTCTTACGGTGAAGGACTGAAAGATAAAGAAACGTCCCAATAAGTTAATATAATAATAAAAAAAATCATTGAATGTAAAATGTAATATTGTAAACTGTAATATAGTAACATTAATGTAGTACTTAAGGAATGTAATAAGGTAAAATCAAGTTGATGTCAAGTGAGACAAGGATAATTCAGTGAAGGTATATATAGTTGAGCTATAACGAATGTTATTTGTATATAGGGTAATAACCACATATACGACAGTGTACTTGTCTATGTACGTAATGTATCATATCTATAATTCTATGTATATGATGTACCATATTGACCACTCTATGTGTATAAAGTAACACACTGATGAAGATGAGGGAAACGGTGACCACCGAAAAATGTTTCGAGTAGGGAATGAGAAATTATAAGATATATAAGGAGGAAATGTCATGACGGGGGTTTGACAAAATTTAAATAATGGGTATTTCATTTTTGTCAAACGGGCATTATGTAACCGCAGTATCAGACAGCGATTAGGAGGTGGCGAATTAATTGAAATCACGAGAATTAAAAAAGAAGATAAATTAATGAAAATGCTTTGCTAAACTAATATAAAATATTGTTATATTAATATGAAATTAGAATGAAATTAGAGTAATGATTAAAATAGCGGTTTAATTAAGAATAAGATGGGAAGGATATAATTTAAGACAACTAACATGCTAAAATCCATGTAAGGGAGAGAAAATATTTCTGTAAAATCTGAACACAAGTCGGGGAGACAGGAAGAGGTGACCGTTAGCCTCTTTGTTTAAGGAAAGGTTCAATGTCTCAGAACTATAACTAAGAATGTGTAGGAACAATAAGGTTTTCAAGCTGCGGTCAAGCGTAAGACCTAAAAGGATTTACTTTGCTGAGGTGATAACGATGTATACCGTTACAAAGAGCCCAGGGTAGGCGTGACCCAACTCACGGTGGGATGTAACGTCAATGAGTTCGATGAGTTTTGCTAACCAATAAAGAAAAATCGAAATAAAATGAGAAACCAATAATAATGTAAGATTTGAGAAATGGGAGAAGGGTGAGTTATTTTGGTCATGTGATAACAGTTAGAGTGGGGATCAGAATAAAGTACGAATTGAATCGCAGAGTAGACGAAAATTCACTTCTACAGTCGTACTACGAGGGGAAAGATGTGTTAGTGCGCGTGAAGAAGAAGTAGGAAAGATTTCTAAGTCCGAAATGTAAATCACTTCAACAGTCATACTACGAGGGGAAAGACGTGTTAGTGCGCGTGAAGAAGAGGTAGTAAAGATTTCTAAGTCCGAAATGTAGGGAAGTCAAAAATAACGCAACCAGCGTGAGAGAAGCAGCAGAAGAAGTTTATAATAGCAAAGTATTCGCTGTATAAAGAATTAAGAGAATTCTGTTAGGAAGTTTAGTAACAGGTGGTCAGCGCTACAAATCAATCTGAATCAACGAACTTAGTGAGAATTAAATTAAATCATTTTTGCAACGAACCAGTGTATTATTGAGACAACTGAGCAGCCAACAAACAACAAATCCATTTCCTACAACCATTCACCTGAGGACAAGAGATCTCATAGCTCCAATTAGAACCCAAATCAAAAGTAAACACCAACCAATTTGAAATCTGACATGCGGATATGCCGCAGAGTAAAACATTACATTTTCATATCTATTGATACAGTACCAAGATATGGCTAAGCTGAATAAAATTAAGCATGATATCAAACACCCCCGTGGTTTCGCCTCTCTCCACCCTGTCACGCCTCCGCAGGCGCCAGCTGACCGGCGAGGGTGCGGCCGATGCCACACGTCCTCCTCCACCGGCTATCCCCTCCCGCAGCCGAGCACAAGTTCGCCGATTGGGTAACAATATTATCACTGAATGTTCACCCATGTTTTCTAGGACTAGACAACTAGACCCAATACGTATGATAGAAGCAAAACAAGAATTCAAATTCATGATGGACAATGGAATTATTAGGCCATCTAAATCCTCATGGGCCAGTCCTCTTCACATTGTTCCCAAAGTGGACGGCCTAATACGCCAAATGGTGATTATAGGTGATTAGATGGAAGAACAGTTCCAGACCATTGTACTGTTCCCAGGGTGGAAGATTTCCACTATATTCTGTAAAACAAAATATTTTCCAAAATTGATCTATTCAAGGCACACTTTCAGATACCTATAGCTGAAGAAGATAAGCCTAAGACTGCTATTATCACACTGTTTGGACTATACAGATTTAACGTTATGAGTGTTGGCCTTCGAAATGCATCTTCAGCATTCCAGAGATTTATAAATGAAGTTCTCTATGGACTGGATTTTGTGTTCCCATACTTGGATGATATTTTAATCGCATCAGCCAGTATAGAAGATCCTAAGTCACACCTACAACTAGTCCTGGAACGACTATCTAGGTATGGGCTTCGTATCAGTATCTCAAGGTAAGTATTTGGAGTAAATGAATTAGGTTTTCTTGGATATTGGATAACACCAGAGGGCTCTCGTCCCCAACCTCAGAAAGTGTAAGCAATTATGGATTATAAGCTACCTGAGAAAATCCATGAGCTCTGTACGTTCCTTGGTGTTGTCAACTACTGCCGACGTTAACTGAAAGACGCTGCACAAACTCAAGCCATCCTGCACGATCTATCTTAAGGGAGTAAAAAGGGACAACAGACCTGTTCTGTGGACTGAGGAAGCGAAGCAAATGTTTTAAAAGTGTAAATTTGATATCGTAAATGCAGCATTATTAGCTTTAACTGATCCGATGCATCAGATTTTGCGGTTGGTTCTGTATTTCAGCAATTTGAAAGTGGGTGTTGGAGACGGATTTCATTCTTTTCACGGAAGCTGAGTCAGTCACAAGAGGTTTATAGTACCTACGACCAAGAATTGCGGGAATTTACCTTTCTGTAAAGAAGTTCAAACATCTCCTGGAGGTCTTCACGATCACAAGCCGCTCAAGTTTGCTTTCAAGCAAAGAAACGAAAAGGCATCTCCTAGGCAGATGAGACAACTGCAGTACACATCGCAATTTTCAACCAATATTCGTCATGTCAGTGGTCAAGACAACATTGTTGCTGACGCATTATCTAGAGTTGTTGAGGTATCAGTAATGAACTATGATAAAATTGCTAAGAGTCAGCTCCAAGATGAGGAATTGTAGCAACTTCGGAATGACAACAAATCTTTACATTTCAAACAATATCAGATACCTTCAGGAGAAAATCTTTGGTGTGACACTTCCACTGCAAACATCATATTTCTGCATTTACATGGTTTCCCTCGTCCTGAAATGAAGACTACAGTGAAGATGCTAACTAGTCGATTTATTTGACCTACTGTAAGAAATTGTGTACGACTATGGACTAGATCCTGTGTCAGCTGCCAGGAAACTAAGACCACTCGACATAATAAATCGCAACTTAGATAATATGAGAGACCTAATGATCGCATCTGTGTTGTACATATTGACTTCTTCGAACCTTTGCCACCTTTCAATGGCATGACCTACTGTTTAATCTGTATTGATCGTTTCACTTCTTTTTTTGTAATTCATGTCCTCCAACGCCGTCACATCGGACGGTGAATGAATTGGGTGAAATGATGCTCAAATGAGTCCAGGGTCCATGGAGCTTATAGTTACCCGACATTCATCCTGAAGGATAAGGGAAAACACCGGAAAACCCTTATCCAGGTAACTCACCCTAACCGAGATTCGAACTCTGGACCTCTTGAACGTGAGGTAGACGTGCTACCATCTACGCTACCGAGGCGGGCTTTCACATCCTGGATGGAAGTTATTCCTCTTGAAGATATAATGGCTGAAAAGATGTCAAAAGCTTTCTGCCATCACTGGATTGCAAGATTCGGCATCCCATCACGTGTAATCAACTCACTGATAGAGAAGCACAGTTCAGAACTCAATTGTTTCAAAACTCGGCTATAATTTGTGGGATAAAAGTTCAGCATACTACACCGTATCACCCCTGGTGTAATGCTAAAGTTGAGAGACTGCATAGGACTCTGAATTCAGCTATTAAGGCTCATAGTACTACTAAATGGACATAAATCCTGCCCACTGTCTTACTAGGATTGCGGACTGCACTTCGAGAAACGTCAATCCACTCAATTGCACAGTTGGTATATGGGAAAAATATAGAATTTTCAGATTAGTTTTTTGAGGATTCAAAAGTCAGGATTGATCCTGAAACGTTTGCATCTGACTTACAAGTGCAAATGCTAAAACTAAAGTCTAGTACACATATGCACTACAACAAGATTAGTATTTGTTCCAAAAGATCTACAAACCTGTTCTCGTGTATTTGTAAGATATAACAGGATCAGAAAACCCTTAGAACCCATTTATGAGGGTCCCTTTCCTGTTATAACAAGAAATACTTCACGATCAAGATAAAGGGGAAAATTGCTAATCTATCAGTGAACATACTGAAACCAACCTACCTGTTGCAGGAAGAAAATGGTTCAACTGAGAGCAATCCTATGCTTTTCAAATGACACTCTACCTCAATACACTGCTGATAAACCAGTATCAACCACCAGCGTGACAAACTCAGGCGGAAAAATAATATTTCCTGCTCGCTTTTTAGAGAAAGTTGTTCGTGTTAAGAACTAGTGACCAGTATCATCAAGAATATTAAAAAAGTGCTTTATTTTATGTGTGTTTATTTTTGTGATTATGTAAAGAGACTGTCTTCACTACCATAAACTATAATTAGTTCGTGACTCAGTTACTGAAGAGGGAGCAATGTAAGGGACATAGAGCCTTA
This sequence comes from Mantis religiosa, assembly GCA_030765055.1. Lineage (NCBI taxonomy): Eukaryota > Metazoa > Arthropoda > Insecta > Mantodea > Mantidae > Mantis > Mantis religiosa. The sequence goes on from CM060957.1 coordinate 96,156,327, forward strand.
AACTCCTTTTTCTCTTTTATTTAACGTTTTGTTTTAGTTTTTAGTTGCTATAGTAATGAGTGATGTGGTTTTTGTTTGAATGATGAATTGTATATAATCTAATAAAAAAGAAGTAATAAATGGTTAACTGTGTACATGTATACCCTGGATAACATTCAAACAATAATATAAGAGCGTTACAGTGTTAGAGATTATAAACAGAAAAATCAAAGTCAACAGTTAATAATATATGGCACAGCAGTCCCCGATAACATTTCAGAATAGGACATCTAATAACTTATTGAAAATTAATATAAAAATTATCTTATACATAAGGAAGAAACCATTAAATATTTACCTTCAATCAGAAGGGAAATATGTCGTAGATACATGTGAAACGAGATATTTCAGAATTCTTTTTGACAAAAAATTAACTTGGAAAAAGCACATTGATAATATACTATGCAATGACAAAAAAAAAAAAAAAAAAAAAAAAAAAAACTGAGCAAAAGTATCACTATTAAATGAAGCATTACTCAAAGTTTCAATTACAAATGTTCTCTCCAATTTTGACGATTTTATCCTCTAGTACCTTATGGAAACATTTGTCTAGCAATTAAATGAATTAAAGCATATTGAAGAAGCACCCAAACACAGGAAAGGTTTTCAAAATTGTCATTTTTTTTACTGAGAAGAGTCTGTTGAAAAGCTGCAGGAATAATGCAGGGCTTGTGTTGCTTTTAAAACGCACGTTTATTTTAGATATTCACCAATTATCCATAAACAACGTTTAATATATGCTTATGCAAGCTGATTCGTATTATCACTTCGGAAAGCACCTCGGAGGTAATCCCAGTCCGGTGTCGAAATTGCAGTACCGAGTCTCTATGCGGCTTAACCCTACTTGTATATAGGGTATAATGTTAACTTTTAATGAGCAGAGAAATTTGCGTGAAAAAAAAGAAAAGATAACTTCTGAACCGCAACCGAAAATATAATCTTTTGGATTCATAATAGCTCAACGTATACATTAGCATCAATTATTCATTCAATATTAAAAATTACATACGCTTTTTTGGTTACATTTTTATTTTAATTGTGCACTTATCGTTTTGAATTACCTAAAGCTTATTTCCATCCTGAAACAATACTTAAAATTGTGGATGTTGTCTGTCTCTTACATGGAGGTAGAAAATACTTCCATCCATGACTCTAGTTGGTCTTCTGCACAGATAAATGTCGATTGTATAGCCGTTGCCAGATAGCCAAATATGGCCAAATGGGCCAAATACAAAACGTAACCAATACAACAACATTGGATGAAGACGAGTGTTGAAAAGTAAACAAATAACTGGTGATTAGAACTATAAAGGCAAGAAACCGCTTTAAGTTATTCGTAATAATATAAATGAAAACAGAATGAGATAATACTTATTACGTGTTTGATTTGATAATTTTGGTCGATTGACCGTAAGAGGTTATTTGTCTTGTGCATCGTGAGCCAAGTTCAGGGACATTGAAGTCATAAAATTATGGAATGTGCAGCATGGCTAATCATAAATCCGTTACAAAGAATGTTCTTTTTTCCTCTATATTTCGCATCGTGTAACCAAAAAATTTTAAAACATGCATTTCTGTCTATCAGCAATAACGAATAACTATAAATCATATGCAGTCTGCTCTATATATTAAATATTTAGTTGTTTAACAAGATATTAAGGAATTCCTCTATATTATATGGAGTGTGAGTGCATAAAATGGGCCAAAATAATAAATTATGTCCAAATGGCTGGTTAAGCTACCTTGTGGAATATGATACTAGATTCAGTGTTCATATAACACCTTTATTGTACAAGGTTTACATGTAATTAACAACCACAACGAAATATACTGAGAGCCTTAAGCTCCAAAATGTAGCCAAGATATTGAGGATTCAAAACACCAAAGCGTAGCTGAGGGATTTTATAAGAAGCTGCAATTGTGTAGTGACGGGAAAGTAGCTAAACCCCAATGATCCTTATAAATCAAGATTGCTATACATGTTCATGAATTTGCTAACATGTCTTTTGTCCAACACTTAGAACTGAATCGAAATCTTTTTTTGAAGATATGTTGATTATATACTTACGTAACACAGAAGGTAATTGTAAATTCTTCTTACAAAATAGGGACATTCTTTACTACTTATGTAGTAAAATAAACATTTGCTTATTGTGTAAGTTTCTTAATACAAAGCAGGCAGATCTATGCTTTGGTAGCATGATCTTTATCTGTTTCCTTCATTTGAGCTCCATCTATTTGGAGCTCAAGAAATATTGTATGGCATACTTACTGTGTAATTGTATTTTATTTCTTTGTGTTCATTCGTCAGGTCCCACTGTGAGCAAAGCTCAGGGACATTGAACTCATTATGCATTTATTGTACAGTAATATAACCATCACCACTAGTACATTGAACCCTTTTTTTTTTAAATGTTGCATTATGTATTAACAAATGAATATGAACCACTACAAGCATTAACCTTAGAACATGCATTACAATAGGTTGATAATAATGTAAATCAAATAATGCCCGCCTCAGTAGCGTGGTGGTAGTGTCTGCCTCACGTTTAAGAGGTCCCGAGTTCGAATCTCGTTCAGGGTGAGTTACCTGGATAAGGTTTTTTTCCAGGGGTTTCCCTTATCCTGAAAGACAAATGTCAGGTAACCCTGAGCTCTATGGACCCTGGGCTCATTGAGCATCATTTTTCCAATTCCATTCATCGTCCGATATGGCTTAACGTTGGAGGACGTAAAATTACAACAAACAAAAAATTCAAATAAAGAGGTCCCGAGTTTGAATTTCAGTCAGGGTGAGTTACCTGGATAAGGTTTTTTGGGGTTTTTTCCTTTATCCTGAAAGAAATGTCGGGTAACTATAAGCTCCATGGACCCTGGGTCCATTTGAGCATCATTTCATTCATTGTCCGCTATGACTTAATGTTGGAGGACGTAAATTACAACAACAAAAATCAAATCACCTTATCATGCAATCTACCCTGTGTGCTCAAAATTTACCTGATGAATGGGATATTAAATTTTATGGCAAATGAATATGTAAGAATGTCTTTAAACCTTTCTTGAAGATTTTATGTTGATTAGGATTACGTAACAATTTCAGGTACCATGGAAGATTATAAATTTTTATTGCGGAGTAATACATCCTTTATGGAACAGTTTTAAATTATTTGCTGATCTAACATATCTCCTGTATTCTTTGTACTAGGTCATACACAATAAGGTTTATTTTAAAGTTACCTTAATTATCTGTAAGATAGCTCAACAGAGAATTATGTATTTACCAGCAAGAGTAAGAATTTTTTGGATTTTAAATAAGGACAACAGTAATGGTGGGACTTAACACAACAAATAATGCATATGCAATATATCTGGTGGTTAATTCATTTACTTGTTTGAATTGAATAAATTTGTTTTATCATAGTTTATTGATACCTTATTTGCTTCAAATTAAATGTTGAGATTTCAAATGGTTATTGACAGAATCTCTTAATTGATGTGATATTTTTGAGGTAAAATACACTGTTATCTGCTTTGTTAAAATTGTATGACAGGTCATTTATAAATATTAAAAATAACATAAGGCCCGAACCTTGTGGAATACCTTTAGCAGTAACATCTGGTTCACAATCATAATTGTTTATCCTGGTTTTCTTGGTTCTTTTTGTTAAGATGTGAATCAATTTCTAAGATCACATTGAAACCTACAATTTTAACTTTTGGAGCAAGAAGTGATTTATACTGTCAAATGCCATAGTTAAGTCACAAAATATTCCTAATAATAGTTTGTTGTTATTTAAGGCTCCTAATACTTCAGAAGTTTAAATATATGTAGCATTTTCTATCAACATTGTTTGATTCTAAATCGAAACTGGCATGATACGATGATGTATTTTAATTCCATGTATTTTAGCCCCAATTAAATCCTTGCTTGATATCTTCATGATGCCAGCTATGAAATCCTAAGCTTGCGCAAACTGTGAAAGAACAATTTCCATGAATTGACCTAATAGTGGTTTGAACTATAAAGCCCAGAACTTAAAGTAATTATGTGTTGTAAGTCGCCATTAAGGTGGTAGTCTAATGTATATGTGAGATCTCCTATAATATATTCGCTGTCAGAATAAAGTAAATGTCAAAGAAGCACATGGCGGAAATAAATCACATTGACTGGTAGGTTTTAATACTCGCGTGTTTTTCCACAATATAGTTCTGCAGTTTATTAAGCTTCTTGTTTTACCTGCTTTCAATAAACCATTCAAGTTGCTGTTATAGAATCAACATTATAAAGTAATTACAGTAAGAACAATGACTCTCAAAAGTTCAAAAGTGCACTGGTTGAGTAACAATTGCTGTTTATGTACGCATGTACAGATGTTACGTATAACTAATGATGTACTAATAGGCAGAGCTCATTGTGGAATGCGGAGTAATGCTTTATTCTAACAGCAAACAGATTATAGTGGTTCACCAGGGAAATTTGAATCAGTTGAATTTAATGTTGTGCTGGCGTGTTGCTATGGTAGCTTAATGGTTAAGATTAACTGGACAAAGACAGAGAGATCTGTGGGTCAAATCCTGCCTATAGCGTTGAATTTTTCAGATTGGCTTTACCTTTCCAAAGCTACTCGCTTCTTTTAATCCATCTATTTTCCTTCATAGTATTACTGAATTTCATAATGAAATATGATTTAAGAGAATGATACATATACTTTGAAGAATACGTATTTATTCTTCATTTCAGAATGTCAAGTGACAATGCCGCAATCAATATTTGCAGAAGTTCCTTCTCTTCCCATGTTTGTGGTTCATTCTGGAAAGACTGCAGGAAGTATGGCTTCTAAAGCTGTTTTAGAAGATTCAGTAAAAGTTCCATCAATTTCTGATGGAACTGTTGCTGAGAGTGAGGAATCTAATAAAAGACTTAGAAGAAAGGTTAGTAGTTAATTTCCAAATCTTATTATAATATCTAGCATATACAACTTCATACATATATAGTATGTAACAAGTACAAAATCTTACGTACTCCTCGTATTGGAGTTGCATTTTCGCATGCTTCATTACAGTTAACCCAGGTTGTATATATAATGGAACATTTCAAAACTTGGGATCTAGATTTTTGTTTCCCTTTATACCTTAAACTATTTTTCCTAATTGTTTTCATTTGTGTTCCCTGTTTTCCAAAGCCATTTTTGTCTTATCTTGCCAATAAATTTCCCCAGTTTTATTATGTTTTCCTCTGATCTTAGATTCAAGATTCTTTTGCCTCTTATTTGATTTGGCAAGAAAGGTTAGTAATAATGTAGGTCTTACAATAGAAAATCATTCCAATGTTTGTAAGGAACTAAATCCTTCACTGTAAAATTAATTACAGTAGTGTCTCGATTATCCGACCTAAACTGGCCGTGGACAAGGTGGGATAACCGAACATGTTGGATAATTCAAAAAGTAATACAAACGTTGGATGTTGCTGTTGCTTCATGTATCTTAATGCCATCTCTAAAACACTTAAACCTTCAGCATGACTCATCTTCTCGTTTTGTTCTTCAGTTTCCCGTTCTGCTTCAGCCTCTTTGTCATTACTATTCACGAAATCAACAATATCAGAGTCTGTGAATTCAAACTGTTGATCTTCTGCACACCAGCTACTCGCTTCTTGAGCCGTAGCATCCTCGCAGCCAGGAATGCAATTCAGTAAGAGAACAATGTCACCCTTGCCTTATTCTACTATTTCTTCCTTATTTTCATCACCTAACAGTATGTTCCAAGACTTTGCTAATGTCGCTTCCCAAGCCTGAGCCACTCAGTATGCAATATCTTTCATGTTGATAGATCTTAACCTTCCCATATGTCCTGGCCGTTGTCCATTTCCTCTATCAGAGAAAAAAGAAGTTGTCGCCGATATTTTCTTTTCTACATTTCCAGCACACTTTGGTCCATTGGCTGGCACAATGACGTCACCTTAGGTGGGAGAAACAAGACCTTGATATCACCACTTCTAAGTTCTACATTCAGGTGTGTTGGGGCATTGTCTAGTAGAATGAGAGCTTTTCTTAGGATGTTGTTGGAAGCTATAAACTTGTCTATAGATGGCACAAACTGGTAAAGAACCAGTCTTTAAAGATGGTAGCAGACATCCAGACAGAATTTTGGTTTGTGTAATGCCATGGTAGAGCATTAACAGAAATGTTTTTAAATGCTCTAGGCCTTTTAGATTTACAATTCATCAGCAATTTAACTTTGAAGTTCCCCATAACATTACTGCAGGCAAGAATAGTAACCCTTTCCTTACTAGGCTTGTAGCCAGGGGCAGACGCCTGTACTCTTACTGCAAGAGTTTTAAATGGCAGCATCTTGAAACTTGGTCCAGTTTTGTCAAATTTAAAAATCTGATCACTAGTTAATCCTTCAGTAAGAATTAATTCATGGAATTCCTTTTCAAATTTCAAAACTGTCCAGGTTTTTTCACTACAGATATTAAACTACCTAATACCGTACCATTTCTTCCAACAATCAAACCACCCATTGCTGGCAGTAACATTAGGATCACCTTCATTGAACGCTTTCCAGAAATATAGCACCTTCTCTTGCAGGATGGGGTCCTGTTATTGGTAGACCCTTTCCTCGTTTTTGAGTGAACCAAAGAAACAGTGCTTTGCTAACTTTTTCATATTCATATTGTTTCATTGGTTTCCTGTGATTTAGTGCATCACTTGTTGCTCTGTTAGCAAACCACTTTTCAATTTCTTCTCTCTTTTTTCCAGTCCCCCACTGTAACACTCCCAACACCATAACCTGAAGTCACTTTTAGAAGTTTGCCCCTTGTTCAGTCTCTTTAATGCCGTCACCTTGCTTCCATGAAACAACCACTTCCTTCCTTTTACTTCACAAGAAATTGAAAAAAAATATCATCTGCACCCAAATTATACCTGCACACTCACTGAAGGTTCGATGATGCACATCCTGTTGGCCAAGCATTGGTGAGAGTACTGTAACCACTCTCTGCACAGCCTGTCACAGAATTTTGTGGCCGACAAAATAAAAATTTTAGTAACTGATTGTTATTTGAGAAATATGCTTTTTATTAATATGTATTGGATAATATGGAATGTCAGATTACTGAAGGTTGGATAACCGAGACTCTGCTATAACTTTTAATTCAATATATAAGTTTTAGCAGCCAGTATCCAGATAAGGCTGCATTTTAGTTGTTAATTTATCCTCCTCCCCATGTTGAGCTTCCTCAGGCTACACCTCATCTCAGCACCAATGAGACTGTGCTGGTCAGTCCATTCGGGTGCTGGCAGACTGTATACAGCCTGAAGGTTTTGCTGCCTGCCCACTCATTAAGGATTTTACCGTAGGTCGGTTTTATTTTTTAGGATTTTGTCAGATGGTATTGGGTTATTAAATTGTGTCTTGCTATGAGGTAACACTTTTGTGTTCTTCAAGATGAAAGGAAAGGATGCAAAATCTTAGGCACCCTGGTGTATTGTTAAATTTTAAATGAAATTGGGTTAAATTTTGTTGCCAAACATTTGGATTAACTATGTGGAGCTCAGCTTTACTGTGCTGGTAGAACATTCTATTTATACCCTGGCAATGGCAGGCATGTGCAGGGCCCTCTTGTGCTGATTGGCTTACGGTTCACCAATCCCTTTGTCTTCGTAGTGTGAGCCAAATGGTGTGAAGATGTTTTGTAATTTGAATATCTCTATACTTTCTCATACCATTCTAGATCAGAAATATTCACAGTTTGTAAACAGGTGTGTTGTGATTGAAGTATACATGATGTTGTATGACTATAAAATGTGCTGCAAGTGCTGACTTTTCTGGTTGATTCAATTTTAAAGTCCTAATATGCTCATATGTTTTACACATCACTTACTTACGTAAGTGAAGCTGATGTGTAAAACATACGACTCATCTATAATTTAATATGTTTCGCTTCACTGTGGTGTTCCAATACAGTAAAATTTCAATAATATGCTCTTGTTTGTCTGACTCTGATCTACCTGTGTTTCTCCAATATTTAAAGCCCTGCACGCACAATCTATCATGTACTCCCGGATTGTACATGTGGTTATGTTTATCTTTTCTGGGTGCAAAATGCTTTTTTATTTCTTGGTGAACTTATATATAGTTTGAATGTTATTGTGTGCTTGAGAAGTATTCTCACTAATGTGTCGGTAGTTCGTTTTATAAATCCTTTTCTTAGAAGTGTTGAAAACTGTTGTTGTATAAATTAAATTTATTGGGAGTCGATTAATGACACTAAACAACACTTTTAAATGTTCCCTTTTCCCGGAACAAGTTTCAGAGGTTTTCCCTCTATCCTCAGCCGGACATCAACTGGTTCTCATTGGTGTAGCTGGCAATATTTTGTCATCAGTCTCCTCTGGTGGCAGTTTGAGGAACTTGCTGAACAAATCTTTCTGGGGGATGTCGAAATTGAATACTTTGTTCCTATTTTTTGAAATGAAGATTTGTTCCCATGTGGACAGTTCTTGTTTTCCTGTTGTATGTTTTAGTAATTTTGGTTCTGGATTTATGTTGTGTTTTTTTTTTTCAAAAATGCGTGGCAACTGCTGATTTTTCTAATTGTTTGTATTTTTGGGAAAAAAACCACAACATAAATCCAGAACCAAAATTACTAAAACATACAACAGGAAAACAAGAACTGTCCACATGGGAACAAATCTTCATTTCAGAAAATAGGAACAAAGTATTCAATTTCGACATTCCCCAGAAAGATTTGTTGAGCAAGTTCCTCAAACTGCCACCAGAGGAGACTGATGACAAAATATTGGCAGCTACACCAATGAGAACCAGTCGATGTCCGGCTGAGGATAGAAGGAAAACCTCTGAAACTAGTTCCAGGAAAATTTAAAAGTAAGTGTTGTTTAGTGTCATTAATCGACTCCCAATAAATTTAATTTAAGTTTGTTTTATATTGAGTAGTTCTACCATGGTTTAATTCCTCCTGTAGCACATAAACATGCCTTTCTGTTTACAACTGTATTAGCTATGGTTTGTTCAATAGCTGGTGGATGGTGTAACAAAGAATCTAAATATCTGTACCTATGCATAGGCCTTCAAGAATTTAAGTTTATTAACATTCTTGTATGTTCTACTAGAACATCCAGAAAGGGAGCTTCCCCTCTTATTCCATTTCCATTTGAGTTGCATATTAGAGTGCATGCCATCAAATGGTGCAAAACATAGCAGATTGTATTTCTAAACAAAGATCATTTATCACATCACTAGAGGAATAAATAACTACTATAGAGAGTATAAAGCAAAAACTTCAACCAAAAATCATCTAAATATAATGTTAACATGAGTTCAATTGCCCCATCATCGATCTGTGACAAAAAAAAATCTCTTAACTCACCTGTCCTACAGTAATAATGTAATATTACTCCATTTTCCTAAACTAATAAACTACTTTCATGTAAATAATTTGTATTCTTACTTTAAGCTTTTGTTAACTTGTACATAATTTTAAGATGTATACCAAAGAAATGTAATTTTGTTACGTAACAAAGCCTTTGAATTTTTGTAATTCTTTTGGTAAGTAAATATCTTACCTAGTTTGGAAATATAATATGGTTGGCAATTATAAAAAACTACCCTTCTCAATAAGTTAATGTTTGCTAATTGAACAGTGATTATTTTTATTCTCTAATTCCTCATGATCATCATTTAGACTGTATCTTTCATTCCTCAGAAATGTAGTACCTCACAATTGACAAATTTTAAAGACAGTTTACAATTGAGGAGCGTTTTTTCAGAACTCGATAGATGCAACATTTTACGAAATTGAGTTATATATAGTATCGGCATAATTTTCACCTTCTGCATTGCTCTGTAAAATCAGATTTTGCAAAATTCGATTCATGTCCTGTGTAGAAGATAGGGAATATCAGCAGTTTTTTCAAAACTCGATAGATGCACTTGGCTCAGTTAAAGCAAAAGTCGATAGATGCAATTTTATGATCCAGGGTGTGGCAACCTCAATTCTATGAAACGCATGTTGGCATTGACTGCCATCTCACTATTGCAATTCTTGGAATTCTCAATCATTTCTGCAAGCTTTGTACACTGCTGCAGCATTGGCAATAACTGTGAACTCAGGTTGTGCGCTTGTATTTCACATTCATTTCTGAAAGCTTTGTTGTACTTAAATGGCATTTTTATTCTTAGTTGAGACATTGCACTGTACTATGCACAATGGACATGAATATGAATGAATATGAGCTCAGATTGTGAAACTGTACTAGTTGTAGAATGTGCAGGAAGCAAAAATTGCAAAAACAAGGAAAGGAAAACAAAATGCAAATCAAAAAAAGCTCATACTCAAGCAATTTCATGTTCACATGGTCTTGAGTGCACTCCACGAAATCCTAAAATTAAAAGGCGTAACCTCTGTGATGTAGTTGATTTGACTTCTTTCCGTGCTAAATAAAATTTATCAAGATAAATTCCTTAGGAAAAATATGCATATTATGTCTCCTAATCGCAGAGTGATGAAGAAAAAAGCTCCAAATATGAAGCAGACTGTTAGCATTAAATACAGTGTGAGAACTTGTCATGTTTTAACCTGTGAAGCCCTTCCTGCCAGACCCACTACACAGAAATATTGGAGAGCAAGAGAGCTAATGGCTTCATTGCCAAAGCCTACCATTTGAAAACAACAACAACAGTGTGAGAACTGTTGGCCGAGTATTATCAGTATGCACTGCAAACTTCCAAGGAATCACAGGGGTGTCAAAAGATAGATTATCTCCCTTGGCTAGAAAGTTTCACTTATCTGGGAATGCACCAAAGGAAACCAGAGGAAGTGATAGAACAGGAATGTTACAGAAGGGCATTTCTGCTGCTGGAAACTGAGACATTAAGAAGTACAGATGCAGAGAAAGCCATTATGGAAGAGCAAAATCAAGGAGAGGATATTTACCTCCATAACTTAATATCTGAAAAATTGTGTAACAACTTTTGCAAAGAAATAAGATTAAGACATCTACCAGTCTGCTTATATCAAAATATAAATACATATTTTACAAGTTCTTCAATTTTTCATTCCATACACAACACACTGACACATGCTCCAAATGCAAAATGGGTCTGATGAAGATTAAAACAGAAACAGATGTGGAAAAGAAAAACGAATTGAGAACCATGTACAGACTGCAAAAGTTGCATCCAAAAAGGTTTTATCTGGTATTGAAAGAGGAAAATGCCGAGGCAATCACTATTTGCTTTGATTATACAGCAGAAACAACCACTGCCTAAACTTTCTGTTAGCGATTCTATGCAAGGCAGGTATGGCTGTATAATCTACGCATAATGATTCCATCTAAAACCCAGAACAAAGTTGACATTTCCTTATATATACATGGTTGGAAACTGAATCTGCTAAAGGCTGCAACCAGGTTGCCTCAGCTTTGCACCACTTCTTGTTGGAACTGGAAGAAAGGATGTCCAGCAACACTTCTTCTACCTTTTGAAAGTAATGAGTTGGTAATTCAAACACAAACATCACTTAAATTATCCTTACTTGGACATGTTTAGGAGAATGGTTTGTCCCCATCATCAGCAGTTATCTGAAACATGTCCAAGTAAGGATAATTTAAGTGATGTTTGTGTTTGAATTACTGATCATTACTTTCAAATGTTAAATACATCACTGATTGTAACCTTTTGCTTCAAATAATACCCCTTCTACCATTCATTTATTTTCAGACTCTTGCTCTAGTCAGAACAACAATAGTGTGATGATGTTCATGCTTATTGCTTTCTTGGAGAAGAGTAAAAAATCTTCCCACATTTCACATACCTACCCAATATGTGGGCACAGTTTTATGCCTCCTGATGGAGTGAGCAAAGAAAAGAAAAAGGATGTTCAAAATCTAGCTAAATCTTTTGAAATTCCAAAAACTGCAAAAGAATTTTATGAAGATTTACTAGAGGATACCAATAAAGATTAAAGCTTAATTATTCATATTATTTCAAATTTCTTTGTATTCAATATGTATATTATATAAATAAAACAAAATAGTATATTGTTATTGTGAATGTAGCAGTACTTAGTTTCTAAGTTTATACCTAATCAAATAATCCTTATAAACATTAACACGTTGGTTGTATAATACATTATGCATTATGAAAAGGTGAAAATAAATAAAAAATAATAAAAACACAAATAAAAAGTAACAAAAAAAAATAAATGACAAAAATAACTAAACTTCAAGAGTTAATTTCTCGCTCGTGCAGAAAAGTTAATCAGCATCTATCGGTTTTTGAAAAAACTGTGCATTTTCAAACCTCAAATTTGCACTAGTTAAATTACGGTATTTGTTTCTTTTCACATTCAATGAGACCGTTTCAGGAAGAAGAATTGAATGATTAATATAGTTGCTGTGCTAACCAATTAGTATTGCCAATAAATAGAAGAAAAAAAAACTGTTTTTCTCAGAAACACCTTTTGTGCATCTATCAAGTTTTGAAAAAAAAAATTGTAAGTTTTAGAAATGCTATTATTGTCAATGTTCCAAATTAAAAAAACAAAAACGCACATAACTGTATCATGTCCAATTGCAAGTGAATTGATCAAGGTGAGTCATTGGGCAATGACTTTTTTTAAAAGTAAATATGCTTTATAAGTTCCATAAAAAACATTGACTAAATAGTTCCTCAAATTTGAAGTTTTTCTAATAAATTCATTGAGAAAGAACTTGAGAATATTATTTCAAGTTTTAAAAATACCTGGATTAGGAATCTTCTTGCATTTCCCCTCCCCCATTGATCCAGGCAGAATTTATATAACTTCTGTTTTGAGTTTGATCATAATGATATTTGTAATGTTATCATACATATACACTGTCTGTTAATTTTGAAATATATTTTTATGAAACTAAAAGCACATTTAGCAACATATTTTTGCTATCATGCTGATTCCATGTTTTAAGAAATATAATAAAATTAATTTGTTCTTAAATGATAAAAGTAAAAGGTGAAACCATTAATAATAATAATAATAATAATAATAATAATAATTACTTGCAGCACTGCAAGAAAAGGCTTACTGTAGCTGAAGAAGCTGGAGGAGATGGAAGCAGTAGCAGAGATGATGCACCTATACATATTTCACATCATAGAAAGCATCGTCACCATAAACACAGGTCACATCGGAGTATGTCAGATCTGATTAAATGTACTGATGAATTGGATTTCGGTCAGGAGGACAATCAGGAAAATGCAGAAATTATCAGGTGAGCATGGATCTTGTTTACAATTTTTTTCACCTAAAAAAGCTGACATAAATATACACTTTGTAGGTACATATAATGCAGAAACACATGTCATAAAAAGTCATTCTTATTGTAAAAGGCCTGTCAAGTAACTCCACGTAGAGAACATATTTTGTTAAGCATAGATTGAACACAATTAAGGTAACTGCAAAATAGGAATGAACATAAGGCGGGGCTAGGCATGGCTGGTTTAACGCTGATTAGCCAATGAGGGATGTGCGACATTGTATAGTTCAACACGTGGACCGGCTCGCTTTGCTGAACTGTATGGTTAATTTCTGTGTGTGCTCAAAAGATACTAATTACAGAATTATTTTGTTTTCCCCATGATGCAGAGCTATTTTTTCTGAGGGTGACTGTCCAAACCCCATGTTTATATTTCGGAGATATGAAAAGATAAGGCGCCTGACTAGAAAGAAAAGAATCATTAACTGTGAGTGAAGAAAAGCACACGCATGCTATGCATTTTTTACCTTGCATTCAGTATGGTGGTGATGTTTTAAGAATGCAGACTTGCTTTTCAAAGCTGGTACATATGTTGCTTAGCAAGCTTTAGTACTAATGTGCCTAGTACTGACTGGGAGATTTTACATAAGCAGACGAAATATTATTTGCTCATTGTTGCAAATATTATTTACTCTGTGGCGAAAATTGTTAAAGAAGGCAAACAGTTCACCAAGTTAGAAGTTCGCATATTTTGGTCTCCTTGGAAACATTAAGCAGCTAAAAATGTGCTACCAAATTACACGATTTTCAAAAGTGTGTTTTATGTAGAACCATTTATGATTTATATAACAGGGGTGAATATCCAACTGCCAAAAGGCTGACCAATTTAATGGGGGAGAAAATAGAATAAACAGGTCTGTATCTTCTAAGTAAAATATTCTGAAATCTCTCTCTCGTCAAATATAGGAGAACCAATGATGATCGGAAATTTCAGCTTGAAAGAAGCGATATTGTTGCTGCAAGATTAAATTGTCTGCGCACACTACACAACATTAGAAGTACATCTGATTCATGGTGTAAAAATGCTTCATAAATGTACATTCGCATCTTCTGTATTTATTAAGTATTTTAATGAAACAAAAGTTGGTAAAGTTCATTACAGGCAGTATACAATTGTGGCATCATTAAAGTAGAGACTATACGCAAATTGTTGAAATGTCACTAGTTTGTTTCACTGTAGCAAACACACATATGCTGAAATATTAAGCAAACTTCTCTGTCAGCATCTGTATGTACATCTCAGGTCACTTGCTACGTGGGTGCGGTGAGACAAAGACAAATATATCTTGCATTTCTGTTGCCCGCTCGCTATGGAACTGGCAACGCCAAGAAAGTACGTTAACTCTGTTGGCTGTTCCAATTTCATTCTTATTTTGTAGCTACTTTAATCATTCATTCATATGGAAGGTTAAAGCACTCATTCTCTAATTTGTACTGGCACTTTGCATATTATTTCCATTCTTCAAACAGCTTTAGTATATCTTTCTGTTCAACTAAATATTGTTACAGCATTATAATGGATGCTACCAATTTTGGATTCAGCTGTTGCACGTCTAAAGTCAGCACTGTATAATATATAAAAATTCTGGATATACAGTAGTTTTTCTACAGGAAAGAACAGTACACAACAGCCAATTCAGTGATTGTTCTGGCAAGATTTATTTGACTGCTACAGCATAAGTGTACTGCTACAAAGACATATAGAGCAGCGTTAAATTCCTTAAGTAATAATTTGTTTAGCAGCTGCATGAATAAACCATTCATGAGTTGAAGTACAGCTAATGATTGAGACGAACATCTTTGAAACATGTTCAGTAAAACTTGGTAAATTGAAACGGAAGTGTCAATAATCCACTTACAAATTCAATTATATTAACAGGTTTCACTGTTTGTAGTCACTTATAACAATTTATCAAGTAATGCATTAATTTGTAAAGTGTTTAATCCTTAAATGATATAATGCAAATCTAATGACAACCAAATAACAGCTCTACAAGGTTCGTTTGATAAGTGGTAAATTTCCATGAAGGGATGGAAATTTTTGTTGCAACTTTGTGGGTGGTAAGCTTGATTATTCAAAAGATTGTACAGAAAGTTTGAATATGCTACAGTATACAGTTCATTGTTGATAGCCATCTGAACTGGTCAGTGTGATAGCTGCAAAAAAGTAGAAAAAACAGAGTTTTGTGCTGTTGTTTTCATTTTGACTGCTGCACAAGTCAAAACTGAATTGGATGAAGTTTGTGTGGATTCTGCACCAACATTGAAGACCATTTACTTTTGGATCAATGAATTTAAATGTGGTCGTGGAAGCACTGAAGATGAATCACTCTGGTCACCTAATTAAGGTCACCACACAGGATGCCATTGAAAAAGTCCATGATCTGGTTATGCAAGACTGCCAAATCAAAATTTATGAGATTGCTGAGGCGTAGGCATCTCAACTGAGCGAGTACACAATAACCTGTATGAAAAATTGGCAATAAAAATGCTGTGTCCAAGATGGGTACAGTGATTGCTCACAGTCAACCAAAAGCGCATCCAGAAGAACACTTCTAACAAGTGTCTGGCAATGTTTAATCAGTCTGCACTGAATTGTGACCATGGATGAAAGTTGGATCCATAATTACACACCAGAGTCAAAACAGCAGTCAAAACAATGGACAAAGTCTGGTGAAAGTGCATCAAAGATGGCAAGGACCATTTTGTCAGCTGGTAAGGTGATGGCCACTTTTTGGGGGGGATTCTCAAGGAATAATCCTCATAAACTACGTGGAAAAAAGCAGAACCATAACTGGAGCCTATTATGCTTCACTGTTAGATCGTTTGCAACATGAGTTGAACCTGAAACGCAAAAAAGTGCTATTTCACCAGGATAATGCACCATCACACACATCAACAATTGCAATGGCAAAAGTGCATGAGTTGGGCTTCGAATTGGTCCCTCACCTTATTCACCAGACATAGCCCCAAGTGACTTCTTCCTGTTCCCAAACTTGAAAATTTTGCTTGTTGGTAAGAAATTTTCATTAAATGAAGTGATGGTCACTGTCAATGAGTATTTTGCAGACCTTGACAGAACCTATTTTTCCAACGGAATAAAAAGCTGGAACATCGCTGGACCAAATTTATTGCCATCAATGGAGACTATATGAGAAATAAGGTAAGATGTTCATGGGAAGAAAAAAAAATTATTGATTATTCTTGGTCTTGCAGACTTATCAAACGACCCTTGTAAACTGAAATAATCTTAAAAAATACAGAATCTGTTGACTGATTCTGTGTTGTTTTTAAATTTTTTTCAGAGATCCATTACAGCTGGATACAGAACAAGAGCAACAGAGCGATTCAAAATATGGATCAAGATCAACACGTGACCATATTAGATCTAGTAGTCAGACTAAATTGTTGAGAAAGTTGGAAGAACTACAGAATGAAAACCAAGATCTCACAAACAGGTTGCAGCAGATATCCCACTCAAGTCAAGACTCTGGATATCCTAAATGTAAGCTTTTGATATATAATCAATTTTTGCTCTCTGTACCATGTTTATAGTAGGAAAACAGGTATTGCATTTGATATCAAGATTTCACCCTAAACATGTTTTGAGGCCCCTGAATTCAAAAAAGAGCATTTTTAGAAAAGGTGTGCCTCTCAGCATAACTCAAAAAGGGAGAGTTAGATAAACACCAAACTTTGGTTTGATACATAAAAATATAGAAGCTAGCAACAGTGAAGCAATAAATACTACATAAAATATTAAAATATTAAGGAAATGTTCATCAATTTCCTTAAAAGATAAATGCAGTTCATTACAAATAATTGTTTTATGTAGTATTTTGTATTTAAGCTTAGTTCTTCCAAAGATGCGACATGAATGCTTTCAAGAAAATCTCCCAACCCCAAAGCTACCCTTTACATGGAAGATTTTTCAATTTTGTTGAAAAATGGCTTTCAACAATTTTAATAAAATATATATTAAAATCATTTGCTTGGCAAATAAAACATATATCTTGAATTTTCTGGCAAAGCCTGTTAACTCCTGTTCATCAGAAGGAAGTTTATATGATTGTGTATGTCTGGTAAATGTTGTTTATGTTTTTGTTTTCAAATGCTAGGCTTTGGCAATGCAGCCATTAGCTCTCTTGCTCTCCAATATTTCTGTGTAGTGGGTCCAGCAGGTAGGGCTTCACAGGTTAGAAGATGTTCTTCAGTCATTTCCTCTTCTTTGTTGCACAGAGGACAATTTGGACTTGTATAAATTCCTATTCTGTGTCGGTGTTTGGCCAAATAATCATGTTCCGTAAGTAATCTAAATGTCTGGTAAATGTTGAACGATAGAAAAAAGGAACTATACAAAAAATGTAGATCTTTTTAAAACACACAATTTATTTCAAATATCTTTTTTGTGGTATAAGTAATTACTGGGATACCTGTTTTTAATGATTCAAATTGTTCAATACTTTTGTTCTTTTAAAGTCCTGTGTACATTCATTGTTTCTCACAGTTGCATGAAAACAGTATGAATTTTAAGACTAGCCCAGTTCTCAAACATTAGACTATCACTTTTCTCTTTATACCTATAATGAAATGTGTCATTTAAGTGTTTCTGCAAAAGCTTATCTTGATTAAAATGAAGCAAGTAAAAACATAAGCTTTCATAAGAAGAATTTGTGTACCCAGTAATAAATGAAAAATATAAATGATAAAAGAGTACATGATAAATGATAGAAGAGTAGAGAAAGTAATGTGAATGTAATGCAACATTTTTTTATGTATCTATATTATTAAGTTCTAAAGAGTCATAGACTCACAGACTCGCACTAGGGACAGTACAAAGTCTTACACAAACAGCAAGTGCCAGTAACAAATTCTATAATATTACAGAGTTAATAAGTAATACAGTTCACCACAGTGCACCCTTTGCAAGCAGCCAGATCTATTATGGTTAGGGAACATTTATGACTGTGTCCATCAGTTCCAAAAATACAAGGAGATAATCAAACTCAAGTAATATTCTGTTAAAAAACTTATTGGGTCGTACTTTATTAAAACTAACTTCACTTACATCACAGCAAGTGGTAGTGAAAAGTGATGTTAGTGAAGTTTTAATAAAGTATGACTCAATAGGTCTTTTAATATAAAATTAGCTTCATTTTTAAAAATGGTTTTATTCATAATCATTTCAATGAATATTCTTTTATTGGGATACCAGACAGAGAATGGATGAAATCTAAGATCCAGAGCATTAGCAAATAACAGTTAACACAAAGAGATATGTGCAGAGAATATAATTTCTGGATTCTGTTTAGGACTAATGGCTTTAATTTGTGTTTGTGGCTTTTAGTTTTACCACATTGGGGTGCCAGTTTGATGATGTTTAAGTTTATTTGTGTTGCACTGTGATGGACAGCAGTTTGATAGCATTTGTGCGAGGCGAACAAGCTTTTTGTGTTATTTCCTCTCTACCTGTCTATAATCAGTGAGCAGTTGATTTTTTTCTTTAAGGTTAATTAAAATAAACTACCTTTTAAACACTGTTGATAATTTTTAGTTTTTTATAAGTAGATGACATTTTGTGTTAACGATTACTCACTCAGATTTTGATGTTGAATTCTCTGGACATGTTTCGACCAGACTCCTGGTCATCTTCAACGAGTGGTGCTGCATCTACTGCTTGCAAGTCCTCTTTTCTCCTCGCAGGAAGCTTGTAGATCTGCCCACCAGTAATCTAATGTTCAATGCCAACCTTTGGAACTGGGGAACTTATACCAATCTTGGCCGAAGAGATGATCTCACTGGACATGAACAGCTGGATACCCTCTGTGGTATTATCAGGCTGAAGTTCACTTTTCTCTTGTAGAGATTAAATTAAATTACTGGACGTGTATTGAGGGCGGTGTACTTTCTCTTCCATCCCCGACAATAGAATCCTAGGCTGGTTAAGATTTAGATTAACTTGACCTTCTGTAGATGATTTATTGGTAATTAACGACACATTGCTTCACTCACACTGTTTATTCACAGGACATGTTTCAAGAGCTCTTGCTCCTATCATCAGCTGATAACTCGATTAGTGTAAGTTGTAGTGGTTTCCTCTTTCTCCGTATTGTCAATAGATGCCTTGATGTACTTGACAAAGATGTCCGGTGGTGGAGTTTCAAAATTCATGACTCTGACGATTTTTGTTAATGAAGATTGTTTCCCATACGGAAAGGTCTATGGGGTGATTAACATATTTTATTAGAGATGTTTCCAAGTTGATGTCATGTCTAGTATTCAAAAAATGAAAAGCCACTGCTGATTTTTCTGTTTCACCATTTTTAATGTTTTTTATGTTCTTTAGTTCTGATGTTGATATTTCTTTTTGTTTTTCCTATATAAATTTTAGGGCAAGTTTCACATTTGATCTCATAGATTCCTGGTTTTTCTTTGGTAGTGATTGAATTTTTGGGAGGGGCTTTTAACAAATTTCTGATATTAAACCTATTTTGAGGTGCAAGAGTGATGTTGTGTTTTGAGAAGATTTTTTGGAATTTGTTATAGGCTGATGGGTGGAAGGTGAATTTTTTAAAAGGTGTTTTCTCTTTTTCTCCTGTAGGTTTTAGGGTGGTGGTTTCTTTTATTTTCTTAGCTTTGTTGAGTCTGTTAACTGTTTTGTCCACTAAATTTGGGTTGAAACCGTTGGATATAGCTACTTTTTTTATGTGTAGGTATTCTTCTTGATAATCTTCTCTGTTTAGTGGAAAGTTGATCATCCGAAAGATTAAACTGTTGAAAATGGCATGTTGGTGTTGTTTTGGGTTGAAACTGTTGTTCTTAATGTAATTATCTGTGTGTATCGGTTTCCTGTAAATACCAAAAGTGAGTTTGTTGTTCATTTTTTTTATCTTGATGTCCAAAAAGGGAAGTACACCATCCTCCTCTGTTTCCAATGTAAATTTTATAGCTGGATTTTGTATATTGTGACTTTGTGGGTTCGTGAAATAAAAAGTCGAGGTTACAAACACAAAAAATTGCACTTTATTTTCGTAGCAATACACTGTTCTAAATTACAATTTAATGTACACAATTAGTTGATTTTCCAATATCAATCTACACATACGCTCGACGCTACTTACACAACGCACGCCATAACAACACTACTCTCAACTGACTGTCGCTTCCGGTATTGATCGGCCCCGAAGTTTCTCGATTCTCCTTTTATGGAGGGGGAAAACATTCTCGAAGCTTTGTGCAACTTCGAGCGGTAGGAGGAGGGGTAAACGAACACCCAGCCACCCCTCCTGTCTCCCCCCCCTCCGCCGGCCTACATTTATTGATCGGCATCGTGGGCTTGCCGTTTGGGTAACACTGCTCCCTCCTCAAGGCTGGTCGTCCCGAACAGCGCCATCGTAGCGGGCCAGGCGATCCAGGTGTACCACCAAATCCTTCCTCGGGGCACCTTCTGGATGTGGTAGACCACGTCGTTAATCCTTTTCACCACACGGTACGGTCCTTGCCATGGCAGCTGAAGCTTCGGGCAGCGTCCCTTGGTCCGGGTAGGGTGGTACAACCAGACCAGGTCACCTTGCCTGTCGTATCGGGTTTTCATGCGGTCGCTCGCTTTCTGGATGTTCTGGCGAGCCATCTCGTGCATGTCGTGGAGGTGGTCCACCTGGTTCTCCACATACTCGGTCGCTGGCTGTTTCACCCCCGGAGGGCTACCAAAAGCCAGGTCAAAGGGGAGGCGTAACTCTCGGCCGAACATTAAGCTGGCTGACGTGATCCCCGTGGTGTCGTGGGTTGATGAGCGGTAGGCCAGCAAGAACAGTGGCACCTTGACGTCCCAGTCTCGCTGATGGCTGGCCACGACCTTCCTCAAGTGTTCCTCTATGGTCTTGATGTACCTCTCGACCTTGCCATCTGACTGGGGATGTAGAGGTGTTGTGCGGTTCTTGTTAACCCCAAGTCTCTCTAGTGCCTCCTTCATCAGGTTGGACTCAAAATTGGTGCCTTGATCACTGTGCAGCTCTAATGGCACCCCAAATCGGCAAAACACTTGCTCTACGAG
This sequence comes from Mantis religiosa, assembly GCA_030765055.1. Lineage (NCBI taxonomy): Eukaryota > Metazoa > Arthropoda > Insecta > Mantodea > Mantidae > Mantis > Mantis religiosa. Next base: position 96,177,735 of record CM060957.1, read on the forward strand.
GCAGTCTGTGATTGTCCTTGCCTCTTGGTTCGGGATGGCATACACCTCCGGCCACTTAGTGAAGTAATCCACGACCACCATCAGGTACTTGTTGCCTCGGTCGGATATTGGGAACGGTCCAGCAATGTCAACGGCGATCCGTTCGAATGGCGCTCCAACGAGGTACTATTGCATGCAACCCCGGCTCCTAGTCTGGGGACTGCAACTCGCCGCGCACACGTGACACTGACGGCACCATCTCTCAGCGTCTGCTCGGAGCCTCAGCCAGTAGTAGCGCTGCCGTAGTTTGTCAATCGTCCGGTTCGCTCCCAGGTGTCCTCCTGAAGTACCGGCATGCACTTCTTCCAAGACTTCCGGGACCTTACTCCGGGGAAGTACCAACTGTTCTCTCTGAGTCTTCCCATCGGGTGATTCCCATACCCGGAACAGCATGCCCTCTCTGGTCTTCAACGAGTCCCATTGGGCCCAATAAGACTTGTAGGTGGCGCTCCTCGGTGCGATGTCCGCCCAGGTTGGTCTCGTCCCTGCCTCCATTTCCCTCAAGAGTGGCCCCCAGTCTGCGTCCGCCAGCTGCTCCCTCCTCAAGCCTGCGCTATCCCAGCCATCCGCAGGCACTACCGTGACTACTCGAACTGCTGCGGCACACTCCTTCTCCTCCACTCTTGTGCATTGGCCGCACTCTTCTGGACAGGGTCTTCGGGACATAGCGTCCGCGTTACGGTGGCTCTTCCCTCTGCGATGTTCCGAGGTGAAGTCGTACTCCTGCAGCCTCTGAACCCAACGTGCTGTCTGGCCTTCCAGGTTCTTAAAGCTCAATAGCCAGGTTAGGGCGGAATGGTCAGTCCTCAGGTGGAATGGCTGACCATACAGGTACTTGTGGAAGTGCTCCAAGGTCTTTACTACCGCCAATAATTCTCGTCGGGTGACGCAATAGTTCTTCTCTGCCTTGGAGAGCGTCTTGCTGTAGTAGGCTATCACCCGCTCATGGCCGTCCTGGATCTGCGATAGGACACCTCCAATGCAATGGACGCTGGCGTCTGTGTCCACAATGAAGGCGCCACCCGGTTGTGGGAAACCCAAAATTGGAGCACTGCACAGGGTCTCCTTTAGGTGCTGGAAAGCGTTTTCAGCATCCTCCGTCCACACATAAGGCCGGTGTTCCTCTGTCAGGCGGGTGAGGGGTTTTGCGATGTTGGAGAACCCCTTTATGAAGCGGCGGTAATAACTGCACAGCCCCAGGAAACTGCGCAACTCTTTCTTATCCTTTGGGCAAGGCCAATCTCTCACAGCCTGTGTCTTCTCCGGGTCTGTGGCCACTCCACTATGTGGCCCAAGTAGTTCACTTCGTTGCGGAAGAGCTGGCACTTCTTCGCGTTCAGCTTCAAGTTGGTCGCCTGCAATCTCCGTAGCACCTTACTCAGATTCTCTAGATGGTCTTCAAAAGTTTTACCGACGATGATGATGTCGTCCAGGTATAGCAGGCAGGCGTCGTAAGTCAGTCCTCTCATCGCTGACTCCATGAGGCGTTGGAAGGTAGCTGATGCGTTACAGAGGCCAAAGGGCATAACTGAACTGCCAGAGCCCTAGGCCTGTCGAGAATGCGGTCTTCTCTTTGTCTCTCGGATCTAGAGCTACCTGCCAGTAGCCCGACTTCAGGTCCAGGGTCGACAACCACTGTGCACCAGCTAGCGTGTCCAGGGTGTCGTCAATCCGGGGTAAGGGGAAGCAGTCCTTCCGGGTGACAGCGTTCAGCTTCCTGAAGTCCACGCAGAAGCGTAGCTCGCCGTTCTTCTTCGTCACCAAGACTACAGGGGAACACCAAGGGCTGTCAGACTCTTCAATCACCCCCCTGGACCTCATGTCCTCCAGCATGTCTCGTACCGCCCCTTGCTTCGCCAGCGGAACGCGTCTATGTGGTTGCCGAATAGGCCGGGCATCCCCGGTGTCGATGCGGTGAAGCACTTTGTCCGTGCGGCCGTAGTCATTATCGCCTTGGCTGAAGACGCGCTGGTATCGCCTCAGCAGTTGTTGAACTTTGTCCAGTTGTTCTGCAGTCAGGTGGTCGGCCGCCCTCTCCATTAAGCCTTCTAGCCGGGGCCCCAGGTGCTGCGTCGGCACCGGCTCCTGCGTCTTGTCGATTGCGGTTACGCTTACCACGGGCTCGCACGTTCCCAACTCCGTCCCGGCCTGAACGTCGTGATCGGTGTCCGCTGGATTTAGCAGTCTCACTGGCACCTCCTCTCGGCACGGCAGCAATGCCCTGGCTACACACAGTCCGCGTACAGGCGTCTTCTGATCCAGCATCATGTTGCTGGTTCTCTGGCCTTCCAGTCGCGCCGTCACCACCACCTCGCTCCTCGCTGGGACAACCACGTCTTCGTCCAAGACGACCCTGCAAATTCCAAGGCGCTCTTCTGGTTGACGGAGTATAACCTCTTCTCCGTTGAGCCGCAGGACCTTCTTGCCGACGTCGACCGTCGCCTCATGGCTCCTGAGGGCATCCAGTCCCAGAATCACCTCCTCAGCCACCTTCGCGACGAACACCCACAGACGCACGGCACTCCGTCCCAAGATCAGCCCAGCAGGGCCTCCTTATCCACAGGCAAGGTGTCGCCCGATGCCGTGTCAAGCTGGTATGGTCGGCTCGGCTTCCTTGTCGGCAAACCCTTCGCCACGTCAGGTCTGATGATGGTCACGGCCGCCCCGGTGTCCACCAGCACGCGGCACGGCTTTCCTGTTACCCAACCGTCCGCGATGAGGCTGTCATCCATACGCCGGCTGACGGCGCGCAGTGTCACTCGAGGGGATGGTGGTAATGGCGCCGACGTGCCCCTCTCCACGACGGCCCTTACTCGTTTTCCGGCTGCTCTTCCTGATGTGGGCAGTCTCTCTGCAGGTGTCCGGGCTGTCCAAAAAAAATGAAATGTGTAGTGTTTAACGCCCGCTTTTACTACATATGGCACCGCAGGCGGTGACACTGATGATACATGAGATGAAGATGGAGCACCGGTGGAATGAGATGGCGGGGGAAACCGGAGGTCCCGGAGAAAACCCGCCCCAACGCGTTGTTGTCCACCACAAATCTCACTTTGCGGTCGCCTGGGATCGAACCCGGGCCGCCTTGGTGAGAGCCAAGCGGTCTAACCACTGAGCCACGGCGTGTCCGGGCTGTCCACACCCCCCACTAGGTGTTCGCCGGCGTCCCTCAGCTGGTCTTCTGTCTCCGGCGTAGCGGACACTCCTCGTTCACGACGTCGGGATAGATGCTACCTTGGCCGCCTCCATCCTTAATGCCGCTGTCAGCGCCTCGTGGATGGTTTTATAATCGCCGAGCATTAGGCGCTGACGAATCTCCGTGTCCCGTACCCCGTCGACAAAGTTGTAGGCGGCTTCCCGGGATACGAACTCCAGTGGCAGGTAAACCAAGGCCTTGCTAGCCAGCTGCTCAATCGCTATGGCGAACTCCTGCAGCGTCTCCCCCGGCTGCTGTGACCTTGCCTTTAGTTGGCTGCGGTACGCTGCGGCTAAGCGGTGGTTCCCAAACGATTCTCCAGGGCCTCCCAGATGTCCTTGGGCGCCGCCGTTGTCTGCACCGCGTTTAGGACTTCCGCGGCCCGTCCCTGGAGGCTGGCTATTAGCTGTGTGGCCTCCTCCGGTGACCATCTGTTGTGCTTGGCCACTGTGTCGAACTGGCGGCGGAAGACCTCAAATGTTGACGCGCCCTCATATTTCGGCGGTTTGACGCGCGCAGATGTGTCGCGTCCCGGCGCGTCGGCCTTCAAATCCTTCAGTTTCCTGCCGACGACGTCCTCTACTATGGCGTTCAGGGACTTGACGCTGCTGTCGGCCTTTCCCTCCAGGTCGTCAACGCGGCTCGCCAGGTCCTCGACGCGCTCGTCCACTTGGCCCATCCGCTTGCCCAGCTCCGTCACGTTATCCCTCACGCCGGCCAACTGTTCTTCAAACTTCACGGCAAGGGCCTCGTTTGCCGCTTTCATCTCCGTGGCCAGGCTGTCGTTCGCTGCCCTCATTTCTGTGGTCAGTTCGGCCATCTTTGCGGTCATTGTCGTGGCCAAGTTATTGTTTGCCGCTTCCATCTTCTCGGTGATGTTGTTATTTGCCGCTTCTGTTTTTGTTGTTAACTCGTTCATCTTCACTAAAAGCATTTCCAATGCCGATTCCATGGCCGTAATGTTCGGTGATGTTATCGTCCCGCTTCCTGACACCAGTTGTGACTTTGTGGGTTCGTGAAATAAAAAGTCGAGGTTACAAACACAAAAAATTGCACTTTATTTTCGTAGCAATACACTGTACACAATTACAATTTAATGTACACAATTAGTTCATTTTCCAATATCAATCTACACGTACGCTCGACGCTACTTACACAACGCACGCCATAACAACACTACTCTCAACTGACTGTCGCTTCCGGTATTGATCGGCCCCGAAGTTTCTCGATTCTCCTTTTATGGAGGGGGAAAACATTCTCGAAGCTTCGTGCAACTTCGAGCGGTAGGAGGAGGGGTAAACGAAGACCCAGCCACCCCTCCTGTCTCCCCTCCCTCCGCCGGCCTACATTTATTGATCGGCAGCGTGGGCTTGCCGTTTGGGTAACAATATTCAAAAGTCCAAGACCATCTTGTATGAGTTTTTTAGGTACTATTGCAAAAATGTCGTCAACATAGCGATACCACACTTTGAAATAATTTGGAAAAGTTTTTGTGATATGTGTTTCAAAAGCACTCATAAATAAATCTGCCAAGAAGGGAGACAATGGGTTGCCCATAGCTAGGCCCGTTTTTTGTTTATAGATCTGTCCATTAAAGCTGAAAAAAATTTTGATTGATACAAATTTCTGTAAGTTGTGAAAGTTCTTCTATTTCTTCAGATGTTATTTGTATTGATTCCAGCCATTTTTTGAGAAGTGAAATAAGCTCATTGGTAGGTATACTTGGATATAAAAAATGACGTCAAAGGAAACTAAAGCATCTGTAGAGTTGATCTTTGTGTCCTTCAGGAGATTTAACAATTCAAACAAGTTTTTGATACTTAAATTTTCAAATTTTGTGAAGGATCTGAAATTACCCTCAGACCAATAATTAATAACATTGATGCACCCACTATCAAAATGGCTGGTTCAAATCTTCAGATCCTTCACAAAATTTGAAAATTTAAGTATCAAAAACTTGTTTGAATTGTTAAATCTCCTGAAGGACACAAAGATCAACTCTACAGATGCTTTAGTTTCCTTTGACGTCATTTTTTATATCCAAGTAGGATTAGCAGGTATACCACGACGATATTCTGATTATCCTGATGCATATACTTCAAAGTGAAGGGAAAAAATTGTTAAATCTACAGCAGGTCCTGCATGAGCAATTCTTGCTGATAAAGGGGGGTAAACAGTTCATCCTGTTCCAGCTCCTCTTTCAACTGTTCTACTAATGAGCTTATTTCACTTCTCAAAAAATGGCTGGAATCAATACAAATAACATCTGAAGAAATAGAAGAACTTTCACAACTTACAGAAATTTGTATCAATCAAAATTTTTTCAGCTTTAATGGACAGATCTATAAACAAAAAACGGGCCTAGCTATGGGCAACCCATTGTCTCCCTTCTTGGCAGATTTATTTATGAGTGCTTTTGAAACACATATCACAAAAACTTTTCCAAATTATTTCAAAGTGTGGTATCGCTATGTTGACGACATTTTTGCAATAGTACCTAAAAAACTCATACAAGATGGTCTTAGACTTTTGAATATACAAAATCCAGCTATAAAATTTACATTGGAAACAGAAGAGGATGGTGTACTTCCCTTTTTGGATACCAAGATAAAAAAAATGAACAACAAACTCACTTTTGGTATTTACAGGAAACTGACACACACAGATAATTACATTAAGAACAACAGTTTCAACCCAAAACAACACCAACATGCCATTTTCAACAGTTTAATCTTTCGGATGATCAACTTTCCACTAAACAGAGAAGATTATCAAGAAGAATACCTACACATAAAAAAAGTAGCTATATCCAACGGTTTCAACCCAAATTTAGTGGACAAAACAGTTAACAGACTCAACAAAGCTAAGAAAATAAAAGAAACCACCACCCTAAAACCTACAGGAGAAAAAGAGAAAACACTTTTTAAAAAATTCACCTTCCACCCATCAGCCTATAACAAATTCCAAAAAATCTTCTCAAAACACAACATCACTCTTGCACCTCAAAATAGGTTTAATATCAGAAATTTGTTAAAAGCCCCTCCCAAAAATTCAATTACTACCAAAGAAAAACCAAGAATCTATGAGATCAAATGTGAAACTTGCCCTAAAATTTATATAGGAAAAACAAAAAGAAATATTAACATCAGAACTAAAGAACATATAAAAAACATTAAAAATGGTGAAACAGAAAAATCAGCAGTGGCTTTTCATTTTTTGAATACTAGACATGACATCAACTTGGAAACATCTCTAATAAAATATGTTAATCATCCCATAGACCTTTCCGTATGGGAAACAATCTTCATTAACAAAAATCGTCATAGAGTCATGAATTTTGAAACTCCACCACCGGACATCTTTGACAAGTACATCACGCCATCTATTGACAATACGGAGAAAGAGGAAACCACTACAACTTACACTAATCGAGTATCAGCTGATGATAGGAGCAAGAGCTCTTGGAACATGTCCTGTGAATAAACAGTGTGAGTGAAGCAATGTGTTAATATCTTCTCAATTCACTTTTATACAATTATTTACTGGAATATGAAAATTCAAAATAGTCGTTACACAATGGAATTCAAAATTTTGTCTTTACCACTGTTTAAAATCTGTATTTGTTTTTTTCCTAAATGTCCATTTCACTTATTAATTGCACATATTTTAACAATTGTATCTTTTGACCAATTTCATGATTACATTTTCAGAAGTGGTTAGCAACTGCTGATTTATCTAGTTGTTTTAACTTTGTTTCTTAAGCATTCCAATTGATGAGTCTTTAAACTTCTCATAGTTCTTCCAATGTAAAAAGCATCACAGTTATTGCATGGAGTCTTGTAAACTCCGGATAATTTGAGTTTTTCAATAGAATTACTCAAAAGTTTCTTTAATAAATTCTTCAAATTAAAATTGTTTTTTCGAGCTAATTTTATATTGTATTTTTGGAAGATTCTTTTAAATTTGTTGAATGCCCAAGGATGATAAGTGAACTTCTGATATATTATTAAATTATAGATGAGTCGTATTTATTACACATCAGCTTCACTTACATACCTATATTGAGGACATGTTTTGCGAACCATCATTCACATCAACTTGATTCAGTGGTGTGGGTAGTTCTGGAGTTGTTGCTGTCATCTATTGATTTTGTGATGAGTTTAAATGTGGGGTGGTCTTCTGGCGGAATTTCGTAGTTCATAAGTTGGTTTTTATGTTTTTCTATGTATATTTTCTCCCATATGACCAGTTCACTATGTTTTTGTACGTATTTTAGTAATTTGTTGCTATCTTCAATTTCATGATGTTCAGACCAGAAATGGGCTGCTATTGCGGACTTATCAATATTTTTATATCTTATGTGCCTAAACTGTTCTTTCTTCCTAGTGCCTATGTTTCTTTTTGTCCTCTCTATGTAAATGTTTTCACAGTCTTTACACTTAATCTTGTAAATGCCTGATTTTTCTTCTGGTTTTATCTTAGTATTATTACTGTTAAGTAGGTTTTTAATGTTGTAATTGTTTTTTGGTGCCAATGTTATATTTCTTGAATATTTTTTGGAACTTTTTTTGTGGCCCAGGGGTGGTAAGTAAATTTAGCAAATGTAATTTGTTGTTTCATTGGTGATAGAGCTGTGATCTGTTTTAATGTTTTTTGAAGTTTGAATGATGTATATGGAATTCATTATTTTTTAGAATTTTATTAATTATTTAATGAAATTGTAATTAATTAAAACATCCATATACAGGAGTTGTATTTAAAAGGATTAATTCTGAATAGATTAATTCCTCAATATAAATTTAACATTAAGAGTTCAATGATAAAAATCCTGGTATTTAAGTACTTAAGTAAGTTGCCACAAATGTGTATCTCGAATATGAAGGCTAAGTGGTTTACCAGGAAAATATAATGAGTTAATTGGACAGTTTAGTGTAGTGTCGGCATGTTGACCATGGTAGCTCAAGGGATTAGAGTGACTGGATGGAAACCAGGAGATCCGTGGTTCAAATCCCGGTCGTGGCATTGAATTCTTCAGTTGACTCTAATTAATTAAAGCACTGATATACGGGAGTTGTGTTTAAAAGGATTAATTCTGAATGGATTAATTCCTCAATATAAAAATATCTGAATGAGTTGCAGTTACTTTGGTTTCTTAGTTGAACATACATGTCAGCTAAAAATGGTGATAACAGATTACCCATAGCTAAACCATGTGTTTGTTTATAATAGTTTGTTTGATAATTCTTTAATTTGAAATACTTCATATTCATCTAACAAACCTTCTAACAGCAGATTATGTACATTAGTCTCACTCTCTTGATATAATCTATCCACCCACTTTTTTGGCTTGTTTTGGAAACCACATTTCATTGCCATAGCGACGTAATTTTTATGATCGTTCCATTATGTTAATATCTTTAGTAATTCTTACAATTTTGTTTTCTTATAATTTTATAAATAACATAGAACTTTAAAAATTCTAACAAATTAATGTTATTAACATACAGATCTTCTATAAACATTAATGAAGATTCCATTGTGTAAGGACTATGATATAATGAAGCACAAAATTAATATAATTTTGAGTCAAACTAATACTCAATCCTCCACTTATTGCTAGTATTTACCTAGAATGCGTTTCGTTAAGATCTTACTAACATCATCAGCTGTTGTCGACTCACTCGACAACAACTGAGTCGACAACAGCTGATGATGTTAGGAAGATCCTAATGAAACGCGTTCTAGGTAAATACTAGCAATAAGTGGAGGATTGAGTATTAGTTCGACTCAAAAGTATATTAATTAATGAAAATTTCTGATACAGCTAATTTACAATAGCTTTCTCAAGACTATGCATCTTATATTGACATAGTGTCTGAATGATGGTAATGAGATTATAAACTAAAAATTATGTACATATGTAGAGAGAGTGTTTTTTTTATGGTCCGATTATAAACTAAAAATATATGTACATATGTAGAGAGAGTGTTTTTTTATGGTCCCCTTAGATTAGCTATGTTGATAATGTGTTAAAATCCTTTAAGTCTTACATACTCAAAATGCTATTCCACTCACATATTATACAGGAATTTGAAAAGGAACCCTACACCATCTAAGTTATTTGCAGAAGGCTGAAGAAAATTTACAAATGGAATATTTACTTTGAAACTCTAATGTTAAAAAGTTTATGCTTAGGTACAGTTTAACTGACATATCTCCATAGATGATTGTGGAAAATAGAGAGAGAGGGTAAACATCAGCATTGTCAGTATATGAAGTAAATAGACTTTTTAACAATAAATACTAAATTTTGTGTTCTTGTTTGACTTCTAGAAATGTTTTTGTAACAATAGTATGCTGCTGCAAGATTTGAGCTGTGCTATAGACAGAAGAATTTAGCTATAGTTTGCAGTACTAAGGGCAGCATGTGCATCGAGCATTAACTTGTCTGCTTTACCTTTACTGATCCTTTCGCAATGCATGTCTTTCATAACCTACATGATGTTTTCAACTCTCTTCTATGTGAAGCAGATAGTCCCAGTTGTTTGTCACCTTACTTCAGAAAAAGTAACTTCTATATGTGAGCAATTTATTGTGTTATTGTTATGGCTATTGTTATAATTATTAATGTGGTATTTATGTTTTCAGATGTTAATGTTTATGATGCCTTTGCAGTAGCGATATGCAGGTTGTTTCAAAATGACACCAAACAATTATAGCCATTGCGTAGTTTATAACTTAACTAGTCTGAATTAAGGTGTCGCAGCTTCGAAGTTCTGTTAAGTGTAATTTTATGCAGCATTAAATATTACATGATTTTGTGATTAGGCACTGGTGTGCAAACCTCAAAAGTTGTTATTGGGATGCACTGGCCATAAAAACAAAAACATTACTCCTTGCTCTTTATCAGTGACCCTAGCCTATCTTTCAGGTAATGGGGCAAAGGGCAGTTACTTGTGAAAAAGTCAACTAATAACTCGGACAGTTGCAAGGTTGCTCTTCAGTGTAAAACTACACATTCCGTCCTAACAGGAAGGATTTTGCGCATACTTAGCTAGCAAATCCAAGCAATATGAAGTGCTATACGAATGCCGAAATGACGGATATGGTTTTGATGGATGGAGGAGCTGAAGGGAGTTGAACGAATGTACGATTAATTTAGTTTCATCAAAAATATGAATTCTAAAAATAGTTACATCAATGATAATATTAATTGATTTAACTTTAGAGCATTTTGTTATGATCTTAATTGTACAATACTTTCAACCACTTACTGTAAATATCAACAGCTTTCTTTTCAGTTACAAATGCTTTATTTAGTATTATCAAACACATGAAATAAAATGCTCGTCTCGTTGCATAAGACATTTAGTTTTGGTTAATTTATCTACAATTCTTTGATGTTGTTTTCTGTTCTGTTTATCATTTAATGCTTCCATCCTCAACCTCACTAACATTAACTTCCCTCTAAAAGGTATAAATTCCATATGTCCACCAGCTCATTTGCCATTATGGACTGCTATAACGGAATTTTGGAACATGTTAAACACTCATAAGCAATAGCTTCTTTACTGTGGTTTCATAAGCCAAAGAAATTCTTAATAGTAGCAAGCAAGCTACTGCGGGATATGCCAGTGTGTTTACAGTTACAGCACACAGCATGGCATGTGACCTATACCTGTGAACTCCGACAGCATGAGGCACGCTTCGTCATTCCTGTCACTGCGTAATCCACACTCATTCTGGAGCATTTTTATGTGGCTCTATTGGCGGTAAAAGCTATCTATATGTTTCACATAGAAGCTGAGCAACTACTTCTATATGTTCGTTCGGTGCCATTTTGAAACAACATATTGGCAGTGCTGACATGCTTTGTTTCAAGAAATGCCAGGATAAGAGATACAAGGGTTAGACTGTAGAGTGTTACAATTTCCAACTCAGAAATTATATCTAATTCAAACATCACAGTTTCTAACTTCTGTACACACATTTTATGGTGCACATTATTTAACCAACAGTTAGCAATAATCACAGGCTATGAACTTGCAACTGAAAGAAATTCTTAATAGTAGCAAGCAAGCTACTGCGGGATATGCCAGTGTGTTTACAGTTACAGCACACAGCATGGCATGTGACCTATACCTGTGAACTCCGACAGCATGAGGCACGCTTCGTCATTCCTGTCACTGCGTAATCCACACTCATTCTGGAGCATTTTTATGTGGCTCTATTGGCGGTAAAAGCTATCTATATGTTTCACATAGAAGCTGAGCAACTACTTCTATATGTTCGTTCGGTGCCATTTTGAAACAACATATTGGCAGTGCTGACATGCTTTGTTTCAAGAAATGCCAGGATAAGAGATACAAGGGTTAGACTGTAGAGTGTTACAATTTCCAACTCAGAAATTATATCTAATTCAAACATCACAGTTTCTAACTTCTGTACACACATTTTATGGTGCACATTATTTAACCAACAGTTAGCAATAATCACAGGCTATGAACTTGCAACTGTTAATCCTAAATAGTAGTAAGATTCAATGTTATGTTTTTTAACTTCAGAATTAGCAAATATATTTTGTTGTGTAGGCTGCATATGTTATATTTCAATATTCCCAACCAATTTATAAGGACACTGGCGCATTCTTTTATCCAGGCTTATTAAATAATTTTTTCTCTCCTGGGGAAAAAATTTATATGTTTATTGAATTATTCCCTCTTTTAAACTGAGGTCCTCAATTGTTGTTAATAGAGAGCTAAAATTTTCAGCTGCTTCTGAAGAAGCTCTTCAAAGAAAGGATGAGCACATTGCAACGCTTCAGACTCAAATAAAAAAGCTTGAAGGCAACAACAAAAATCTTGTAAAACAACGAGACAGTATCCAGAAAGAAGTGGATGAATTGAGACAGCAGTTGGTATTATACAAAGCAGATGCTGAGCGAATGACCGCTTTGCAGTTACAAAATAAAGAGCTCAGTGATGATGTAAACATGTTGAAGAATCTTGTGTATAGGCTAAATGTAGAGCTGGAGCGATATCAACAGAAACTGCATAAACAGAATGGCACAGGTGAATTACCTCCCTTAAAAACATTAGCTATGAATGCAGGTGGAATACAAGAAAAGCATGTTTCTGCCTTTTGGGAAAATATAAATAAAAATGCTCTTAAACCATTGTTGGAGGCTTATCAAGAAACTATAAGGGAAAAAGATGACTTGATTCATAACTATGAGAAAGATTTGAATAAGTTTGTAGCCAACTGCAAGCAGGTTATAGCAGAAAATGAAAAGCTGTATAAGGAATTGGAGGAAGCCAGAAAAATGGTGAGTACTCATATTTATATTTTTCATTTAAATAATACCTTTCAGCTCAGAAATTCTGTATTGAAGAATGGTATCATAGGCTTGTAATCTTCAGAATCTATAATATAAGTTAGCTCGCTCTTAACTGGAATATGTACTTATTCATTCTGTAAAGCAGATAACTGAAAACATTGCATTCAGTTCGATTTGTTCTTAAGATTTGAAGCATAGTAATAGCCATGCATATTCTAAGTACAAAGTAGTATAAATAAATCGAGATTTAACTGTATTGGAACACCACAGTGAAGCGAAAAATTATTAATTTTTAGATGGGTCGTATTTATTACACATCTGCTTCACTTTCGTACCTATTTTGAGGACATGTTTCGCAAATCATCGTTTGCATCTATGGCTCTTATGCGACTAAAGCTTGATCCAGTGGTGTGGGTAATTCTGGGGTTGCTGCTGCCATCTGTTGATTTAGTGATGAACTTAAATGTGGGATTCTCTTCTGGCGGGATTTCAATGTTCATTAGTTGGTTTTTATGTTTTTCTATGTATATCCTCTCCCATATGACGAGTTCACTATGTTTTTGTACGTATTTTAGTAATTCTGTGCTATCTTCAATTTCATGATTTTCAGACCAGAAATGAGCTGCTATTGCGGACTTATCAATATTTTTGTATCTTAAGTGCCTGAAGTGTTCTTTCTTTCTAGTGCCTATGTTTCTCTTTGTCCTCCCTATGTAAATTTTTTCACAGTCTTTACACTTAATCTTGTAAATGCCTGACTTTTCCTCTGGTTTTATCTTATCAGTATTATTACTGTGAAGTAGGTTTTTAATGTTGTAATTGTTTTTTGGTGCCAATGTTATATTGTATTTTTTGAATATTTTTTTGAACTTTTTTGTGGCCCAGGGGTGGTAAGTAAATTTAGCAAATCTAATTTCTTGTTTTATTGGTGTGAGAGCTGTGATCTGTTTTAATCTCTTTTGAAGTTTGAATGATTTTAGTTTTTTATCTACAAGATTTTTTCCATATCCATTTTTAATTGCAGTTTTTAAGATTTGATGGTATTCGTTTTGATATTCTTGCTGGCTGAGAGGTAGATTTACTAATCTGTGTGTGAGACTGTTGATAGTTGTATGTTTGTGTGGAATTGGGTTGAAACTATTTGCTTTGATGTAATTATCTGTGTGTGTTGCTTTTCTATGGATACCAAATTCTAGTTTTTCATTGCTTTTTTTGATTTTAAGGTCTAAAAAAGGTAGAGTACAGTCCTCTTCAGTTTCCACTGTGAATTGTATGCTGGGTTCTTGCAGGTTGAGTAGTTTCAAAGCATCATCTATTTGTTTGTAGGGCACTATTGCAAAGATGTCATCTACGTATCTGTACCATGTTTTAAACATATGAGGGAAGGCTTTAGTTATATGTGTTTCGAAAAAGCTCATGTATAGATTGGCCAAAAATGGTGATAGCGGGCTTCCCATAGCTAGTCCTGAAATTTGTTTATAATATTTTCCATCGAAGACAAAATAATTTTGATGTATACATATTTCAGTCATTGCCAAATATTCTTCTATTGCATTGGCATCTAGGTTAATAGAATTTAGCCATTTTTTCAGTTGAATCAAAAGTTTGTCTAATGGAATGCTAGCGAAGAGGGAGCGGACATCAAAGGATACTAAAGTGTCATGAGGTTTTAGTTTAAGATTTTGAATTTTTTCTACCAGGTCTAAAGAGTTTTTTATGCTCAGAGTATGGAATTGTGGAAAGGACTGAAATTTTTTGGACAGCCATTTTGCCAGAAGGTAAGTAGGAGTGTTTATATTATTTACAATGGGTCTCATGGGTATGTTGGGTTTGTGTATTTTAGGCAAACCATATAGTCTTGCAAGGGTAGGGTTGTCCGGTTTGATAGTTTTTTGTTCTGCAGTTGTTAAAATTTTTCTATTAATGATGGTTTTTTGTGCATCTTTTATGCATCGGTTGAGTGGATTAGAATCTATTTCCTGGAATTCTTTTTGTTGTGGTAACTCTAACATTTTTTCCTTGTATGTAGCTGTATCTAAGATTACTATTTTGTTCCCTTTATCAGCCCTTGAGAAGATTACATCCTTTTTCCTTAAAGATTTAACTATCTGAATTTGTTTCACATGTTTTCTTGGTTTTTTATTTATTAAGTTTTCCAATATAGGAGCTGATTTTTTCCTAATTATATTTTTATCCATGGTTTCCAAGCCTCCTACTGCTAATTCTATATCTGCAATGAATTCATCCGGGTTGCTGGAGTATGTTATACATGTTTTTAGGTCTTGGTTAAGCACATCTATTTCTTCAGTGTTAAAATTTTGCTTTGAGAGATTAATTACATTGTCTAGGGATGTGGTCTTTGCTGAAATTTTGTTATGTTTTGGTTGCCAATAATCACAGTTCACACTAAGCTCATCCAAATAAATATGTATTAATTAGCTATATGTCATAAAGTAATGAGCTAATTACATAGTGCTAACATATATCAAAAAGTTATCATTTGCCCCACGGGGCAGAAGTCGCCGTTTGACTACGTAGAGAATCTTGTTGACCGTCTTCACAATGGGCATGAGTTGGCCCATCAACAGGAGGTGGCAAGCGACTGGATGAAGGCACAGTAGTTTCCATCAGTGATCTGATGTGGTTGTATTGCCCTAGCCAGTAATTTGCTTTTCTTCAAGCTTCATCAACCATGGCAAGGACAATACTGCATAGTGAAGAGGATCGACAGAGTCTACTGTATCTAGAGGCCACCCTGAGGAAAGGTGCTGGTAGTGCACTTGGATCCCCTGGCCCACTAAAACACTACTGGCCAGGAGGAACCAGCACTGCTGGTCAGATCCCAGTCTACTTAAAGATAGGCTCTCTTTCAAACAATATTCAGGAAATGTAATAGTTATTGTGCTCAGTATTATTGTCTCTGGAGGATTCCTTTTGACTGTGTGGAAAATTTGCATTTGAGAATGATCCACCCAGGTTTGGGCCCCATATAAAGAGCAAGTGGTTGGCAATGAGTGAGTCAGTCGAGTTGAGTGCAGTTTCTGGAACAAGAGTCGTAAAGTTATAAAGTTTTTGGTGAGTAGTGACTCAACAGCACTGAGTGAGTTATATTGTCTTGAATGTGTGTAACAGTGACTTAAGTGGTTAGCGCATCACTTAACTGCTTAAGAGACTAAGTGTGTTTAGCACAACTGGGTCTTGTTTCATCACAACATTCATTTTAAAACTTAAAAGGTAAATGTATTATATGTTTGAGGCATAGAAAAACATAATGAAATATGCTGTAACAACAGAAATATGCTCACTGTCAAAGTTTTCATACTGAAAAAAAGTATTGCAAAACTTAATTCCATACCACAAATTAAAGCAAATATGCATTTGTTTCAAATCCAATATGTAGTCAAAATAGAGGAACTTCTGTACCTATGAAGAAATTGGTTGGTCTTACTGAGCATGACAGATTGCATTCACACCCCACTAAAAATGTTGAGAATCTCATTAAGAATTAGCTTCCCTCCCTGAAGAATTGGTTTCTTGGGAATATATTTCTGTTGGCAGGTATGTTTGGTGCCAACAGGATTTCAGTTTTCCAGTCATACTATCTCATTCAAAATGTTTCCTCCTCAACAAATACATCCTTAGTTAAGGAAAAAATATGTTGGTAAGATGTACAAGCTTTGAAGGATCTTTTAAACTTAAAACTACATTGATGTTAGCCAATAGAAGCTAAATGAAATTGGCCATAATTCAATTATTACATACACATTTTCATCCTTGGTTGTCTCTTTTTGCATTGTTTGGTTAGCTTATTCAGATTGAAGTTTTGTATAAACCAGAACTTTGAGCAATGCTCTCTTGAAGTATGAAAGTAAGATAAGTAAATTTAAATAAAGAAAACATTTTCTTTCTTTTCCTTCTGAATGGCTGTATACTGTGAAAATAAAAATAATATGAAATACTGCTAATCAGACATATATTGAACAACTCAGTAATGATATTTTATCAGATTATATCAATATTTTGATAGATATAAGTTAGTACGGTCATTTTAAATCCGTGGTAATTAGCCCATGTCAAACATAAGGGGCATTCAAAAAGAAACAAGCTTCTGGAATGCGCAAACCGGTGAGCGGATAGTAATATATTGGCATGTGTAACTAAGAGTGGTTCCGATAAGAGCACAGAAGTTCACAGCCCATCGCTAAAGGGCATGCATCCAAGCCACGTGACTATACAAAGCTAGCAGCAGCATGCATCAATAGTCCAATGCTGTCATTCGCATTGCAAACAGTGAAATGGAGGCATCAAAAGAAGAGCAAAGAGGTGTTCGTTTTCTGACAGCAGAAGTAGTAGAGGGAACAGACATTCATCGACGAATGTCATAAGTGTACGGCGAACAGTGCATGTCCCTTGCAATGGTCAAGGCATGGCACAAGTGCTTCAGGGAAGGATGGGTGTCATTAGCGGATAGTGCACGGTCTGGAGCACCACACTGCATTACCGATGATATCATCCAGCTAGTTGGTGTGCTCATTACCCACGACCGCCGAGTAACAGTGAAAACCGTAGCCACCAAGGTTGGATTGAGCATTGGAAGTATTCACACCATCATGAAGGAAAGACTGCACTTGCGCTCAAAGTGTGCACCCAGTGTGTACCCCACAGTCTTCAACCACACCAGGAAGCATGTTGAATGGCCCACTGTCTTGATCATCTGTAGTGCTATGCTAGGGAAGGGAATGAGCTCCTTGCACGAGTGGTGGCTGGAGATGAGTCTTGGTGTCATCACTTCAAACCAGAATCAAAATGACAAAGTCTCCAAAGAAAGCATCTAGAGTCACCATAACCAAAAAATTCCAAGGCCATACACACGAGTGCAGGAAAGGTTATGCTGACCTTCTTTGACCAAGATGGCCCCCTTCTGATGCACTTCCTGCAGCAGAGGACAACCGTGAATGCCCAGCATTACTCGCAAAACTTGACCACCCTTCGCCAAGCTATCAAATCAAAACGACCTGGCAATCTCACTCGTAGGGTCATTGTGCTCCACGACAATGCAAATCCTCATATGGCTAACACAATCGCGGCACTGTCGGAAAATTTTAAATGGGAGGTTCTCTGTCATCCTCCATACAGTACAGATGTCTCTCCCTGTAATTACACCATATTTGGTCCCCTAAAAGGGCTCTGAGGGAGAAACGATTCACCTCGGACGACAATGTCAAGCTGTACATGCAGAAGTGATTCACAATGCAGCCCTGGTAATTTTATGAGACAGCCATTCTCCATGTTGTGTCACATTGGGACAGGTGTCTCAACAGGCAGGGCCAATACTTCTAAAATACAGGTACTGGTTTCTGTTCTTATGCCTCTGGCTCGTTTCTTTTTGAATGCTCTTAAAATAATGAAGTATTACATCATTGTGCTACTTTGTAACTCTGGGTGTTCTGTGGAGTTTGTAGCTGCACACATATACATGCATGTATTCCTCCTCTCACATTCACCCAATCTATCTTGCCCTTTTGTTTTTAGGTATGTATAGCTAAAGTTATAGTTCTTTTTGTTGCTGTATCATATTTGGGAAATTTAAGTATGCTGGAAGCTGGAAAACATAAAAATAATGGAATCATTTTCCAAAGGGAGAAGATAGATATGAAGAATGGAAGGCATTGCAGAATGATACCTCAGTGATGCAGGAGCAAAATGATCTTCTCATGAACCAACTGCAGGTGCAGAAAGACAAAATGCAGCAAGTTCAAACAGCTTATGATGAACGAGGTGAGATAGTAACAAATATTTAAAAAAAAATATAAGCTTGAGATATTGTTATTCTATACCCTATTAATGCAGTAAACTATCAGTTTTGATTCAGATAAACTTACTTTGTTGTAATGAACAAACATCAGAGTTCTTGAATTGAATACCAAATCTGTCAATTAAAGGGATTCCAGTGGATCTGATATCTCCCATTCTTATTATTGTTAAATGCTTGATATATTATAGTGTACCTTTTTTAAGAAACAACAAGGAGTAAAACTGAAAGCATTGTGTTTAATTTCTGTATTATAGTTATCTAAAAGTTATCTGTTTTCAAAATTAACATTTTTTTGCTTGAACTAGTCTGTATTTCGAAGTCCATTATAAGACTGTTTATGTTAAAATGGGAATGAAGTTTGGAGTCTGGAGTATGAATGGGAAGTTGTGGATGCAATACACAGGATGTTCTGTAAAGAGTTTTATTACTTTTTTTTAATATACATCCTCCAACATCAAGTCATATTGGATGATGAATTATAGGTGAAATGATGCTCAAATGAGCCCAGGTCCATAGAGCTTAGAGTTATCTGACATTCATCTTTCAGGATAAGAGAAAACACTGGAAAAACCAGATAACTCAGCCTGCCTAAGATTCAAACCTGGGACCTCTTGAACATGAGGCAGACATGCTACCATCTATGCGACAGAGGCAGGCAGAAAAGAGTTTAACAGATACTATAGATATTATTAGTATACATTATAACCTGGAAAACAATGGTCTGGGGGAAATTTAGAGAATGAGGGAAAAGAGTGTAAAGGGTAATACATAAAAAATAGAAGCTCAACAGTGAAGCAACTCGGTTCTTTGAAATTTTCATCAATTTCTTTAAAATATAAGTGAAGTTTGTTACGAATAATTATATGTTATGTAGTAATGTAAAGGGTTTTGGAAAGGAGCTAGGAGAAGACTTTAAGACATGGGAATCCAAACACTGTTTGCTGATATAGGTGGAAAAAGATTGTTAGAATAGTACATTACAATAAAAAATATATGGAAAAGAGAAGAATAATTTGACGAATTAAATAAAGAACAAAGAGAGGGTATGGCATAGGTGAGAGTGGGTGTATGGAGACCGAAAAAGATGGTAAGAGGTTTACCACAAAAATAGTGCCCAGTATGCGGGAGAAAAGAAGACAGAGCACATAATATTTGAATGTAAAGGGACAAAGTTATGGAGACGAGAATGCATAAGTAAGAAATTGCTCAGAATGGCTAGGAAGATTGCATTAGTTAAAATTTTCAGTAAAAACTATATGAAAGCTGGAGAGTTTTTCAATAAAATAAAAAGAAATCAGAGGGGTTATTAAAAAGATAAGTAAACAAGGCATCATTTTAAGTGAAATTAATGTGTAGCTAGTAGAAGCTGTATAATGAATGTTGTAAGTGAAGAATCTCATTGAGTGAATCCTTCAAAGGCGAAAAAATTCTGGCAAGTAAAATCTTAGAAAAGAAAGTTTTTTGGAAAATAACTGGTCTTCATTGATCAACTAACCAATTAAAAAAGAAGACAAATGAGATCTTAAACAAAAATGTAGGATGATTCTTTTATGGTCTGTTGGTAAACCTTAGAGGGAAAAGAAAAAATAATGAAATTTGTACAAAATCTTCTCATTGCCCACCTACTGTGCCACATAATATTCTAAAATCTTTTCTACTTTCGGTTCTGTGCGCTTAACTGTAAGTAGAGGAAGTATTGTATTCCATCGAAAATTTGATGTTTTCCTGAAAGTACATTTTTGTTACCTCTTTGGTTTGAAAAGCTCTTTGTGCATGCAAGAGTTGACAGGTATATGCGTGCATGCATCTGTGAATGACATAATTCAAAAATAAAAAGTTGGTTAAACATCAAACTTGCTTGGAAAAACTACTTGTCAGTTTTTAAAACTTTGTCACAGTTTTATATTATTAAGAGACTAGTTTCCAAAGCTGTTGCATCCATTATTGATCTCGAAGGTCCAACCCACAGATTAGTTGGGTATTGTTAAAATTCATTTCATTATTTTATTTAGTAAAGCCAACAACTATCATAGTCAAAGCAGTATGGCCACATCGTGGCCAAGTGATTAGATCACTCGACTCTCACCAAAAGCAGCCTGAGTTCAATCCCAGGCGACCGCATGTAAGATTTGTGGTGGACAAAGTAGCATAGGAACCAGTTTCCTCCAGGTGCTCCAGATTCCCTCGCCATCTGCTTCTACCAGTGCTCCATTTTCATTTCATGTGTCATGAGTATCACTGCCTGTGGTGCCATGGTATTAAACACCACAAAGAAAAGCAGTGTACTGAAATTTTGTTCTGCAGGAAGGTATACTCACATCTGTTGGCATGCGGCTATCATACTTAAAGCACATTTAAATGCCATCATCCTCAAGAGAGTGAACCTGTAACCTTGGGACAGGAAGACACATCTCAACACACTTCATTATCCGTGCTGACCCAACTTCTATTTATCTTAGGTGCCAAATAACATTTAATTCAAAGTGGCTTTGCCTGAAGGTTTCTTTTAAGATGCTGCAAACTGTTGTGTACTAAAAGGGTAGGCCTTATACTAAAATGCCCCACAGCTTTGTAATAAGTCTTCAAGGCAAATGAACACTGGCACATTTTCCTGAATCATCTTGAAACTGTTATTTTAAATTTAATTTTATTTAAAATTATTTCTGATTGTAGTGGATAGGGAAAAGGGTTAAAGATAACAACTGAAAGTGTGAAAGTGATCGGACAAGATAAAAGGGAACTGAATATTAATCATGTTTTTAATAACAACAATATTAATGTAAATTTTAATGAAATATTATTTTAGTGTTAAATAGTGTGAAAAATTGATTTAAAAGAAAAATTATGCAAATATTATGAAATATTACAACTAACATTGCTATAATTGGATGTGACATGGATTAATAGAAAGATGTTGAGTTGCCATAACAACCACAGGACCAATAACTTGAAATTGGCCGAAGCAAGCCTTCTTCTGCTTTTAGCCGCCATAGAGATCTGATGTGTGTGTTAGTCAGTACGTAAGTCTGCAGAAAAAATGCGGCGGAGAAAACATTGTATCAGTAAAACAATTGCTTTAAAAACACACAATATGGACGTTCACAAAAGTGATTATTTCTTCAGTGTTTCAAAAAGTTGTTTTAAAATGGTCTAATTAAATTAAAATATAATTTTGGAAAAGAAAGTTATAAAAATTATTATCTTTCTTCAAATCCATCACCGCTTCTCATCTGTGACTGCACCCTGAAAAATAGATCTTTTTGTGGAAATGTAGAGTCAGAATGAAAAATTCAATGCCATAGCCAGGATTTGAACCACAGATCTTCTGACTCTACGTTTCCACAATTTAGTCTACACACGGCCAGTGTGAAAGAACAATTAATTTCCAGTAATTGACCTAATAGATCTTTTTACTTAAAAATAAAAGAATAAGAAGTGTATGTGAGAGAGAGAGAGAGAGAGAGAGAGAGAGAGAGAGAGAGAGCTGCTGTGGTAAGTTCCAGAAACCAGCTTCGAGATAATCAACATGGCACATTTTTGCATCACATCACGACCATCTCTACATCCCTATAGATGAAGCAATTTCATTTCATATGGCTTCCCAACTTGGTGCTTCGAGAATATCAGCATCATCTCTTCACCGATGCATATGAAATTCTGTTTCAATCTTGTGCAAACCTTCCCCTTTGAGCTGGAACAGAATTGTCAGTGAACATTGTTTGATTGAGGAATGTTAACACCTTTTCCATAACATCCTTTTTGTGCACTCTTGCACTTGCTTTCACAATTTTGCTCCACTTTTTCACAAATATTATCTTATGTTCAACCATTATCAACAAAGATGAATATACTGAACAACTAGAGCAACCTGGTTGTTTTTATCATATCTATAGGTTCAACAGCAGACTTTTTCATCTGTGAAAGGCAGCTTTTGATGGGCATTGTTGGCAGTCCTGTAATGAAGAGTCAAATCTCTCTCCATACAAATACTCTGAAGATAAAGGGTTTGGCAGTAAACTTCAAGCTTAATCCAAACTATAAATATTGAAAGAAGCGTAGATACAGTGAAGCACAAGTTAAAATAAAAGTGAATCGATAAGATATTGACACAGTTATACAAATATAATAATTTGTAACTTAAAACTTATTTTATAAGAAATGATGATAATTCTTATAAATTCTCCAGGATCGCAATTTCATGTAAACTTATACACATTTTCAGCTGGAAACAAAGATGTCGCCATCGTTACTAACACTAGATGTTGATACGTTCTTGTTAGTATTAACAAAATCTTAAAATAAAACAAATTTTGAAAACAGAATCGACTGCCAGTATTTCAAAATTCAGTACGCAATGTTTGTTTTTTAAAATAAATATCTTTTCCCAAACCATTAAATCTATCAAACCATTTAATTGTTTTAATAATTTAACTTCTGGATTTATTTCATGGTTAAATGACCAAAAATGATCTGCTATGGCCAATTTATCAGTTTGTTTATGCTTAATGTTACGAAACTGTTCTTTTATTCTGGTTTGTAAATTATGTTTTGTCTTTCCAATATAAACTTTATCACAATCGAAACAATTAAACTGATAAATACCAGATTTTTTTATTATTAGGCATTTTATCTTTTATATAGAAATGCAATAAATGTTTAATACTATATTTATTTTGAGGAACTAAAGGATTTCCAGGATCGTTGTTCCCATTTTTCTTGATATGGCTGTACACATTGCAGTTAACATGGTATCTTCAATATATTTGTGGAGTAGCTGGATGATATTGAATTGCGAGAAGGTTATTTCCAATTAGATGGAGCAACATGTCATACATCTAACACCTCCATGGAATATATAACCAGTTTTTTGATAATCGAATAACCTCAATAGGTCAGTGGCACCCCAGATCCCCTGACCTAACCTCAATAAATTTTTAATAAAGAGATCTACAGTTGTACATTGAAATGTTGTCTATTCCTTACAGTTTACCTTTTATGCAAAACTTATTCAGAATGAGTGAAATTTCTGAGGCTATACCAGAAATTTGAAGGTATACATTACATTTGTCATGAAATGTGCTTAAATGTGTGGTTATTTAATAAAATCACTAATCCATATTTTGGAAATAAAAAAAAGTTATAAAAAAACTTCCCATTTAAGGGATAGTTTGGAGTTTAGTAGAATTTTCTTTTTAAATCTTTGTGTTGCAACCATAGAAGATGCTGATCTTAAATACCAAGTTTAATTATCCGTGATTGGAAGAGTTTAGTAACAGTAATGTCAAAATTAATTGAAAAACTATTTGTAGTCAGTTTTTAACACTTGTCACTTACATTTGTATATTATTGAGGCACTAGTTTCGAAAGCTGTTACATCCATTATCACCTTGAAGGTCCAATTATCGTCTGTTATTGTCATCTGCTCCACAGATTAATACCAGATTCTCAACTCCGTGGTGGAAATTGAAGCTACTTAGGGCACGTTTTCTAACCTTTCAGTTGCGACTTGTTGGAACTAACGATTTGGTCGGTAGTGCAGTGAGCTTCTATTTTGACCGAGCTATGGTACATGCGCTTCTCCCTGTCACCCACACGTTTCAGCATATCTTATTTGCTCTACTCATCTAGTTTTAAATGTAAAATGTTTCCCAGGTTATTGTCTGTATCATCACCTAGCATCAACTTGTGGATCCAAACTGCGGTTAACAGCCTAGGAAACATGCTGTAATTAAAACTTGATGAGCAAAGCAAATAAAGTTTGTTAAGTGAAATGATTCTCAGTTGTAATATTGAGAATCTTAATAGCCTCACAGAAGGTCCCATGTAATTTAATTTTTAAACTATGGATTATTTATTTTAAAGGTTTATGATATTGCTAAAGATGCGCATTTTGGATGAATTCTATTCTGTAAAATGTAGTTTAAAAAATACTTCATTAAAATTTCTAAAAGTTTGGCCAACATTTTATTTTCATGTATATAGTTACTTTTCAAATTTGCTCATGTTGTTATTACTCATTTTATTTTAAATCATTCAGTTAAGTATTACTTAAATCTTTTAACATAACAAGAACTTGAAGATACAATATTTTAAAGCCCTTATGAAATTATTAAAAACACAAAACTGCTATGTTGTTTTAGTTGCAGAACTAACCAAAGAGAATGAGATGCTTGTCACAAAATTTCATCAGTACAGAGGTGATCTACTTACTCTTAAAGGACAATACTCAGTTTTAAGGGAAGAGTATGAAAGATTGAAAAAGGATGCAGAAAACAGAATTCCATTTGCAGTGCACGATGCATCTGTTTCTGAATGTAGAAGGTAAGTTCTTTTTATCTGTAGATTGTAGAAGCTCTAAAATAATATTTCACTTATCCCTGTGAACATTAGTCGGATAACTGCTGACGATGGGGACAAACCGTTCTCCGAAACATGTCCAAGTAAGGATATTATGAGTGATGTTTGTGTTTGAATTACCGACTCCTTACCTTCAAATTAGTTAAGCCATTACCCCAAATACTGTCTCATTCCTATATCATCACTGCATTGATTATCTGAGTTTCCAAACCCTAGGTGTAGTTGCAAACTAGGTTCAAGCTTGAATATTTGATACCAAAGCTTAGAAATAGGTTAAGGTGCATCATAACAGATTTTAAAATGTATATATATATATATATATATATATATATATATATATATATATATATATATATATATATTATAAATGTTGAATAGGTAAGGTGATAGCAAATAGTTGCTTCCTAAATGCATTAAACAACAAAACCATCAATTTTCTTGCTCTCCAATATCTCCCAAATATTATCGACATAAGACAAAAGAGCCAATAAGGCTGAAAACAATTCTGATCCATCTCTTCTTGAAGATCACGAATGAAAGTGAAGAAGAAAGAATCCCAATCCTGTGTGAGTGTTTTTACAGTCATGAGCCATGGCTAATTTAAAGAACAAAACAGCATTTTTTTGTTGGAATTTCATCAATTGCCAGCCTAAAGGGGGGCTTTAGCTGCTCTCTTCCCTAGAATGAGCATTCACCATTTGGGTAGGAACTATTGGAGTCATTTTGGCAGTGGCAGATGTACTGGTACAGTATGCGCAAGATGAATAAGAGTGCTGGATTTACGGGGTAGAGGGGAAGTTGCGAGAGTTAACACTCTTTTGTTGCTGCAGTGTGGTCAACCTTGAAAAACACAGTTCAGCAAAATAGTGTGTAAGATAAGCGAAGATATGCACCGCAAGTCTCCAGTTGACTCATGTATTTTCCCGGTAAACCACTATGGGTTAGAGCGACTGGACGGAAACCAGGAGATTCGTGGTTCAAATCCCGGCCACGGCACTGAATTTTTCATGTTGACTCTATCTATACAAAACCTTAGCCTATATACGGCTAGTGTGAAGAAATTATTAATTTCCATCAATTAACCAAAATAATAAGAGTTAAATGATGAAGCCTGAGACTAAAGTATTTACGATAGTAAGTCGCCACAAACGGTGTATCTCAGATGCGAGAGCCCATAGTGGTTTACCGGGAAAATACATGAGTCAATTGGAGAATTTAATGTCAAGACGGAACGTTGGCCATGGTAGCTTAATGGGTTAGAGCAACTGGACGGAAACCAGGAGATCCGTGGTTCAAATCCCGGCCACGGCACTTAATTTTTCGTGTTGACTATCTCTGTGAAAGTAATGTTTAACCCTATAGCTATTTGTATAGCCACTGGAAAACATAGATGGAAAAACGTGTTAGATGGAAAACGTATATCTTGAATTAAAGGTAGTTTAAAAGCTTGAATTTTTCACTGCTGCATCTGTGAACATAGGATAGCATATATAACACACTGCACTGTGTGCAAATCTACTATGGCTACCAATCCCCTGGGAGGAATGGATAAAGCAAAGTAAGCACAAGTGACTGTAGGCAAGCAGGTGACAGAAGAACTCCCTAAAAATTCAAGATTGAAGACCTGATCCACTGCTGGTGTACCCCAAGAGGTTGATGGATGATCCTTACAATCAGGCAGACATGCATGGAGAATACTCTTTCTTCAGAACAGGCATTTGCACCATCTATCCAGCACTACCTGTTCTGCAAAATCTGAATGCAAACATGAAACACAAGAAGGAAATAGAATGAAAGGGAATGAGTGGTAGATAAACCATCCCAACAGTCACCTGCCAACCAAGAAAAAAAAAAAAACCAAAATCAGGATGGGGCTAAGGTCTCAGATTCCAGATTTATGCAATCTTCACACTTTACTGCTCACTCAACTCCCTTTGTTATAGGTTTATTAAGTAGACCAATATTTTAGTGTTCCTATAAGTACTTCTATGTAAATAACTTTCAGAAAAGATTTCAGATTAATTATAAAAAATTCCCAATAGTTAAATTCCATTATTTCATAAAAAATAATAAAGTTGTTATACCCTGCCTATAACAGTGACTTACTTTTTAGGTAGTTTTGCTTTCAAACAGTACACAAAGTTTCTCCCTTCTAATCCAAAATATAAACACTATTACTAGTTTGTATTTACTTTTATGTTTTTTTCAAATGCTAGGCTTTGGCAATGAAGCCATTAGCTCTCTTGCTCTCCAATATTTCTGTGTAGTGGATCCGGCAAGTAGGGCTTCACAGGTTAAAAGATGTTCTTCAGTCATTTCCTCTTTGTTGCACTGAGGACAATTTGGACTTGTATGAATTCCTATTCTGTGTAAATGTTTGGCCAAATAATCATGTTCCATAAGTAATCTAAATTTTGCTACTGCAGCTTTACGTGGGATTTCTGGAATAATTTCTGGGTTTAGTTAAAATGTTTCATTTTTTATCTTTGGCTTTGTTAGATATTGATTGGTATTTACTTTTCTTAAATATGGTTCCTTAGTTGTTTTTTTTTTAATTTGATGTATGAGTCACTTAGCCTCATTTATATAATGTTTACATGAAATGAATTATTTTGTTTTATTGGATTTCCTTAAATTGTTATATAAAAATACCCATTTCACTTTACTTAACAGCACCAACGCCGTCACCACCATTGTTATTGAATGTTCCAATAAGCACCTATGTCCTCTGTATCTGTTAGTTATAAAGTACTCTATTTGTTCTTAACATAAGTAAACATTTAAGTAAAAACGTTTATTTACTTTTACTGGTTCATTCAAATCCTGAGTGATGATCTCTTCCTCTGATTTGGTTAGTCTCATGTACAGGACCATCAAGTCCTCACAAAAATATAAGCCAAATGAGATGGGGTCAACAGAATATGCTGATCAACTAATGGGACTACTGTGACTAGTCCATTTGCAATTAACCTGCTTTGTTCAAGCACCAATTCATCTGAATCTCTAATCATAGAAATTTAATACTTCATTTTCCTTTTTGTATGTATTGTTTATGCTTGCTAATACCATATTGTATATGTGAATTTATCATTTTCTTATGGTTAATGTATGTGAATGGTTTATGCAGGTTGTTTGAAGAATTGAAAACGAAGTATGAAGGAGATAAAAGTACACTTACAAGTCAGGTCCAGCAACTGGAATCCCAGAAACCACAACTGCAGGTACAGCTAGCAAATTTAACAGCAGAAAACAAGCAGTTTCAGATACACATCAAGACACTTGATAAGTTACTGAAGTAAGTATTTTTAAACTAAAATTGTAAAATAAAAGGAGACATTAGATTTTGTTCGCAACAGAATGAAAAGGGGTTTGCTTATCCATGACATGTCAGTAACATTGTGCGTAATCTAGTTTCATATTAGGATGTCATTTCTCTGTAAACCATGTATATTTCTTCCACCTCCTTGCAATTTGGATGAGATAGTCCAAGTTAGCTAACTTTGAGATCTGATGCTTTAAATATTCTCCACAAGTGATATTACTATTTCTGATTTTTCTCACAAAATGCAGTAATCCACACCAAAGAACTTTGAGTAATTTTTTATTAAAACTTAATTCATGTCAAGTTTTAGCTTCACTTTTAATGATGCTTTTAATCATAACTGCCTCAACTCTAATCCACATTTAATAAACTAGAGCATACATTGCAGTTTGTTATTTTTTTGTGTTCTAGTATTAGTTTTCCAATCCTGTGAATAGAGAGTGCTGTACATAATGGCCATTTTGATCTTGAAATGACCTGCATATAGTGTGCAATAGGCCATTACCAGGAACAAATGAGATGAAAATTCTCCAAGTTTCCTCAGGTGACAAGGTTGATATTGTGACTTTGTGGGTTCGTAGAATTAAAAGTCCAATTTGCAGAAAATAAAAATCGTTCTTTATTTACGTAGGAATACACTGTTCAATTCTCACGTAACAACATTATGTCACATACACACAGTCTACAATGTTCTGATCAGCTCTCAACACTCGTGTTACACAACTACTACTACTACTGTTTCAACTCTTCACTTCCTTAAATACCTCATTCGTAATTGGAGAGATTTCCAGAACAATAAAGAACCCGAAATAGTCCAGATGTTACCAGAAATGTCCATTCATCGCAGTTTGTTTGTTTTGGTAAGTCTTTTATCTCAGCTCTCTTTGTTGCCGGCTATTTGTTTACACTAGCCGTACTATCATTAACTGCTTACACAAGCTGTTTATTACCGTGAAACAATATCCGCCATCTGTTTTCTATCTGTGCCAAAACTTTTATTCCTTTTGCCACGACAATATTCAGATGCTGCAAGATTTACTGAATGCCAAGGTAGATCTAACAGTCAAAGATAATTATTCCATCAATTTTAAGTCAGGCACATTAATTGTCATTGCTTAAAATAAAAATTAATTTTAAAATTCCTACCTTATTTCTACATAACTTGACCTTCCTTGTCTTTGCTGCAAACTTTGGAATAACTCTATATCCAATTGTAATAGTCATAATTATACTGAAAAATGTCTAATCTGCCTTTTTCTGTAACATTCGATGTAAAATTATGTAGCAGAGGGCAAAGCTGCCATTCTGAATAAAGAGAAGTTTTTCTTCAAACTAGCTAAATTAAACAGTGAAGCAGATGTGTAAAAAATGCGACTCATCTAAAATTTAATAAACAGTCTTTGTTTCAAGTGAATTACAATATCTTGTCCCTCCTCTATCTTTCTGTTGCATGTTCTGCAATACCAATACATATGTAAAATTTGGTACTCATAATTCAGTAAAACCAAAGCACACTAAATAATCACTCAGTTAAAGCTTCTAAGAGGGGGTATCAAAATAACCAGAATAACTTTTGAGATTGTTGTTGGCAGTACCGAAGCGTTCTGACCATCAGGATATAATATGCATCATTCGCCCGCCAGTATACAGTTGGAGGGAAGCAGGGACAGAGTAGAGCATGTTTATTTTAACCAACATGGATCTCAAGTTACAGCAATTAGATTTTGCACTCTTCTTGACCAAACTCTGTCACAAACATTGGAAACACTGCAGCAAACCTACGAAAAGCAAGCTATGGAAAAAATATAAGTTTTTTAGTTGCATAAACGATTTTGGGAGGGTCAAAATGACCTTTTGAAAGGTTCAGCCCTGAAAGATCCTTAACTTCGAAGATTGAAAACATTGTCAACACAATTGATATCATGTTACAGGAAGACTATCATTTATCATTAACAAAGATTGCAAATATCATGAATGTATCCAGTGGATCAGCTGAAGACATTCAAAATTATTCTAGGGTATAGATAAGTTGCAGCAAAGTGGGTTCCTCATGTGGCAAGTAATGAACAGAAGGCTGACCGTATGATGGCATGTCAACAATGGAAGGGAAGGCTTCAGTGAGAGCTGGACAGTCATCACATGCTGATTCCTAGTTTCATCATTATGACCCAGAGACAAAACAAGACAGCACCCAGTGGAAACATCTTCCAAGTCCAAGACCTGCATGCCTCGGTAACGTAGATGGTAGCCTGTGTGCCTCAAAATGTCCTGAGTTTGAATCTTGGTCAGGCTGCGTTATCCGGATAAGGTTAACCTGAAAAATGAATGTCTAGTAACTCTTCAGGATCTCGGGCTCATTTGAGCATCATTGTCCAATATGACTTAATGTTGGAGGACATAAGTGTAAAAAAAGAAGTCCAAGACCCAAAAAGGCCAAAGTTTAACCAAGTGCAGGTAAAGTCATACATCTTGTCTTTTTTGATAAGCAAGGCTTTGTGTGTGGACAAGTGTAATCCAGTTAAAAACAGTCAGGTAAATGAACATAACACCAGAACCAATATGAATTGCTAGGGCTAGTGTAGTTAAAACTGTCTCTCATAAGGATATACATATATGTACTACAAATTAAGCTTTACAGTAAATTTCCATCTGATATTAAATCAATATCTAGCACTTCAAGACAGCATTTCAAATGGAGGTTAAAGGCTTTTCTCATAAACATATGTTTGTACAATATAAATTAATTATGACAAGAATATTTGTAGTTTTAATTTATGGATTCTGGTTTAGAATTTTATCCCATGACTTAGTACATATTAATGTGGGTGCAACAGTAGTTTGTATTGTTTACCATCTTGAAAATGATAATCTTACTGATGTGATTAAGGGATCATAATTATGTAGAATTAGTTTTAATGTTGTAAAATTGACGTATGACAGAAATTGTAATCAATCTATTGACAGTATAATAATAACAATAATAATAATAATAATAATAATAATAATAAATACAATGCTTCAGGGTTATAATAGTAGACCCATGTCTCATGATCACCAGTTTAATATCCCCCATGAAGTAATAAACATTAATGGATGCTGTTTCAAATGAAGCAGTCAGTGACTTTATGGATAGCTCTAGAAGAAACCAAAATATGTATTACACATTCACTCAGAGCATACTTTCATCCACCATAAGTGCCATTGATTAATTCACGACTCCATGTTGTTTATTTCAATTAGATATTGCACAACATTAACATTTAATGTACAAGAAACAAAACTTGACAATGTTTATAAGTCCTTTTAGCAACTCTTGAAATGTGGATGAGATGGTCCCAGGTTTCAATGATTTGAGAATTACCCACATTTGCCTTATGAGGATATAAATCCTAGAATAAAACTAATTCAGGCAACTTACCCCAACTAAGACAAAAATTTGGATCCTCAGTTACAAGACTGATTGTGACAATGATTTTAAGTTAGTGAGGAATGGGCAGTTAACTGTATTATACTTTACATCATATTATTTTGTATTAAGTGCATTATTCTTCTGACTTTAAAGAATGTGTGTTAGTGAGACACATTAAGTATGAATGAAGAATGCGGTACACACAGTATACAAAACAAAAGTGCTAGTTTTCAATCATAATAAATGCTGGATACTAAATTGATAAAACTAAAGACAAAATTGTATTAAAAGAAGTCAATAAGACTCATTTTTACAGAATCTGTAAAATTTAGTTTTGGATAAGAAAATTACTTTGCATCACATGAAGACAACTAGAAAAGCAAAACAAGTCCCATTACTGTGATTTATGCTTTACAGTTATCTGCAGTAGCAGGTGAACTCTTACAAAATATAAATATTTTGTTTTTACCAATGGTCTTTATTTTCTTTTGAAAATCTGCTTAAATGTACTATAATAATAGCATGAATTGTTTGTCTTAAGGAAAACACAACGCAGATGCGAAGATCTGCAGAACCGTCTTGTAACATGTCAGGTATCGAGGGATGCTTCCAGACGACAGCTTCAGAAGGCAATGGCATTTGCTGAAGAATTGGTAGCTGAACAAGAAAACCTACTTCGACAACTACATGCCAAGCAGGAGGAGAATAACTCAATAACACGACTTGGTACCACTATTGTTTGCCGTATGGGTTCGCTTAAAACAAAACTTAAGGTAAATTATACTTTCATTAAATATTTGTAGCATATTTTGCTTTGTTTACAAGTGTTACACTATAATTCTTCCAAACTGTCAATTAGCCGAGAGCATTCAACACTTTAGTTCTTCTGTTGTCTAAAATTCTAGAAGAATTGTGGTACAAAGCATGTGCATTATGTGACATTTAATCCATTATTATATTCATTTATGAGGGGAATCTGATTGATTGTTCTAATACACACAAATTGATTGTAGGAAAACTTTGAAAGATAGAATCAGAATTGAAGTTCTATTTAACTGAAATATGGCATTGAATTTTTCAGTTCTGATTATATCAGAAGTTTTAAAAATCTAAATTGTTTTTGAGTTTATACTTTTAAGTAAAAAATAGAAAAAAGTTATATGCATCTGATGTGCCTAAATTGAGATCATTATCTCCATTAATAATTAATGGAGATAATAAATGCTTGAATAAATACTTGAAAATAGTAGATGTCTATCTTATAATTAGGCAAAAATTTATTTCGTGATCCTTTCTCTGTGATTTCAAACTCTAGCTGAAATATTTTTCATATATAAATTATAGTATTATCAGGGGCAGCTTCTGAGATAGTGCCGCTGTGCCATGGCACCATCTGTATGAAAACGAAAGAAAGAGAAGTGTATAAGAATTGCGTGAAAAGAATTGTTTATGAGTAGTTGCTCCCTCGTGTGAATAGGCGCGTTAAATGCAAGCACTCTCTCTTGGTTGTTTTTCCGTAGCTTGGTGCCGATTCCTGAACGGCACCATCTATGCTCATAAGCGCCTGGAATGTCTGCTTATACACGGCTTTTTATGGGAGTAGGTCAGAGAAGGTAGTGCCGGGATTGCTCTGGCGCATAACTTACACTTTGTCAGTTAGAGTGCAGTAAAGCACGGGACTCTAGCGAAAGACAATGGTAAGAATACATTTCACGCTATACCTTCCTTTAATGCAGTGTCACCATCCTACCGCAAGTTAATGCTGAGGAACTTCAAAACGCAAATTAATGCTTAATGAAATCAGTTGTAGAAACACAACACATAGATATCCTTAAAATAAAATTAATTGGGTTTCAATGTGAATATAGTATTCGATTTTAAAATTAAGAGGCAGTATTTTAACATGTGCATATTTCACAGCAGCAGGTTTGTTGGTACAATATAAAACCCGCATGTGCAGCATGTGTTGGACACATGTTTTCAAAACAATGGTAGAGTAGTTTTGTATGTGCTCCTGTAATACTGTAGTTCATCGTGAGCACGGATTTTTAAAACAGTGTTCAGTGTTTTTTCTTTAAGTTTAAATTCACAGTAAAGTTACGAACATGAACAAGGTGAGTGAATTACTGAAAACTCTATTTAGTAACAGAACTCTAAGTGAAAACATTCAGATGAAAACAATGGGTAGGCCACTCACGAATCTGAATCTGCAGCAGCAAACAAAAAATCGATGCCATAAGTTTAATCTGGATATTTATCAAAAGAACAAATGGATTTGTGGATGTGATGAAAACAATGCAGTTTTTTGTTTTCCTTGTGTGTTATTTGGGGGAGATGTCCATTGGTGTAAGACTGGAATAACTGATGTTGGGCATTTATGCTCTAAAATGAAAGTGCATGAAACATGGAAGGGACACATGGACAATGTTCTGAGTCTTTCATTTCTAAGCAAAACCAACATTCAGGACAAATTAGATTCGCAGTATAGGCAAACAGTCAACAATTATAACAAACAAGTAGACAAGAACAGGTAAATATTGAACTTAATTATAAACTGTATTCGGTTCTGCAGTGCTTTGGAGCTGGCTCTTAGGGGACACGACGAATCTGACGCCTCTTAAAATAAGGGGGTTTTTCGTGAGCTCATTCAGTTTAGTGCGGAGTTGGATAAAGAACTTCAAGTACATCTCAGCCAGTCATCAGTATTCAAAGGCATTTCTAAGACTGTTCAAAATGAACTGCAATGCATGTTGGAAGTGTATCACGAGGAAGTTTGCAAAGAACTAAAAATCGCAAAGCCCGCATCTTCTTTGCACATCTTTCAGGCATTTCTTCTTTCTTTTCAAATTGGCCACAAAGATCGAAAGTGTTGCATAGCATAATTCAGAAAAGCTTACCCCATGTGTCTCTCACAAGATGGAATTAACATTCACGAGTAGTAAAGGATATTTATGAAAACAGGAAGGAGCTTATTACTGTCATGAAAACAATTTCAATGAGTGAGAACATAAAATTACCTTCTACTATTGAAAAAGCTGGTTCATACAAACAAAGACTGCAAGATAGAGACTTCATATTCTGGCTATCGTTTTTCTATAAGAAATGCCTCGAGTGGACATACTTTTTAATCAATTTCAAAAGAAGACAACTGAACCAACCAAGGTAAAACAAGACATTCAGAACTTTGAAACAATAATACAAAACATAGGAGTTTGATTTATGAGTCACTATGTTTACACTCAAACTTCACTTACTTGTTGTTGTATAATTGAAACGTTTTCAAGATCATTCGATCTCATCCTCAGCTGTTTGGTGACTAAATGAACATTCCTCTTCTTCCACTAATACGGAGCTCCTATCACTCTGCCATCTGGTGTTAGGGGCACTAAGTTTTAATACTTCATTTAATGCCGGTATTTCAAAATTTATAACTTTATCACGATTTTTGGTTATGAATATTTTTTCCCAAATATCCAATTCTATGGGTGTACTTTAAGATTTTAACAGTTTAATGTTGTGGCCAATGTTGTGGTTTGCTGTCCAAAAATGGTGTGAAACTGCAGATTTTTCATTAAGTTGAAACAAACAGAAAAATCTCCAGTTTCACACCATTTTTGGACAGAAAACCACAACATTGGCCACAACATTAAACTGTTAAAATCTTAAAGTACACCCATAGAATTGGATATTTGGGAAAAAATATTCATAACCAAAAACCGTGATAAAGTTATAAATTTTGAAATCCCGGCATTAAATGAAGTATTGTGACTTTGTGGGTTCGTAAAATTAAAAAGTTCAATTACACCACTCAAAAATGTTCTTTATTTCCACCTTATTCCAATGTCACAATTACAATTTCTTAATGTACACAATTACAACTAAGCCAGTTTGTCTTTCCACTTACACTCGGCGCGCCTTACACTACTGCTCGCCACGGCTCACTCAACACAACTAACTCCTGTCGCCTCTCCCATATTGATCGGCGGCCCGAAGTTTCTCGAGATTTCCTTTTATGGAGGGGGAAAACATTCTCGAAGCTTCTCCCTCTTTCGGGCGGCAGGAGGAGGGGGAAACGAAGACTCAGCTACCCCTGCAGTCTCCCCTCCCTCCACCGGCCTTCAATTATAGATCGGCATCGTGAGTTTCCCGCTTAGGTAACAGTATTAAAACTTAGTGCCCCTAACACCAGATGGCAGAGTGATCGGAGCTCCGTAATAGTGGAAGAAGAGGAAAGTTCATTTAGTCACCAAACAGCGGAGGATGAGATCGAATGATCTTGAAAACATTTCAAGGTAGGTACGTAAGTGAAGCCGATTTGAAATAAATACAACTCATATATAATTTAATAATACATTGCTTGTATTACAATCTGCAGGAAGATCCAACAAAGCTGGAAAGCAGTAACTAGTTTGAATTATTTTTAAAATGATGTTTTCTGGCTTAACATTCAGATAGGATTTCAATGTTTTAAGGATATAATGTGTTCTTTAATTATTATTAATCAATGGATGGCACCATGGCTGTTGTGTAAAACATGCTCTAATGTACAGAGTTACTGCCAGTACAGATCTACTATGGCAACAGTTCCCAGCACAGCAATGGTCAGTGTTTATATGCCATTAAGTTTTACACTTCGTTTAGCTGATACAATATTTCAATATCACCACCACATGCAAAGAGTAACCAGAATTCTACATTAGTAGATTTCCATTCTTGAAAGTAAGTTATATACTTACAAACACTGAAAATTTGAAAAGTTTTATGCATTTTAAACTTACTATCTTAATTATGCATTGTTTGTACATATTTTGCTAATTTACCTTTTTGTTTTTACACATAAAGGTCCAATCCTGTTTAGACCCAATAGACTCAAACTGTAGCTGTCATAAAAGAATTTCACTGTAAACAGCACTTTTTGTAAATAGTTTTTGTTGATGCTGGAATTGCACAGATGTAATAACAAATGGAAATGCTGAGCTTTTCATTTTACTTTGTCCCTACACTTTATTCATTATAAAATGTCTGTTGTGATTGAGGATTATATCTCTGTAAAATAATGTTCTGAATAAATGGCAAAATATAACCAGCTATAATTAATTGCCTTTTTCAATTATTGTAGGCAGAATCTCAAACAAACAAATGAATTTTGTGTTTCTTGTTGGTTACATATATTAGAAATATATATTGTCACCAATGGCAGTATTGTGTTAGAGCCGCGACAAGCCAGTGCCAGGTGTGCGAGGGCAGGAAAGAAAGAGACAGAGTGGCACGTTGAGCTGGACGCTTGCCGAGAGAGAGAAAGAGACAGATGTCTAGATATTTCTTTCTTTTGCTGCCACGATCTTTCTCAGGAGGTCTTCTGCATTCTAGAACAATGACTGGGAGGTATAAATAAGTAGCAAATTGTGAGAAGAGTCAGTTGAGTTGTGCAGTTGCAGTGGTGTTGTAATTGTGAGTTGTACCGCAGTATTCTTTTGTTTTTTTTTTTACGTGAGATGGAGAATGAGACGACCTTGAAGACTGCTGTTTGTGTATGTCACGTCTTTTTGTTGCTGCAAGGTTTGTACAAAGATACTGTTTACTGCAATAAAGAGTGTTTTAATGTTCTGAAAACAAGGCTTTTGATTCTACGAACCCAAGAAGTCACAATATGAAAGATATATATAAAAGTATGTATATTAATAAAACTGAAATTAGTATTTTTGGACCTCATTTGAGAAATGTTACATGGGCAGTTCACACCCTTTGTTCTTAGAACAGCTTCATTCAGAAAAATGATTCCAAAATTTCCATTGCACCACTTTGTTTTTCCATAAACTACTTTTTACCTGTTTTCAAAATTCTCCACTTACATTTTACAAACATGAGCTCTACTCTTTTATGTATGATCCTTGTCGGTATTTGTTTATGTGATTATCAGCACAGATTGAGAAGATTAGCACTAAACAGATGACAAACAATTATAATCATAAGTGACATATTTTTCCCAGTGAACCACTAACAAGTTTTGAAAAGGTTGAATCAGACTGAAAAATTCAGTGCCATAGCCAGGATTTGAACCAAGGATATATCAGACTACATCTGGTTTCTTTAATGTAAAGTATGTACTGGTTTTTGCAGGACAGTCCTTAAAAAAAAAAAAAAAAAAGGATGGACCTGGACCTGCCGGTTGCGATACGTGGAAAAATCAAATATATCTTCTTCTTCTTATTATTATTATTATTATTATTATTATTATTATTATTATTATTATTATTATTATTATTATTATTATTATTATCATCATCATCATTATCATTATTAAATATGTCCTGCGAAATATCCTACTTAAATTCCTCTGAGTAAGCATTAGCTAATGGTCTAATTAGCTAATGGTTGACATTAGCTGAAGATGTTAGGAAGGTCCTAACGAAACACGTTCTAGGTAAATACTAGCAATAAATAGAGCATTGAGTACTAGTTCAACTCAAAATGATATTATATTAATCCTACTTTAATTTTAAGTTGTGAGTTTAAGCTTTAAATAGTAGTTCTAGCATTTTTATTTATTGTATAATTTTATTGTAAGAATAATAATACCTTTATGGCATGCAACAATCAGGTTTAACTGCCATTGTTTACAGCAATGCAGCATCGGCTACATTTATATTCAGGTTGTCTGCTCGTGTTTCTTCAACAAGCTTCTCAAATTTTCCCTTTACCTCGAAGGATTACAGTTTATGGCTTTGTGGTTCATGGAACTGCAAGCAAAGTCGCCATCAATATTATTGCTCTTTGATGGATAGAGTCAACATGAAAAATTCAATGCCATGGCCGGGATTTGAACCACGCCAATCTTAGCCTTGTGTTACTCCTTTTCATTATACAGAATTGAGTAAGACATTACAAAATGTCGTTAGGAACTGCATATAGTTAGTTCATAAATTAACTGATCATAGATTACTGCAGTCAGTGCACGCGCACGTGTTCTTTGAAGTTAGTAACCTGGGTTTATCTTCGTTAATAGGAACCTCTCAGATAACGAACTGATTACTCCACATGGATATAACATCTGTCATTTTGTACTTTTATGTTCTGCCTCTCTGCAGTTTATTAATTATTTGGCAGTGTGGATCAATCTGTGTTACCTATTGTATTGTTACAATTCTCTGCTATAGTCGCTTTTTCAGTATGGCATCGAGAAGAAAATGTGTTTTAAATTCCGAACTTCAGTCTCTGTATCCTTTCATCAAAAGGAGAAAGACAGGCAGTGACATATATTATCAAAATGTTCTGCAAACTTTTCAATAGCAAACAGTGGGAAGTCGAAATAATATGCCATTTACAAATTGCAAAACATAAATTGTCAACTAATGCAACTATATCCACTGCATCCATTTGCGCATTTTTCAGAAATAAGAATTTCAGACACAAAGAATAAATGCTTGCAGCAGCAGAAGCATGTTTTGTATTTCACACAGTAATTCATAACCAGTCGTTTCGATCAACAGACTGCACTTCAAAATTAATTAAGAAACATTTTGACCCTCATTCATGTGCAAGAACGAAGTCCGAAGCAATTGTGACGAATGTGATCAGTTCTTACACGATTTCAGAGCTACAGATAGACTTGGATCAAGTGAATTACATCACAGTGTACACAGATTCGTCTAATAACATGTCTACAAAGCTGTTCCCATTATTTGTACGCTATTTTCTTCCTGTTAATGGAGTGCAAGTAAACGTGTTGGACTTTCAAGATCCAGTATGTTGAGAAGCTGAGATTGTGTCCTCATACATTTTAAAGACTTTAAGTGACTGCAAAATGTAAGCTTAAGTTATAGATTTATGTGCTGACTGTACTAACTGCAATTTTGGAGTGGCAGCAAGAAAAGGGAAAAACAATGTTTACACTGCTCTTCAGAATTCCCTAAATAAACAAATTTTTGACATATGTTGCTTTGTGCACTTAGTGAATAACTGTATACAAACTATATAGAATAAAAAGAAGTATTTCAGAAAGTGGAGTGCCATTGTTACTAAAATTAGGCAAGTGAGTCAACCTTGTATATACTTTTCTCCACTTACAAGTTTTTAATGAAGACTAGTTTCTGGGGACTTTTCCCCTATCGTCAGTTCTGTGGTTGACTGATGATGCATCCGGTGTCTGCATCTGGCTTGGTGTCGTGCTGCCATCTAATGTCCTGGTAAGTTTGATGACATCATCTACCGCGGGAATTTAAAAATTCATCAAGAGGTCCTGTTTTTTCGTAATAAATATGTTTTCCCAAATCTGTAGTTACAGAGGTTTCGTTGCCTGTTTGATCAGTTCTATTTCTTGTTTTATGTTGTGATTCTCAGACCAAGAGTGATGTGCTACGGCCGACTTGTCCATTTGTTTGAATTTAATATTTCTGAAGTGTTCTTTCATTCTTGTTCCTAGATTCCTTTTGGTCTTACCAATGTATATCTTGTCACAATCCTGGCAACTCATTTGGTAAATGCCTGATAATTGAGTTTTCGGTGTGCTATTTTTTAGAGGGTGGTTTAGTAAGTTGCGGATGTTGTGTTTGTTTTGAGGGGCTAATTTTATGTTGAAGTCTTAAATATCTTTTCAAATTTTTTGAAGTATTTTGGATGAAATGCAAATTTTCCATATCTGGTGTTTGGATTTTCTAGTTTTTTTAACGTAGTAATGTCCCTTAAGTTTTTGTTTCTTTTGTGTCTGTAGATCAGTTTTTTGATGAAATTTGTGTTATAGTTGTTCAGTTCGGCAACCTGGTGTATGTGAGCGTACTCCTGTTCATATTCTGTTTTTGTTAGCGGAATGTTGATTAATCTGTGAACTAAACTATGGAACACTGCATATTGATGTTGTACTGGGTTGAATGGGTTGCATTTAATGTAACTGTCAACATGTGTTGCTTTTCGGTATATTCCAAATTGTAATCCTGTTGGTGTTCTAATGATTTTCAAATCTAGAAAAGGTAGCCATTCATCCTGCTCTACTTCATTGGTGAAAACTATGGATTTTTCTTGTAGGTTTAGCAACTTTATAGCATCCTCGGTTAGTCTTCTAGGGACTATAGCAAACACATCGTCGACATATCTATGCCAACATTTGAAAATATGTGGAAAGGCTTTAGTAATGTGTGTTTCCAAATTACTCATGAACAGATTAGCTAGTAATGGTGAAAGAGGGTTACCCATGGCCAAGCCTGCTGTTTGTTGGAAGATCTTGTTGGAGAACGTGAAGCTGTTTTGTTCAATACATAGGGTGGTTAATTTGATGTATTCCTCTATTTTAACATCCGCCACGTTGCTTTTGGATAACCAGTCTCATCAATTTTGGAATTTTTTCTACTGGTATGCTCGTGAATAGAGATCTGATATCAAAGGACACCATCACCTCTTCAGTTTTTATAATTGTGTTTTCAATTTTCTTTACTAAATCAAATGAATTCTTTATGCTTAGAGATTCAAACTTTTCAAACTTGTCAAATTCTTCCACCAACCATTTTGCCAGTTTGTAAGTCGGGGCATCTATATTGTTAATAATGGGTCGCATGCTGTTGTCTGTCATGTGAATCTTAGGTAGGCAGTATAATTTTGGCAAATTAGGGTTGTTTATAATTATGCTATTTTTCATCTTATGTGGCACTATGGTATTTTCTTTAATTGCTCTTTTGGTGGTTTCTATGTATTTCTTTAATGGGTTTTTGGTTAGGGTTGTATATTCTGGATTTTGTAGTAGATGTTCGACTCGCTGGTTGTAATCATTTCGGTCCATAAAAAACTTGTAAGTGGAGAAAAGTATATACAAGGTTGACTCACTTGCCTAATTTTAGTAACTGTATACAAACTTTTACTTTCTTGGAAGTGTTGAAAACAGTGTTGTTATGATAAAATTAACTTTAAAGAGAGTCGATTAAAGACACTAGACAACACTTACTTTTAAATTTTTCCGGAACTAGTTTCAGAGGCTTTGCCTCTATCATCGGCCGGCTCTCGACTGATTCTCGTTGGTGTAGCTGACGATACCTTGTCACAGGTCTCCTCTGGTGGCGGCTCAAGGAACTTGCTGAACAAATCCTTCTGGGGGATGTCGAAATTGAATACTTTGTTCCTATTTTTTGAAATGAAGATTTGTTCCCATGTGGATAGTTCTTGTTTTCCTGATGTATGTTTCAGTAGTTTTGGTTCTGGATTTATGTTGTGGTTTTTTTCCCAAAAATGTGTGGCAACTGCTGATTTTTCTAATTGTTTATATTTTATGTTTCTAAAGTGTTCCTTTGCTCTTGTTTCTAAATTTCTTTTTGTTTTTCCAATATAAATTTGACTACAGTCATTGCATTCAATTTGATATATACCAGATTTTTTGTTTGATGGAATAGCATCTTTGATGTTTGAGCAAATTAGGTTTTTTAAGGAGAAATGGTTGACTGGTGCTAGTTGAATATTTTGTTTTTTGAAGACTTTTTTGAATTTATCATAGGCCCATGGATGGTAAGTGAATTTTTTGAAAATCATATTAGTTTCTGTAGATGAGAGAGTTGTGGTTTCCTTTAGTAGCTTCTTCTTTTTTGCTAAGCTCACTTTTTTGTCCACTAATGATTTGGGAAAGTTATTTTTTTGTGCTATTTCAATTATTTTGTTGTATTCTGTTTTGTATTCTTCTGCTGTGAGAGGGATGTTTACCAGTCTGTGTGCTAAACTATTGAAGATTGCCTGTTTGTGGGATCTTGGGTTGTAGCCATTAGCTTTTATGTAGCTAAGATCCCAAGATCCCACAAACAGGCAATCTTCAATAGTTTAGCACACAGACTGGTAAACATCCCTCTCACAGCAGAAGAATACAAAACAGAATACAACAAAATAATTGAAATAGCACAAAAAAATAACTTTCCCAAATCATTAGTGGACAAAAAAGTGAGCTTAGCAAAAAAGAAGAAGCTACTAAAGGAAACCACAACTCTCTCATCTACAGAAACTAATATGATTTTCAAAAAATTCACTTACCATCCATGGGCCTATGATAAATTCAAAAAAGTCTTCAAAAAACAAAATATTCAACTAGCACCAGTCAACCATTTCTCCTTAAAAAACCTAATTTGCTCAAACATCAAAGATGCTATTCCATCAAACAAAAAATCTGGTATATATCAAATTGAATGCAATGACTGTAGTCAAATTTATATTGGAAAAACAAAAAGAAATTTAGAAACAAGAGCAAAGGAACACTTTAGAAACATAAAATATAAACAATTAGAAAAATCAGCAGTTGCCACACATTTTTGGGAAAAAAACCACAACATAAATCCAGAACCAAAACTACTGAAACATACATCAGGAAAACAAGAACTATCCACATGGGAACAAATCTTCATTTCAAAAAATAGGAACAAAGTATTCAATTTCGACATCCCCCAGAAGGATTTGTTCAGCAAGTTCCTTGAGCCGCCACCAGAGGAGACCTGTGACAAGGTATCGTCAGCTACACCAACGAGAATCAGTCGAGAGCCGGCCGATGATAGAGGCAAAGCCTCTGAAACTAGTTCCGGAAAAATTTAAAAGTAAGTGTTGTCTAGTGTCTTTAATCGACTCTCTTTAAAGTTAATTGTATACAAACTGTTTACCAGTTTGGATAAAAAGTGTTGTGCATAAAATATATTCATACTGCTACATATGTGTACAGTTCACGAAACATCTTTGTATGAATTTTGTGACTTTGTGGAAATAGAGTATTCGAAACTGCTTTCATACAGTAAAACTGATGGCTTTCTTTGATGCCAACTGTAGAACATATACTTAATCTTTATACAGCTTTAAAATCTTACTTGAAATCACGGGAAAAGTGTTCCACAATCATTAGATTGTTTTTTGATGATCCTCTCTTTAATATGGCTCTGTTTTGTGCATAGTCAAGCAGCTGTATTAAATAATTTTGCTCATTTACTTGAAGGTCAACCTATTTCTATGGTAGAAGGTCAGTATTAATTGAAGAGCTGAAATAAAAATAGAATGAGCGAAAGGAATTTGCTCTTTTGCCTCCTGTTGTTCAGTCAAAACT
The DNA here is from genome assembly GCA_030765055.1 of Mantis religiosa. NCBI lineage: Eukaryota > Metazoa > Arthropoda > Insecta > Mantodea > Mantidae > Mantis > Mantis religiosa. The sequence goes on from CM060957.1 coordinate 96,221,256, forward strand.
GGAAGAAAAAAAAAAGAAGAAAAAACTTTAGGAGTGTAGATTACTAGGTCCATGTGTTTCCAATTTTAAGAAAAATGTGTGTTCATTTTATTCAACTTGCATTGAATATATTGAGCTGTGGTCTTCTCCCATGATTGAAATTAATGATTTGGACTGGACCAGACCTAATTCAGCAATTGAGTGGAATCAAGTTCAGAATAGCTAAAAAACTATGAGCAAACTGATTCCTGTCTCTTTGATGAGATTGTAAATCTAAAAGCACATGCTACGGCTGAAAAGTTGATAGAATGTTATACCGCTCATTTGAAGATTCATTTAAGATGGGTTGAAGTATTCAAACATTATCTGAAAAAGTTCATCCTCTTTTCTCAAGTGTGTGATATTGGTGAATTTAGTATATTGTAGTATATTGTATATTCCAGTCACGAATGCAACCACTGAGAGGGTGTTTTCGATAATGAATAACTTGTGGACTGCTGAAAAATCTCAGATAAAAACAAACTCTGAAACATCTAGTAATAACTAAATGCAATTTTAACTGCATGTGTAGTGAATTCCATGCTGTGATTTTGCAAAAAAGTAAGTTATTGCATGCTTTGCATTCAGATTCAAAGTATTTAAACTGATCAATGGCTTAAAATATAGAGAAAAATAGTAGCATACAATATCAGAAAAAAAAAACAAATTAAATGGTGTTTCAGTATTGTGACTGTGGGTTCGTAAAATTAAAAGTCTAGTTTGCAGAAATTCAAAATGCTCTTTATTTCTATAGAAAGACACTTGTACAACTCTGATATCAGCAGAAAGACGTAACATGCACATATGAAACCTTCAAGTCCGTCTGCCACACGTCCACATTACACCATTAACATCTCTCGTCTCACGCACTCAGCTCACGTCTCTCTTATTTATACACGAGCAGCTGTTTCTCGCAGGCTGGGGAAGTTTCTCGACAGCTCACGAAGTTGCATAGACTAGCACGATCTTTTGTGAAGTAGTAAGAACACCATGGAACTGTCTCTTTTTCCCTCTGTAGCTCTCTCTCTCTCTCTGGGCGTGATGTGGGTGCTATCTGTCTCTTTCACTCCCCACTTCTCTCTCTCGACGCATGTCTACAATGGCTCGCGACAGAATTTTATCTGTACCATATGCTTTACAATAAAACAAAGTAAGAAGTCGAGATTTAACTGTGTTGGAACACCACAGTGAAGCGAAATAATTATTAATTTTTAGATGAGTCGTATTTATTACACATCTGCTTCACTTTCGTACCTATTTTGAGGACATGTTTCGCAAATCATCGTTTGCATCTTCTGCTCTTATGCGACTAAAGCTTGATCCAGTGGTGTGGGTAATTCTGGAGTTGCTGCTGCCATCTGTTGATTTAGTGATGAACTTAAATGTGGGATTCTCTTCTGGCGGGATTTCAAAGTTCATTAGTTGGTTTTTATGCTTTTCTATGTATATTCTCTCCCATATGACGAGTTCACTATGTTTTTGTACGTATTTTAGTAATTCTGTGCTATCTTCAATTTCATGATTTTCAGACCAGAAATGAGCTGCTATTGCGGACTTATCAATATTTTTGTATCTTAAGTGCCTGAAGTGTTCTTTCTTTCTAGTGCCTATGTTTCTTTTTGTCCTCCCTATGTAAATTTTTTCACAGTCTTTACACTTAATCTTGTAAATGCCTGACTTTTCTTCTGGTTTTATCTTATCAGTATTATTACTGTGAAGTAGGTTTTTAATGTTGTAATTGTTTTTTGGTGCCAATGTTATATTGTATTTCTTGAATATTTTTTGGAACTTTTTTTTGGCCCAGGGGTGGTAAGTAAATTTAGCAAATCTAATTTCTTGTTTTATTGGTGTGAGAGCTATGATCTGTTTTAATCTCTTTTGAAGTTTGAATGATTTTAGCTTTTTATCTACAAGGTTTTTTCCATATCCATTTTTAATTGCAGTTTTTAAGATTTGATGGTATTCGTTTTGATATTCTTGCTGGCTGAGAGGTAGATTTACTAATCTGTGTGTGAGACTGTTGATGGTTGCATGTTTGTGTGGAATTGGGTTGAAACTATTTGCTTTGACGTAATTATCTGTGTGTGTTGCTTTTCTATTGATACCAAATTCTAGTTTTTCATTGCTTTTTGTGATTTTAAGGTTCAAAAAAGGTAGAGTACAGTCCTCTTCAGTTTCCACTGTGAATTGTATGCTACATACAAGGAAAAAATGTTAGAGTTACTACAACAAAAAGAATTCCAAGAAATAGGTTCTAATCCACTCAATCGATGCATAAAAGATGTACAAAAAACCATCATTAATAGTAAAATTTTAACAACTGCAGAACAAAAAACTATCAAACCGGACAACCCTACCCTTGCAAGACTATATGGTTTGCCAAAAATACACAAACCCAACATACCCATGAGACCCATTGTAAATAATATAAACACTCCTACTTACCTTCTGGCAAAATGGCTGTCCAAAAAATTTCAGTCCTTTCCACAATTCCATACTCTGAGCATAAAAAACTCTTTAGACCTGGTAGAAAAAATTCAAAATCTTAAACTAAAACCTCATTACACTTTAGTATCCTTTGATGTCCGCTCCCTCTTCCCTAGCATTCCATTAGACAAACTTTTGATTCAACTGAAAAAATGGCTAAATTCTATAAACCTAGATGCCAATGCAATAGAAGAATATTTGGCAATGACTGAAATATGTATACATCAAAATTATTTTGTCTTCGATGGAAAATATTATAAACAAATTTCAGGACTAGCTATGGGAAGCCCGCTATCACCATTTTTGGCCAATCTATACATGAGCTTTTTCGAAACACATATAACTAAAGCCTTCCCTCATATATATAAAACATGGTACAGATACGTAGACGACATCTTTGCAATAGTGCCCTACAAACAAATAGATGATGCTTTGAAACTACTCAACCTGCAAGAACCCAGCATACAATTCACAGTGGAAACTGAAGAGGACTGTACTCTACCTTTTTTGGACCTTAAAATCACAAAAAGCAATGAAAAACTAGAATTTGGTATCCTTAGAAAAGCAACACACACAGATAATTACATCAAAGCAAATAGTTTCAACCCAATTCCACACAAACATGCCACCATCAACAGTCTCACACACAGATTAGTAAATCTACCCCTCAGCCAGCAAGAATATCAAAACGAATACCATCAAATCTTAAAAACTGCAATTAAAAATGGATATGGAAAAAACCTTGTAGATAAAAAACTAAAATCATTCAAACTTCAAAAGAGATTAAAACACACCAATAAAACAAGAAATTAGATTTGCTAAATTTACTTACCACCCCTGGGCCAAAAAAAAGTTCCAAAAAATATTCAAGAAATACAATATAACATTGGCACCAAAAAACAATTACAACATTAAAAACCTACTTCACAGTAATAATACTGATAAGATAAAACCAGAAGAAAAGTCAGGCATTTACAAGATTAAGTGTAAAGACTGTGAAAAAATTTACATAGGGAGGACAAAAAGAAACATAGGCACTAGAAAGAAAGAACACTTCAGGCACTTAAGATACAAAAATATTGATAAGTCCGCAATAGCAGCTCATTTCTGGTCTGAAAATCATGAAATTGAAGATAGCACAGAATTACTAAAATACGTACAAAAACATAGTGAACTCGTCATATGGGAGAGAATATACATAGAAAAGCATAAAAACCAACTAATGAACTTTGAAATCCCGCCAGAAGAGAATCCCACATTTAAGTTCATCACTAAATCAACAGATGGCAGCAGCAACTCCAGAATTACCCACACCACTGGATCAAGCTTTAGTCGCATAAGAGCAGAAGATGCAAACGATGATTTGCGAAACATGTCCTCAAAATAGGTACGAAAGTGAAGCAGATGTGTAATAAATACGACTCATCTAAAAATTAATAAAAGTAAGAAGTATTTTTATCTGTTTATGTTGGTTGGTTGCTAATGCTCATGGAGTTGGAGAATTTCCATTTTCCTTCTGGCCTCCCAATAACGTGTGACTAGTTGTACTGTCAGTTCTCCATCTGTTTTTGTCAGGGCACTACACTGGATCAGATGATCTCCGTCCATCAATGAGTTTGGGTCCCTATACTGTGTGCAGGTCGGGGGTTCAAAAATATTAATCCTGTGTACATGAGCGGCCAGTAATCAGTCAGAAGATGGCAACAGTACTGCTTCTTGGGTAGTCTGGGATGGGATTTTTACTTCCTTGTAGAATTTTCCATTGCTTGTTGGTACTTTTTTCTTTGCATTCTTCTTTCCAGAATAAGTTGATTCTATTGTTTATATGTAGTTTTGATGTGTGGAATGAGGTTTTTTGTTGGCAGCTTTGTTTTGTGTTCCTTTTTTTGCCAAGGAATCTGCTCATTGCCTGTAATTCCACAGTGGGATGGAATCCACTGGAAGTGTATTTCTTTTTTTAGACCTTGTAGTATCCGTAATGAACTGTAAATTTCAAGTATTCTATTGTTGTTAGGGTACAGTGAGGATAGGGCTTGAAGTGCTGATTTAGAATCGCTTAGAATCACTGCTTTAGAGAAAGAGTTCACATGGTTGAAGAGTTGTTTCAGTGATGTGTTGATTGCTTCTAATTCTCCATCATAGTGGATTGCTAGTGTACCCAAACAGATGTAAAAGTTGAATATTTTGCTATGTATTCCTGCTCCAGCATTACTTTCTTTGTCAAATAGGGAGCCGTTTGTGTATATGTGTAGCCATGAGTCTTGTGGATAATAAGTTTCAATTGTTTCTAGAGCTAGCATTTTAAGTGTTTCTGCACTTACATCCCTTTTGACTCTATATTTTGCAGAAGGTTTACTCTGCTATTTATTTTAAGTTGTGATAGAGGGCAGATTGGAAGTGGGAGATGTTCAATTTTGTTTGTGTCTTCAAGGTTGTATTTTCTCTGTAGGTTATAGGCTTTCTGCATAAATTCTTCTTGTGTTTTTAAGGTCCTTTCTCTGCTTTTGTAGTTCTTCCAGTGAGTATTAAAGGGGAGCCTTTGTAGTTTTTCATTTAGGAGGAGATTCTGTTTTTCCATTTCATATTTAATTGGCAAGTTATTTGTAGCAATTTGCATTGCAGTAATTAGTGTTGATTTGACTGCTCCCATTATTAGTCTGAGTGCTTGGTTCTGTAATGTTTCAAGTTGTGCTAGTTTGCTTTGACTTGCTGTAAGTATCACCTCGCTTCCATAGAGGAGTGCTGGTTTGATGTAACTTTTATAGGTGGTGTTGAGTGTATTGACAGAGGATCCCCATTTGCTGCCAGCTAGTCTTTTGAGTGTTGTTAATCTCTGAGTGATCTTTTCTATGGTTTCATTAACATAGGTTTTCCAAGATAATTTAGAATCGAGTGTTATGCCTAGGTATTTATAATTTTCTGTTTCTGAAAATTATAAAAAGTTTTATGGTAACATTGCAATAATCATACACTTAAGAAATAATGTCAAATCTTATGGGAGGTCTTATTTAGCTTAAGTTGTGTAATTGTTTGCTTATAAATCCTTGAGCATGAGTTATTGATTAAAGCTTCACATGTGATCAGCCGCATCAAAGTAATTAGAATGCATTTCGTCAGTATCTACCTACCATTCTCGATATTAACTGAGAATGTTATGTAGATACTAACAAAATGTGTTCTAGGTAAACTCTACAGTATATGGAGCATCGAGTACTAGTTTGATTCAAAAGTATATTAAGAAGCACAAAGTGTGATGATTTCTGTATGAACAAAAACAACAATGACAATGACCTTTCAGTGATCTTTCACCTTTAAGTGACCAGACATTGCTGATGAAATGTTTGACATTATGCCTCTGCCAGGTGAGTAAATCACCTGTTTAGAAATTATTCCTGCTGTACAGATTCATTGCACCAGAAAATTAGTTATATTACTATACCTTACTTATTGCTGCATAAGGTATTTATAAAATCGTAGTAACTATAATTGCCGCATCGTAAGTTGGTGATTGGCGTTTTGCCTCCACGTGCTATTCAGCTGCGAAAACAAGGAGAGGGAATAAACACGTCACTGACACGTCATTGCGGTCGCCTAGCAACCAACAATCCACCAATCAAAAATAAACTGTTGCCATAGCAACCCGGCACGCTTATCCTACGTTGCCAACTCTATCGCACTACACCACGTGCTTTATGCATGACGCTAGTCTATCGGCATGTTGAGGTTTGCAATAAGCAGACACTGCTACTATTGCTGCTTCGCGTATGAATCAGCGGTATCACAATACCGTCGTCGTTCGTTGCCCTTTAGTATGAGACGGTATGCGTTGTTGGAAGGGAACAGGTGTGGATTTAGTTTCAAGGAATATCTTATGAGGTTTTCTGGGTGAATGACCAACCTTTTCAGTTTAATGACCAACCCTTCTTACCTGCCTTTGTCTGGTCCAGTTCTAACATGAATAGCCCTTACGGTACTTAGGGTATTTCTCCCTGTCATCGCTGCCAAACTAAGAGTGTACTGCTTCAAGTAGTGAATGTTTCACAGGGTGTAAACAGCTTTACATTTTCGCAACATAATTTGTGTGTTTCGGTGATCAACTGTAATGTTTCAGTGTAACTTTAATATTTAGCTAATTATCGTTACTAATGGCTGTCACAAACACTTGTGCTACAGAAACAGACAGAAAGAAATTATCTGTGAAGATCACAAAAATGTTTTTGGGTACGGAATCCCAATTAAAGGACAAGTAAGGGAAATTATATGTGCGTGTTCAAAACCAAAGTACGAATTGCTTGAACTGGTAAAAGCAAACTGCAATTCCCAAAATATATAATTAATGAAATTGCTGCAGAAAAAGACCACAAAATTATTAGACTTCCTCCCTACCATTGCCATTTTAATGCAATAGAGTTGATTTGGGCCCAAATAAAGGGATATGTAGCGCGCAACAATACAGATTTCACTATGACATCTGTTATAAAACTAACAGAAGCAATAGCAAAAATAAGTGCTAAAAATTGGGAAGATGCTGTTTGTCACACAAAAAAGTTATAGTGGCAGCATGGGAAAACGAAGGCGTTTTGGAAGAAAGTGGAAGAACTCATGATTTCCGTGGGAGATTGCAGCAGCTCTGACGGCGACGACGACTGCGACAACGATCAGAAAAGCAGTACCAATGACAGCAGTGACTCTGAGATAAGCGGCATATTCCCATTGGAATAGAATGCATAATTCTGTGCAGGTATGGCACTTTAGTTTCTCTAAATCTTAACTGTAGCTAACCCTTTATTTTTTGTACATTTCGAAGATTTCGTATGCTGTAATTAGGTAACTGCTCACTTAAACGTGCAGACAGTCTTACGGCAGTCTTATGATTAATACTGCAGTACGCAAATTTCTAGGAATATGTGCGTGTACATTACCGCAGTCGAACTTCCTCCTCCCCTCTACCCGCCATCTTCGTTGCCTAGCACGTGGCGAGGAACGGTACAGTGGCAACGGCGCTATCCCCTCTCTTTCCCCACTCCTTCAACCGTCAATCACCAACTTATAATGCACTCATAATAATTTACTTGGTTTTCTCTCATTCTTTTTTTCCTGTTATGGAAATTGCTTAAGATAGGGCTCTCTAGCCTCATTTTTATATTTTAAAAAGTGTTACAGCAAATAATGTTTTATATGCATATTATTTAATGTATTTACCATCATTAAAGGTTTTTTTTTTTTTCCATATTATGTACCTGTGTTGCATATAATAATTGCCTAAACTTTCAAATCAGACTCGCACAGCTCCCCAAGTGCTTCTACACCAAGTTATTAATATTTTGCTGATCTTTTAAACTGATAATGAGCAAATGCATTGCTCTGTCAGTGAAGATCTAGTTGTCTGTTATGTTTTTTTATGTTAAACTTCAGTTCACTAGGCAATAGGTATAATTGAAATTTATGCAAGAAAACAAATAAATTTCGGGATACTTTTTGAAGTAAACTTGACTTCATCCTTAGAAAGAAACTTGGCTTCATTCTCAGCTCTGATACACTGCCAATTCATTTGCTTTCTGTAAAGGTTGCTTCTTCAGTTTTAGGAACTTTTTGATAATGAGTTTACTAGGCAGTAGATATAATTGAATCTTGATTCTTCAAGATGAGAAGTTCCTTTCAGATTTCATACATAAAAACAGTGAAATAACATCTGCAAAAATTGGATGAATTGACTGGTGATCATTGCTGAAAAGTAGAGAGATTTGCTTCAAAACATGACCTGAAATTTTAATGTTGTCTTATATAAATGTGAATTAGAAATGGTTCTAATTATTCACTACAAATCCACTTCAATATGCTTTTCTATTCATTATTTACAATATGTGTGTATAGTATTTTTAGAATAAATTAGAAATGCTTAGTTCTCTTAGAAATGTGGATCAAAGGTGACACATCATAATACAGCTAATACTATAATGTTTTGGTACTTTCATTTCATATTCATTTATTGCATCCGTAAATCATACAACTCATGATGTGGAATTGTCAAATTACTAACTACACAAAAAATAGTAACAAGAAACAAGAATTACAATAAGTTGTTAAGCATAATAATCAAATTAATAATTAAAATTTACATTCCTTTATTCCTACCCTTTGTCATTTAAATACTCTTCTACTGAGTAGTAACACTTTTGTAACAAATACCTCTTTGATGTGCTTTTAAACTTTGTGAAGAACTCAATGTTTTATATTTCAGTTGGCAGTTTATTGTAGATATGAATTCCGTTGAATTTAAAACTGTGCTGATACATTTTCTTTTTATGATAGGTGACATGTAAGTTTGAACTATTTCTCGTGTTATGGTCATGAATATTTATCTAAGTTCGTTTTAACCTGTACTATTATTTCTAAAAGGTAAATGCTTGGTAATGACAATATGCCTAATTTTTTAAACCATTGCTTACAACTATCTGTTCTCTTTAAATTCATCATAATTCTAATTAACCTTTTTTTGATTCTAAATACTTTGATAATGCTACTGCTATTTCCCCATACTTCTATACCATAAGAAATTAATGATTGAAATTTTGCAAAATAGGCTATTCTTAAACGTAGAATTAAAATTTTTGAGGGAATTCAGCATTTAATAATCTGATAACCGCCTTAAACCTTTTAAATAGATGAATGCAATTAATGAAATGATGTCATAATTGTTATCTGGTATTCACCTTGTGATATGTAAGAACATTTTAGAATACCTTTTTCTCGAAATTTTAGTCATTGAATAGAATAACAGGTGAGAATATATTTCTCAGTTTTGCTGAAAGAATTAGACGTTTGTAATGCCATGTTGTAATACTTTAGAGATAAAGATAGCAGTTAAACACTTTTCTCATTAGAAACTGATCAAATAATAATTTATCTAATGTTATTTTTGTAGACAGTACAGAGAGATGCTTGGACTGAACTGGATATAATTGAGAAAAGAATTCGACAGCAGGAAACTGGTGTAGAAAAAATGAAAGATGAATACCATCGAGAAGTCCAGCGTTTACGAAATTTAGTGAAACAAAAGGAGAACATAATAGGTCGCCTTCAGAAGGAAAAGATGTAAGTATTCCTTTGTCTAAGAGTCTAATTTAAAATAGTATCCTGGACATCCTTTTGCTAAGTATCATAGCTATCTGCTTCCGGTTTGCTCATGTCGTCTAAATTGTAAGGTGAACCCATGTCCTCACTGCTATCATTCACCACACCAGTTCCAAGAATTCTGTCCCATCATCATTAATGAATAATGAATGAATGAAAATAGCCTAAAATGTCCCATGAAGGACAAAGGCCTCCTATCAGATGGGGAAAGCTCATCTATTCCAATGTGGTGAGCTATTCCACGTTAGATGTTGGACATGCTTATTGTCACTTTTGTCTGATTATGCGGTGTACTGTGTAGTCATTGCCTAGTAATAACACTATTTAGTGCTTATACTATTTCCTCTTTAGTCACTACTTAGCTGTTACTATTCTCTTTGTACACTTCTCACTATTTAGTCACTGCTACTTCGTAATATTCATTACTTAATTACAAAATAATAATGATTCTCTAAGATGATTCTCTTCAGGTGATGGAACCTATAGCTGGTATAGAAGGTCTTCTTTTGACATTTAAGTTAGCAATTTGTCTGACGCTGAGAAAATAACATTCTTATGAGGGGCTGTCTTAAAAGTACCCAGCCTAATAAACAAAACACGAAACAAAAATTTTGGGAAAAGCCATATTTATTTCTCTACATGAAATAAATTTGAAATCGTAACTTTATTGAGTACTGAACATCAGTATCTCTTTATCAACCCCTAACTGGGTCCCCGCATTTATGTCTTATGGATAGCCTTCTACAGTGTACATACTTAAGACATTACAAAATAACACAATTGACATGTGCTGTTTAACTTCACTTTAATCATTCTCTCCTTTCTTGCTTATTTAGCTATCCATTCCTTTATTTTCATTTAACTCCATCACTTTTTTCTACACTTGATTGATTAGCTTTTACTTATTCCTATTACATTTTCTTTCCCTTTGTACTATTGGTTAAAATGTTTGTTTCCTAAAAGCTTGTTTTTTTCTTAATTTTGGTTCTATAATTTTATCCTTATTAACTGCTGGTATTTTATTTCCATATAAAACTATCATCTTTCATTTTGCTTTATTTGCTGTTTCTCATTCTGTTATGTCTATCTAAATCTGTTCCCCCATTTACCCTATCTAGTCACACGCATAGGTTCTAGCTTTTTAAAAGCTTTAATTCTCAATTATTTAAGTTAATCGATGAAAATTAACCATTTCTTCACACTAGCCATGAATGGCTAAGGTTGGCCACGGTAGCTCAATGGGTAACAGCGACTGGACGGAAACCAAGAGATCCGTGGTTCAAATCCTGGCTATGCCATTGAATTTTTCAGTTTGACTATCTATTTATTTCTCAATATTTAATAATTTTACCCTTATTAACTGCACACATTCTATTTTCTCATTTACAACTATCATCTTCCCACCCTTTAAGTTGACTTTGTTTGCCATGCTATAGTTTCTATCACCTTCTGTTCCTTTTCATCCTCTTTTCTCTACCTAAACCTGTTCCCCCATTTATTCTTGTCACATGATGCATGGGTTTTTCTAGTTCTTCACTATTTGATCACTTTCCACGTTTTTTATCTTTGCATATTTCTGGCTAATGATTCTCTCTTCTCATACTACCATTTTAACTAACTTCTTCTCATTCTCTCATTCTCCCTATTTCCCTAGTTACTTTTGGAATTTCCCCTTAATACTTTTCACTCATGGCATCACTATACATTGCTTCCCCTCCCATTGTCTAGGATGTTAAGGGCTGGTTGGTGTGTTTCGATAGCTACCTGTGATTTCAGATGATGATATCTGCAGGCTGGCTCGAGTTGAAGTCTCAGGTTCAAAACCTGTTCACAGAGTCTCTCCTGGTCCAGATTCCTGTCTCTGTAGATTCACATTGTTTCTGTGGTTTTCACCCTAGCTAGAATTCCCTTGGGGAGAGACAAGGATCTTGGCTTATGGTGGTAAACAGGAATTTAGATCTCAGGTTGAGGAAGTAGAAGCAGGTAATGAAACACTAATCTCAATGTTCAGTTGTATTTTCTTTTTCAGCTTCAATTGTCATATGCATATGTTGAAAATGTTCCTGGCAAGTTGATCTACTGTTTGCCGAAATATTCGCAGAATTTGAAATTACACAATTTTAGTGGCGCAGTTTGGACTTTTTAAACACAGTACTAATCTCTTTCTCCATTATGAAGCCATTATCTAACCTTTGATTTGCGAAGGCATATTGCTTTTCAAAAACAAATATTTAATGGAAGCTCGATACTCGAGTTTGCCCGTTTTCATAAAATCACTCACATGAACTCACTCAAACGAATGTTACATAACAATTGAGCATCCAAAATGGCTGAAACTTTGGTGAGTAACTGTCAGATGAACAATGAAATTCACAAGCTTTTATTTACTAGCTTTCACTTATTTATCTTCATGTCGAGATCTGAAACTTTTCAGGCCATCCTTGTATTACCCTCTGGTCTACTTAACAGCTTTATCCCAGGATCAAATGTGTCTTTTCTATCATATCTGCTTTATTGTAAACTTCTTTAAAACCCTGAAGACAGTTTGTACAGTAAAATACAAAATTTTAATTTGTATAGTATTTGGCAAGTGCATCATTTAGTGGGAGCAGGGGGTTGCAAGAAATAATTGGACTACTGGTTGTTATTGCTGTACCAAAAGAAAAATTTCACAACTCTAGTTTTAATATGAATGAATATTTCACATTTAAGAAATAAGAGATTTTATTTTAGGCTAAAATTTGTAATTAAAATTCACATAAAATTTGGGAAACTGCTTCATATAATCTTGTCCCCCCCTCAGTTGGAATAAACAAATAACAAAATCAATTTAGCCATGTGATGATGATACTGGCCATAATTACGAAACTTGTGCAGTAGGTAAGTGACCTAAATACTCAATGTCCATATAGAAATTTCAGCAAAAACTAGTTTATTCCAATGTTTCTGAAATTAACATGTACATAAAAATATTGGAAAACTATAACAGTGCAGACTTATTTAGTCTTAGTATTATACAGAATGTAAAATATAAAGGTGATTCAAGTATAAATGGAAACTTTTAAAAATTATTTATTGATTAAATGTATACCCAAGCAACCTCATCAGCCTCCTCCACACTCTGCACCTTTTGCCAACATTTTGGATATTTGAACATTCCTTCTTCAAAAAGCGTTTGAGGACATGTCGCCAGCCAATTGTGCACATACTCCTCAGTGTGTTCATTGTTTTTAATTGTTTCCCTCCAAGCGATTCTTTCATGAATGCAAACAAAAATTATCAGGAGAGGACAAGTCTGTAGTACAGGGAGGGTGTTCAAGGGTTTCCCAGTGTATATCCACCATTGTTTCCATTGTCAAATATGCAGTGAGGCTTAGCATTGTCCTGGAGAAGAATGACATCTCCAATGTGCATATGATATTTTGTTTGGGCAGGCAGCTTTTACAGACGTTGCCAATAGTAAGCCACATTCACCGTATGTGGATTGTGAAAAACATCAATGTGTAAAACTCTTCTGTAGTCAAAAAAACATTGTTTCAAGAACTTCTCTCGCTGAGTGGCATTTTTTGGTATTCTCTGATCAGGCTTCATCCTTTTGTTGCCACTTTTTACTTGCTATTTTGAATTCTGGAATTAAGGATGAACTCATGTCTCATCAAATGCAACAATATGCCTCATAAAATCCTCCCCTTCTTGACAGAATCAATTCAGAAGTCTTTCGCAGATTTCCAACCTGGCCTGTTTTTGCTCTCGGTTAACAACTTCAGAACCCATCAAGCACTAATTCTTCTAAAGCCAAGATGCTTCCTAATAATGGTAAGAACTGACATCCACTTCTGATGTAATTTGTTGATCAATGGAGCCATGGTCACCTTCAATAAGGTCTTGAACAACACAGATGTTGTCTTTGTGAGGCTTGACCTTGGGCATTGAGCATTTTCCACAAATCCTCGGCCACCCTTAAATTGTATGATCCAAGTAAACATTCAATTCTGAAACAATGTAGTGTGCCCAAACTGTGCCCTTAAATGAGTTGAAATTTCTGAAGGTTTAATCCCCTTCAGTCGTTAAAAACTTTATAATAATACATTGAGCAACACACAAAGGAACCTTCTGCTCACGCATGAGATTGTATGTAAAAGAAAAGTACTGAGTTAAAACTGTTTCAGGAAAACACAAGAGGAACTGGAAGTTGTATGGCGTGCTGCAACCTCTGAAGACATGCGACTTAAGGAGAAACTGAAGCATGTTACCATTCTTCCAGAAAAAGATATCACCTCTTTTTGAGATTAACTATTTGTTACCACTGGAGATATTATTTGTTGCAGAGAGGCTAACTGAAAGATAGATATAAGATTGTTAATATATCATTATGATATAGCTAAATGAAATATCCGTCCTTGCTCTTATTGTATAAGAGCACAAATTTACTCTAATGTTGCAAAAATTAAATAATATTGTTATTGATCTCATTGTAAATAAGTAATGTCAAGGTAAGCTTGTACTGAGACGAATATGACTATTTAAAGTTATGAAATATTTCAAGGCATCATTAATATCGTCAATAATTGCATTGTAACATCAATTTTATTTATAAACCAAAATACAAAGAAACAAAGCATTGTGATTTTTCCAATTTTGCAACACAGGTATTAATGTGCTTAAATGAAATATTTCAACATTAATTTTGTTATTAACAATTATAAAGTGACAGCTTCATGCAAATTTTTTAGCTTTACTTAAGATATAAGACTTGGGTACAAATGTGGAACCAGTCATATTTTGAAAACTTTGTACATGCAATCTATTTTGAAAATTTTATAAGCCTTTTATAACTTTTTCCTTCCCATGCATTTTCTAATTACAGCATGTTACTTATTTTCTGTATCTTTCTGCAGAACACTATTATTTTTATGTTCTTCCAGTGATGTATGTAAAAGATACCAGAGACCAAAAATACTTTTTGGGTATTATGTACTTTCCAGCTGATTACAGCTTTTTATGCCTACTTGTCTTTTCTCTGTATCTCCCAAAACACCAGAGTAAAGTGTAGTCTAGACATAAATTTTTCACTATATGTCATAGATATGGCACAATAATCAATGTTCCTATTTAGAATAGAAGCCATTAGAAATATTGCATCATTGTTATCTTCAGAAATTGATAATAGTAAATATTTCAGTCTATTTGAAGGGCATACGGTTGCTGTTCTCAATTCCAACTTATATTCTTAATGTGCATAGTTGACCTTATTTCAAAATTTATTTAATGAGGCCAAGACTTATAGCACCTTCTAGACCTCTATTTAGTCACAAGTTTGGAAAAACATACCAGATTGACTTATGAAATATGCAGATAGATAGAATATAGAATAAAAAGAAGCATTTCAGAAAGTGGAGTGCCATTGTTACTAAAATTAGACAAATGAGTCAATCTTGTATATGCTTTTCTCCACTTACAAGTATTTTTAATGAAGACTAGTTTCTGACTCAACCATAGAACTGAGGATAGGGAAGAAGTTCCCAGAAAGTAGTCTTCATTAAAAAAAAAAACTTGGAAGTGGAGAAAAGTATATAAAAGATTGATTCATTTGCCTAATTTTAGTAATGCAGATAGATGTTCTCATTCTGTGGCAATGGCTACCTTTGTTTGAATACTCATAAATGATAAGTTGTTAATTTTATACACAAAATCAATATTTTATGTTGTCATTAGTAAACTAATCAATATGTACTCACTTTCACTTCTTATTTCTAGTTTATTATGGACCAATTTTTACGTATACATAACAATTTAGTAAAATTGAGAGTTTAATTGCTGAGTCTCATTTTCAGTTGTGGCATATTCAACTTTCCATCACTTAGAGATAATATAGTGAATGAACTAGAGGATTTTGTTTTACCATTTTAACCAGTAAAAATGAATCAGTCATGTTCAAACAATATTACACTGAAATCATAAGTTTTGAGAATTCAATAAAAAAAAAAGCCACCTTATGTCCCATATATGCTTGAAAATAAGTCACACTTTTAAACAAATTTCACCTTTGAAAAGTTGTATACTGGTAAGAAAGCCTGATTTCTGCTGGTATGAATGACCATTTAGAGCAAAAATCATCATCAAGCCAGGAATTTGATACAGCAACCTTCAAGCTTACAGTTGTAAGTTATACTAAAACCATAACCAACAGAGAGGCCAGAAGAAAGTATTATAGACTAGACAAATCTAATGGGCAATTTGGGTGGCTTCAGAAGAAATATGGAAGAAGAGAGTTTGAACAGAAAGTCATACAGGGGACTGAAATGTGGTAAATATTTGGAACTTGGACCTAACAGGAAAGATGGGATGCCTATCTCACGGCAAATAATCAGACCTGGGCCTTGGAAATTGTAAATTATTTTTAAACATACCACAAGGAGAATTTCATGTGAATATTGGTTGGTTTCATTGATTTATGCCTTGCTATCCAACAAAGTGCTACACTAGTACAGAGAATGCTAGCAGATTTCAAGGAACAACTGGTCAACTTCCAGCAGTACATCATCCAGTTCCAAAACTATCACTCATATCCTTTTTATTAGATTGGCAATGATGATGAAATACCAGTTGTTTTTTAACTTGCCACTCAATATGACCGTAGACATGAAAGGAACTAAGAGGAACAGAGAAAGAAAAATGTAGAATAACTGTGATGCTAGTAGCTAGCTGTTACGACCAATGAGGATGTCATTCTGAAGAGAATAGCTATGCTCAAGAAAACCTTTTCTAAGGGCTTAGCGATTCGCTGCTAAGAAAAGGGCTAGATGACAGCTTAGCTAGCAAATAAGGGAAATTGACTACTGCACAAAAGACAAACTTTTTCGTAATACCCAGAGAATGACTTCAAAAGTACAGGTGCTAGATATGGTCATAAACAAGTCATTAAAGGGCAAGCTAAGGAAAATATTTAACAAATATAATTATTTGTAACAAACACTTCACTTATCTTTTGAAACTGATGTAATATTTCAATAAATTGTGAGATCACAATTTCGTAAACTTTTGTTTACATTCTCAATCAGTCAATCTCGTCATCAATACGGCCACCAGAGGTCACAACATTCCTACTAGTACTACCAAACTCTGAAAATGAAATAAATTTAAAGATAGCATTGATTATGCAGAAAATGAATCAATTAGAAAGAAGAATATCAGTCAATTAGAAAGAAGAATTGACACCATTTTCTTAAGTTAAGTGAGGCTTTTGCTGCAAATTATTATATTTGTATTTCAAAATTCATTAGATGATTTCTATTAAGTGTGTATCCTGCAGAGCACTGATAAAGATTGTTCTGCTGATGCAGTGGTGGCAGGAATGATCAAAATTAAATGTGTAATTGTGTGATTTAGTTTTTAAAGGTTTAAAATCTGCGGAAATTATGTGACATTTTTCACAAAAAGAACATGAACTTTAAGAGGTTTTGGTCACACAAACATGGTCACTTTTACCCTCAAACTGTGATTCTGTTCTTCTTATTGTACTTTTAACATTAAATCATTCACCAAATTAACTGTGTCAAAGAATTAACACGGAAATGCAAGGTTTGCCGTTGCACTGACATGGCAAGAATCCTGCTATAAACAAGTAGCTAAAGCCTTGCAAGGTCACGGATATTCCACAAAAGTCTGTAAGTTCCGAGTTTGCCATTGAGCGCCACTGGCAAAATAAGGAGCTGTTTAGAACTGGAGGCTGCTAGATAACCAGTCTCAGGGGATCTGTCACCGACCGGTTCCTGCGGATCAGTCATTAACATAATTGAAATCGGAAAGTGAAATCGCCTTGACTTTCCATTATTCTTTGAACAAAAAATAATGTAAAATTTGAATACACTTTCTTCAATTCATTAGCTGTTGGCGGCAGCAACAGAAGCAACATTAACACCACGCCATTGGCGCGCGCGCACACACACGCACACACACACACACACACACACACACACACACACACGAGCAAACCTAAAAAACTGGTTGTCATGCAAATACAACAATTTTTATTATGAAAATTTACATGAATTGTTGTGCATTAGCAAACACCTAATAAAAATATCCTTTACTTTCACATACATTAAAGAGGAAACAATTCCGGGAACTGTTTAAATCTAGAGTTACAATCGGATGATTTTAGAATAGTATTCAAAATACATAAAAGCTATGTTTGAAAGGACCCATAGCTTGTGGTGAAACATCTTCCTCTTGACTCAAGAGACAAGCTTTGTATATTCTGCAGGTTTGTAACTTGCATATATGTTTAAGATCATTTTATGTAAGTAGCAATGATTCTCACATTCCAATGATCAATTCAGCTAGATATCTTGTATATTTTGTAACTGTTTCTGGATGTTTAAATGTCCTTACCACAGATATGAATAAAGCACAATGACATACTATTCATCAGAATGTAAAAGCACAAGTCAAAATAGCAAGTAGGCAACATTGGAGATAGAAGGTACTATAAACACAAATTTAAGAAACTAGTAGCTTCTTACAGTGGTGGTTAATTGATAATTAATGCACATAGTTTACTACTTCTAGTTGTATTTGCTATATATTCTATAAGCATACTCCAGCAGAGTAATTAAAACCAAAGACCATTGGCAGATTATATAAAAGTCTGGTGTAAGCTACTTTAAAAAAATAAAAAAAAAAATAAGCAACCATGTCTGAACAAAAATGAACAAGTAGAGAAGATTATATTACTCAGTAATATAAGCACTCATTCAGTGAAAAATGTGATTCCCAGTCCTACATGCACACACCCAACACTTCTCTCATACTTTCTTGCTAAATTTCCCTGCATACTCCTAATTTTTTTCCAAAATTGTCCATAATGCCTCTGATAGAGCAATTATGGCTTTATATTTTATCTTTCCAATTTTTACCAAAAGGCAGGAATTTGCTTCACACTTCGTTAAACTTTACATTAGTAAAAATTCTGCCTAAAAAATGTTACCATTTGTTTTGCAAAATAATAAAAATCAAACAGCAGGTGTATACAACTTCCTGCCATAAATATAAAATGTCCAGTTACCAGGCATGGAATTCTTAAGTAGTTGTCTTCAACTTGACTACATTCAAATCATTATCACTACAGAGAATGTAAAATCTGTGGTCAAGGGTCACTGATACGCAGGTAAAAACTAGTCTTGTTGCTATCTGTAAACACAAAAGACTACTAGGGATAAGGATATTTTATTAACTGACATATGTACAGTTTGCCACAGCACAGGAAGTCCGAGGGGAATGAGGTGCAGGGAGGTAGTTAGACACGATTCCTATAACCTGCCTGGTAGTATTTTATGACACTTGGGTCAGTTCAGTTACAGCCTATTCAAAAACATTCTGACACCTTCTACTTTTGTGAATAAATCTTCTCGGTTTTAGTATACTGAGTGAACAGGGCGCATATTTTTTTAACAGTCCTACTCCTTGTGTAGCATGCATTCTGTTATACACATTCACTGTCCTTGTCACATTGTGTAAGGGCAGTACACTCCTGTTAAGGACTTTCTTTGCGCTGGTGTGTAGTACCATACTATAAGTCCAGTAATAGTTGAACCTTATTTCGTTCCATCCTGGTTTTAATGCACAGATAATCACAATTAGAAAAAATTGTATAGATCTTTGGAAAAAGACATTAGGGGATTTTATTTCTATAATCATTAATGCAAGACAGTAACATTTATTAATGCTTTTAATAAGAATTCTCCCATTAGTGGGCCCAAATGACCTAGCTTTGACAGACCCTTAAACTTCACTCACGCTCACAGAGAGAGACACACTCACTCACTCACTCACTCACACGCACTCACTCACTTGCCCATCAGTTAAAAACAATTGATACTGCATTTTTTTAATATGGTGTTACCTTTTATTTTGCTAGTTACAGTTTGTTGTTTTTAATGTATTATTTGTATTTTAAACATAATTCATTTAAAGTTAAAACTAATGTAAAGAGAACATTGAATTTTGATAGTATACCTGCTGCTCACTTTTATTTCTAAATATAATACTTTGGATACAGTGCAAGGATGACAAGGTACAATCTGTCTTATGTTTATTATCCTAAATAAATCAATAGACAAATAATATTTGTAATTTTTACCCTGAAACCTAGTTTTCATATCTATAGAGCTTCAACCAAATTTCAAGGGAAGCTATTAGGGAATTAGATGGTGATGGTAGTACAAAAGTCATACTGAAAGTCAAAAGCAACAATTTTTAAAAATACTAATCTTTGTTTTTTAGACAAATTATATCATATAATTTCCTTTCATGGAAGTGTTGAAAACAGTGTTGTTGTAATAAATTAAATTATAAGATGAGTCGATTAATGACGCATCATCAGCTCTATTGTGACTCATAAAATAATATAATGAAATATTTAATTTTCCCAAGTTCTGAATTAATGAATGAATTAGCTTTGTGTGAAAAGTTTCCAACTTATTTGGATAAAATGTAGCTACCTAAAATTTATTCTCAATTACCTTTCATTTGTAGATAGATAATGATTATTCAGGCTTGTGGGCTGTGGTCTAGGGGAAAATCTTCCAGACGTTTCGTTCAACGCAGCTTCTGCCTAATGACCCTGGCTGTGAAAGCTTACATACCTTTTATTTTTGTTGATAAAGATGCCTCATAAATATAGAGATGTTGTAAACAGTGTACCTATCTGCATTATTATGCAATATTAGGTACGTTAAGGGTGAGTGTCAACCAATATTTTAAAAGAAAAAACTAACACTGTGTTAATATTTCGTTAAGACTTGCATTTCATTGTACATTGTGGATATGCCTTTAATATAACAACACTTCAACTTCCTTTCCCCTTTAAATCATATCACACTGCAGTGCATAATAATCCCAGTTAGAGAAGTTAACATAATAAGAGTACCTGTAAGCCCTCTGTCATGAAATGCAAATACAGTTGTGTACATATGTATATTCCAATATAGATAGATTTCAAATCACTATAGGAAAAAATTATTAATGTTAATAAATTGTATAATTTCTATAAATGTTGATATTAATAGCAAAACATGGTTTCTGTTAAATCAGAATTGCCAGACATGCTACTATTTCATATCAGTGATATTAAGTGGAAATGTGCATAATATATTAATGGTTATTTACACATTTTAACATCTGGATTAGCATACTGTGACTTTGTAAGTTCGTAAAATTAAAAGTCAAGTTTGCAGAAATCCAAAATGCTCTTTATTTCCGTAGAAAGACACTTGTACAACTCTGATATCAGCAGAATGACACAACACACATGAATGCAATCTTCAAGTCTGTCTGTCACACGTCCACACTGCACAATTGCAACTCACTGACTGACTACTTCTTTGCACGTCTCTCGGCTCCCTGCCGAACTGTCATCCGGTCCAGTCACTTTTGTACACAAGCAGCTGTTTGGCGAAGTTTCTCAACACTTCCCGAAGTTTCATTGCCTTTCATGGTGGCATGCAAAGGAGAGAGAATTATCCAGATGTCACTCTGTCTCCCCCTCTCCGCCTCTTCTTTGGCAAGTGCCAACCAGTCACCCATGTGTGGGTGTGGCTTGCATGCTATCTGTCTCTTTCTTTCCTGCCAGCTGGCTTGTACGCTACCTTAATGATCAGGTGACATACTTTGGTGAAATATTGTTCATACTTGAATTCTTACATTCTATTGTTATTGTGGTATCTATCTGATATGATGGAAATCTCTCCATATTTTGGTTTTCTCCTCTTATAATTCTTTTAGTAATATTTGGGACTGTTCTTTAGAAGGTATTAATCTATATAGTCATAGTTCCTCTATGTGGAAGGACTTTTGCATGATGTCATAAATTGTGATAATGCGTTCTTTGCAAGACAGAGCATATTTTTCATGTACATAGCTTTCAATCAAGGCTAGGTTGATTTTCAAAATATGTTCACACATTAGTTCTGTTGAATATGACATGATTGGGTAGTATTTTGATATGGAAGAGTTCCATTGCTGTCTTTATGGAGAACTGTTCCAATACTTTAATCATTGCTGTGACTACCGCAGTAGCTGCTGCCATATTGGTTATATGCTTAGAAAAATGCCTTCTATTTCTTTGGAGGGTAACACCAATATACTAAATGAATTAATGCATCCTGTCTTTACCTAAATAATAAATGTTAGAAGTACCTTCTACCTGCATCTAGACACTCCAAATTAACAAGTTCATAAAAATGTGTGAATTCCTCAAGGGTGATAATGCAAATGCAGTTCCTGATGTTATGCTTCAGTTCATCAATAGATAGATAGATAATTTATTCATCTTGTAAATCATACATTGTACATGAGTACTATGATATAAGACACGTCAAATTGTGAATTTAAAGTACAATTAACTATACTTGTAAATTAACAAGTCACATCTAATAAGGACAGGTCAGTGTTTGTACAAAATAATGTTTTATAAAGATATCTCAAGAAATTTTATAATATACACAATTAATTCGGAAATGTAACAATATTATAAACTTTCCATAAATTCACTAACAGAATAAAAACAGTAGTCTAGCAAGTATGCCAAAACTGACTTTTTAAATGCCGAAAAATTGCAAGTGGTTTTATTGGCTATAGGCAGTTTATTAAAAAAAAAAGTGATTCCTAGGTTTATTACACAGTTTTGATGAGCTCTTGTGTTACTTCTATTCACATGAATGTCCATTCTCTGTCTAGTATTATGATTATGAACTGTGTCATTAAAGGTACAGTGGCCATTTCCTTTCATTAAATTTGTCTTTGTAAGGCCATTTCCTTTCATTAAATTTGTCTTTGTAAATTTTAAAATTTCAAAAATGAAAATACATGGGAGAGGTAAGATTTTAAATTTTTTAAATAATGGTCTGCACGTAGATGTTGATTTAACTCCTCTAAGTATTCTTAGAATCCGTTTTTGCATTATGAATAATGATTTACAATGTGTTGAGTTACTCCATAATGTTATGCCATATTTGCTCTTTAAGAAAAATACAGGTCAGTTGGAAAAATTAGTATCATGCTGCAGGCATGCTACCAAAGTAGATCAATGGTGAAGAGCAGCCGAGTGGAAATCAGAAGATCTGGCAGTGGCATTGAATTCTTCAGTCTGACTCTATTTAACCAAACTTTGCCCTACATTGGATAGTGTGGAAGAACAATTAATTTCGGGCCGCGTCGTGGCTCAGTGGTTAGACCGCTTGGCTCTCACCTAGGCGGCCCGGGTTCAATCCCAGGCGACTGGAAAGTGAGATTTCTGGTGGACAACACGGCGCTGGGGCGGGTTTTCTCCGGGACCTCCGGTTTCCCCCGCCATCGCATTCCACCGGTGCTCCATCTTCATCTCATGTATCATCAGTGTCATCACCTGCGGTGCCGTATGTAGTAAAAGCGGGCGTTAAACACTACACAAACAAACAAAAACAATTAATTTCCATTGAATGACCTAATAATTGTCTAACTATGAAGTCTGGAACTAAAGTGCATAGTAAATTGCCACAAAAGGTATCTCATTGAGATCTCCTAGTGGTTTACCAAGAAAAATGTTGAGTTTTACATTGGAATCAGTTGGAGAGTTTAGTGTCATGCGGTCAAGTTGCCATTGTACCTCAATGGTCATGAGCAACCGGATGGAAACCAGTAGATTGGTGATTCATATCCCAGCTATGGCATTGAATTTTTCAATCTGATTATATCCATCCAAACCTTGTCCTACACACAGGTAGTATGGAAGAACAATTAATTTCCATCAGTTGACCTAATAGTTGTCTAAGGGCTGTCCGCCTATTCATAAGTGTATGTGAAGAAAATTCTAGTCTCTTTGGCTAAAGAGATGTATATGAATCTTTTTTTTTTTTTTTTTTTTTTTTTTTTTTTTTTTTTTTTGCTAATGTTGCTTCTTGCTGCTTCTGGTGATGTAATTCTTGTTTTCCTGATTACTACTTATATATCCTTTTCAGTGTATAGTCATGTTTTGAGTCTGTTGTATTTATTTTCAAGCTTTCATGCAGAGGTTTAACACTGATCTGCTGGCCTTGTGTCTGTGTCACTTAATCATGGTTTGCATCTTCTCTTTTTCTGTTTTTCTGATTGCATTGCATCAGTTTATATGGTCTCCAAATGGCAAAGTGTTGTACAGGTTGTAGGTTACCTGTTGTATTATCTCTTGAATTTTGTTTTCCCTTGTTCTGTATATCCTCACTATTCAGTTTTCTCAGTATTTTTTTTTAAATTTATTTAAGGTTGCTTTAACTTCCTGGGTCATATCGCGACCATTTTTAAAAAATAATACAATTAGTAACGTATATAAAAATTTACATTCAAATATACAGGATTACAATCAAACATGTAAAATATACACATTAATAACATTAATTATGAAAACAATTTACATTAAATACAGATAACTGAAAACAAAGACAAGAACATATATAAGTTAACAACACTATTTTGCAAAACAAAAATTTCATTACTTTAACACCATTGTGTAGATTATGAATTACAATTGATTAAAGTATATTGCACATAATTTATATTAATTTCCAAATGTCTATATCCTTTAGGTAAGTAAACAGATTACGGCGTAGTTTGAAACTGTTTAGCAGTATGGAGATGTCCTGTGGGATTCTGTGTTGTTTTCTGTTTCTTTTGTATTCATTGCATTCTATGAGAAGGTGGTAAATGGTAAGGCTTTTATTACATTCTTTACACGTAGGCTGCGGCTGTCTTGAGATAAGATATGAATGAGTAAGGCTGGAGTGACCAATTCGTAGACGGGTGAGAATGACTTGTTCCTTTCTAGTAAGCGGCTTGGTTGGGTGAAGAGCGGTGGATCTTTTTCGTATTTGGTGTAATTTTCCTGATTGTTGTTGATTCCATTCAGATTTCCATTTTTGTACTGGTATTTTGGAGACATGATTTATAATATCTGAATATGGAATTTGGACGTTCGTATGTTGGCGTAGTGATGTGGCATCTTTAGCAGCTTAGTCTGCTCTTTCATTCCCTGTTATTCCTTGATGGGAAGGGATCCAAATGAAAACCACGTCTTTACCTGTGTCGGTGATGTTACTGAATAGTGTCTGTGTGTTCTGAACTAATTTGTGTTCTGAACTAATTTGTTTTCTGTTGTGTAGTTCTTCACGCTCTGCAAGGTACTCAGGGAGTCAGAGCATATTGCATAGCAGTTGTGGTGTGCTGTCAGTATGTAAGTGCTTGATAAATGGCGTATAGTTCAGAACTGTAGGTGGAATAATAGTCAGGTAGCCGCTGCTGTAGAATTTTATCAGGAGTTATTATTGCACATCCAGTACCATGATCTGTTTTTGATCCATCGTGTAAATAAATTGGGGAAATTATTGCACATTTCATAAAATAGTGTTTGGTAAACAATTGCAGCGGTATTCCATTTCTGGTGAAATAGGTCGGTATATATCTTGGGAATTTTGAATTTCCAGTATGGTCCTTCATGGAAGTCCCTGGTCATTATGGGAGGGATTTTTATGTTGTTAATATTTAAATAGTTAGCAAGTCATTGATAGAAAGGTAAGGAGTGCTTTTTTGTATGACAGATCTTGTTGCTTTCTGTATTGGGGAAAACATATGAATGGATTATTAAATTTTAGATGAGTCGTATTTTTTACACATCTGCTTCACTTTCGTACCTATTTTGAGGACATGTTTCGCAAATCGATATATGAATGGATACTTGAATGAGGTTTTCCTGCTATTTTGATTCCATATTTCATGCTTAATTGTATTCTCCTGGTGTTTAACGGTGGTTTATTGGCTTATATCAGTAGGCTAGAGACCGGACTGGTACGATATGCTCCTAATACAATCCTCATAGTAGAACTTTGAATCACATCCAGCAGCTTAAGTAACGCCGGTGATGCAGAGTTGTACACAATAGCTCCATAGTCAAGTTTGCTTAGGATTAAAGCTTAATACGTCAGTTGTAGGACATGTTGATCAGCACCCCAATTGCGGTGTGATAATGTTTTTAATATGTTTAGGCACCTTGAACAGTCTTCCTGTAGGTTCGAAATATGTGTTTTCCATGATAGGTTGTGGTCGAAGATAAGTCCCAATAATTTCAATTGTTTGGTTGTTTCAATGGGTTTTCCATACAGGTAGATGGTAGGGTTTGGAAGATGCATTGAACTTTTGGTAAAGCAAATACATTTTGACTTTTGCTGAGAAAAACTGAATCCTGTTTGTGATGTCCAAATTTGTATCCTTGTTACAGTGTCTTGTAGTAAAGTTTGGGTGGTTGAGATGTTATTACCTTTACAGAAAAAGGTCAGATCATCAGTAAATAGGCACGCTTTTACAGGGGGATGAATAGTGTTGAGTATGTCGTTTATTGCCAGCAGGAAAAGTGTAACGCTAAGCATGGAGCCTTGGGGTACTCCATTATCTAACTTCCTTGGATAATGTGCCATTTGTACGTACTCTAATGGTGCGATGCTGGAGAAAATTCTGAATGAAATAAAATATATTTCCTGATATTTTATTTTGTCGTAGTATTTGAAGTATACATGTATCCTGGCCACGCCGTGGCTCAGTGGTTAGACCGCTTGGCTCTCACCAAGGCGGCCTGGGTTCGATCCCAGACGACCGCAAAGTGAGATTTGTGGTGGACAACACGGCGTTGGGGCGGGTTTTCTCCGGGACCTCCAGTTTCCCCCGCCATCTCATTCCACCGGTGCTCCATCTTCATCTCATGTATCATCAGTGTCACCGCCTGCGGTGCCGTATGTAGTAAAAGCTGACGTTAAACACTACACATATACGTGTATCCATGTCATATCATATGCCTTTTGTATATCTAGACTAACTAGTATGAGATGTTGATTATGAAGAAAGGCTTCTCTTATTTCAGACTCAATCGTGATTAAACAGTTTGTAGTGGAATGGAATTGTCTGAAACCATATTGTAATTCAGAAAGAAGTTTCCTGTTTTCGATAAACCAATGCAATCTTTTATTTATAATCTTTTCTAGAACTTTGCACATTGTACACGTAAGAGATATTGGTCTGTAGTTGTTTGGTAGTGTGAGGTCTTTATTAGGTTTCGGTATGGGTATCACTACTGCCGAACTCCAAAGATTGGGAAATAACCTATAAGAACAGATATGGTTGAATATTTCAAGAAGATACATATGTCCTTCAATTGGTAGTTGTTTCAGTATATCATAGTGTATATTATCTGGTCCAGGACTGGAGCTTTTGCATAAAGCGAGGGCATTTTCATATTCATAATATTCAATGGTCTCATCAAAGTTTTCGGTACTGTTATTTACAGGTTCGTCAGGTAAGGAATCATTTTTCATTTTAAAGGATTTAAATTCATCCTCATTAGCATTGGATGATGTAGATGCAAATGAATGTACTAAGATGTTAGCTACTGACTGTGAATTGGTGGTAATTGTTTCTGAGTCAGGGTCTTTCAAAACGATTTCTGAGTTATATTTAAACCTGCCTCTAATTTTCTGGATATTTCCCCACACTGTTTTCTGAGGGGTTTGGTAATTTAAGGATGTGACAAAATTCAACCATGAATCCTTTTTACTTTGTTTAACAGTTTTTCTTGCTTTAGCTTTAGCTTGGAGATATTTAAGCTTATTTTCTTCAGTAGGACGGCGTCTGTATTGGTAATATGCTTTATTCTTAAAATTAATGGTTTTTTGGCATTCACTGTTCCACCAAGGAACTGTTTTCTTGTATGGGGCTATTGTAGGTGTAGAAATATTTGCAGATTTTAGAATAAGTTTATTGAAGTTTTTAATTATTTCATTAATGCTAGTATGAATAAATTCAGTGGCAGGCATCAGCTGGGTTATTTCTTTGGTTATAAAACTCTTTAAATGTATTCCAATTAGCCTTTTTAAAATTAAATTTTGGCGTGAATGTGGTTTTCTGAGGACTGTCACTCAGTTGAGTAAGAATAATAGGAAAGTGATCAGTATTTCCTTGAGGTTCTTTATAAATGAAGTATTCAAACAAATCTGATATGTTTGGTGAGCACAAACTTAGGTCTATGGAGCTGAGTGTTCCATAAGCTAGACTGAAATGAGAAGGCTCCAGTGAATTGAGTAGAATTAGGTCTAAATCGATTATAAACTATTCAATAAGTTTTCCTCGTGAATTGGTGGAGCTGCATTCCCATAGTGTGTTGTGACTGTTGAAATCTCCGAGAATAAGGTAAGGACGGGGTAGTTGTTGCTCCAGTTCATTTAGTTTTACAAGATCTAAACTGTGGCTGTTGGGGAGATATGTATTACATGTACATAGTTCTCCTGTCAAAAGAACAGAAACTGCAGTAGTCTCTAAAGTAGTATTGAGCGAGTTAGCACGTTGTGGCAGTGTTTCTTTAACATAGGTGACTACTCCACCGCTGGCATGTGTACATTCTTCTCGATTTTTATTATAGGCATTGTAACCTCTTTATGGAGCAACATAATCATGCTTAAAATTTGTTTCTTGTGCACAAACAACTACTGGGTTATGTTTATTAAGTAAGAGTTGGAGGTGTTCCAGTTGAGAATGAAATCCATTTATGTTCCATTGTAATATGTTGTGTTTCATTATATGTTATGGTTTTTATTTTTAAGGTTCACTGTGTATAGGGCTTCAGTTAGATGGTGTTAGCAAAAACTTCTACTACATAACCATCAAAATGTTTAAGAAACTGTGTTTTTTCTATTTACTTCGGAAAGCAGTTTCTTTCGTATACGAGTGTTTCATTTTTCATTGTTCTATTGGTAAATAAGGGATGAAGCTTTTTGACTGTATCCAGGAGTCCTTTCAAGTCATCAGTGTAGCTAAGCACAAGTGACATTATATCAGATGCTCCAACAGTATTTTCAAAAAAGCTTTTGAACTGGAGATAATTTAAAACGTAGTCATCCAGTCTTTCTTCCATACTGCTTTTTATTAGATATCTGGTCATTTATGAGCGAGAGGGTGTCAATCCTTTTTGGCTTTTTGTGTATATGTTTGTTTACTAGGCTAGGTTCTGTTTTTTCTGTCTCATCTAAAGTCATTAAAGATGAGTCAGATAGGTTTTCGTCATCATCGGTTGCAGATTCAGTATACTTACTGGATGTTGAAATAGGTCGCTTTTTGGCTCCTGTCTTAAGGTTTTGCCCTAAAGGAGGGAAGTTCAACTCTATGTTAAGTTGTGGCAATGGTGTCGAAGGAGGTTCAGACTGGAAGGTGCCATTTTCTTGTATAGAAACAGTTTCTAGTATTTCTGTGTTGTCTTTAGTTTTGTCATTTACTGGCATGACTGTAGTATGTCTACTAACTCTTTCAGATGAGCAGCTAACCATCTTATCATTTATTTCATCTGACGACTTGCACTGTTTAGCTAAATGTCCTTCCATTTTACATGAAAAGCAGGTAGGAACATTGCAAGAAAGGTACATCCTATCCTCATGGTTTATCTGTAAGATTTCAGGTAGCTTGGCAAAGTCATCAGGTTTTACATACATTTGTCGGCGAAACCTCATGATGTGTGTATATCCAGGGATAGTTATTCCCGCCCTGATATACGATATAGATGATAAGGGCTTAATTCCATGAGCCAGAAGGTGTTCTTCGATAACATGATTGGGAATAACAGGGCACACATTAGAGAGTATCACTCCTTTATTTTTAGTGAGAAGCGGCCTAATTTCCAAATACAATTTGTTCACCTTTATTTTTGGGTGCTTAGATATCAGTTCATCTACTAGCTTTTTATTAGCGAGGTAGATACAGATTCTGGAGTTTGATATTCGAAATACAAATCGAATGTTGCTGGAGTTGGTTAGGTTACCTATTGCTGTTACATATTCCTTAAGTGTTATGCCGTCGTGGGCTTCGATTATTATGGCTTGTTCTTTATTGGGTCCCGTTTGGGTTATAGCTGAATAACTAGGAGTTGAGTTATACATTATGGGGTTGTTCACATTGCTTTTTTCAGCATCTTGTTTTGATACGCCTGTGGCCGCCATAGAGGAGCAAAACAGTTGATTTTGTGTGATTATTGATGTGCAGTTGTTTAATCAACAACTGGCATATATTTTCACTAACCTCAGCCCTAACGCTGATAGAACTTTATTGAATAACTACTGAAATATAATTGTAACAAGGTTACCTTTATTTACACCGCAACTGCAGTAGACGTTCTTGTATAATTGGTAGAATAACTACATATAACACTGTTGTTCTTGAAATATAACTCTTAGAACAGGAGCATTACAAATTCTGATAAGCCAAGGCGATGACCTTCACTTGTTCCTGAATTTTGTTTATTCATTTGTGAATCTTGATAGTCTATTCTTGATAATAAAGGTAGTACTTACAGGAAGAAGTTTTCTCAATGGGACAGCCTTTCTCTATGATTCTATACCTGTATTTTCTTATCATGTTTATGACATTTTGTGTGTTATAGCACATTTACGTGTTTTTTGTAATTCTTTTATGAGGGTAAGATCTATTTTAACACATTTTTGGGTTGTGTTCATTTCATTTATTCTATAGTTTAAATTTCCTATTAATATAAGTGAGGTGTCAATCTTGGTTATTGCATTGCCTAGTTCAGCTCTATAAATGCTGATTGAAAGTAGATGGGTATGTACATGAGGCATTCATTTTTAAGGCTAGGAAATAATTAATTTTCTTAATTGTTTTTAATGGCAGAAAATGCACTTTATCCAACATGAGATGCCTCCTTTGAACCTTCTCCTTGGTCCCTAGGATGCTGGTAATAGTACACCATACAATCTTTCCTGTTGCAAGTTTGTCATGAGAGAAGTTTTCTACTAGTATGACTACATCATACTCTTTCATGAATGTTACTGGATTGTTGGCTGGCATATTTTACAGCCCCTACATATTCCATAAAAGGATGCTACATATATCCTTGTTTGAGGAACCTCTTTTCTATCTTTTCCATGTTTGGGGAAGATAAAATTGTATTTAATAATGCTTAAAAATAAAATACATTGAACCATTTCTTCCTGTGAACTACTTCACAAATTCACCCATTAGATTTTCTCTGACAACTGCTTACAATATAATCGTAAAAATTTGTGATCTTATTTTAAAAATCTGTAAAATAACTTTCTGTTTAGAGTTTAAAAAACCTGGAATGTCTGGCAACTCTGATTGGTTAAGCGTACATATAGGAAAATATACTTTGAAAGAAGCTGAATTCAAATTGTAAATAAGTAGGTTTTAGAAGCTATCACAGATTTTGAGAAACATAATTTTCAGAATTATATTCAAATCTTGTTGCTTTACTGAACAAGTTTAGAAGTAGATGTGTTGTAGAAAGATTTAGAAGTAAAACATCATCAACTCGGTTGTAAAATAATAAAACACAAAGCAGACAACTAGCCCTAAGAACCATAATATAAATGGATAAAACCCAAAGATACAAAAGAAGGATAATTGTAGTAATGTAGCGCAGCTCAGTTACACACATGTTGCATATTACTTGTCCATAGGTGTTAAGCCATGTGAACAAAATAAATTAAATGTAATATCATTCATTATAAAATTCTGTCCTACATTTACAATGTCTACAGCACTAAAGTGTTCTCCAGACACATTAGGTAGATTTCTGGTTTTAAACATGAAATATGACTACAAAACAGCCTTTTCGTCAGTTTTCTTTAATCGCACACGGTACTATGGTTGGAAATTGTACTTAATTTTTCTTTGGTTTGAATGTAGCATGTTGTTTTCTTTCCTATAACACCTGGAATGTGTAGGTTTAAGAGCAATCAGAGAAAGTTATATGCTGCTGGTTATCAATTCCGCTGTTAAAGAGTATGGCATTAATACTATCAACTAACAAGAAGAAAATTGCAAACTTCCAACATGTTATCTATATGTTTTTTCTTGCCATCCTATACATCTTAGTAGGTGCCTTTATATGTAAATAGAACAATGTAAATAAGTCATTGAATACTACATATCTACATTTGCCTATCTGCATCCTGTACTATAGCATAGTGGGTTTGAGCATGAGCATGGTATTGCAGTTCCCAATCGCAGAGTGCACTTTGGTTCAAGTCCACACTTAGAGTTGCAGCTTTTTCAACCCATGTACAAGATCAATGCCACTCGATATCGTAATACATATAAGAAGCTATGTTAGAAGTGATTTGTCAGTCAGAAAACCAACTTTCCAACTGAGGAAAGCACTGTGCTGATCATATTGTCTCTTTACACTGGCTGAGTAACCATCCATCTCTGCCTTTCTCATGTGAGCTAAGGTCAGAATTTGGATTAGAAGATCTCGGCTCGCCAGGGCTGTCTTGCCAGAGGTTATTTTATTACTTTTACACCACTTTATGCATTCAGCAGTGATTATCACACCAATTTATGTGAGCACTGTAGCAGATGCAGTTTACATAAGCTTTAGTATAAAGCGGCTACTTGTAAGCACGTATGATCTGTGCACTTCTTTAATGCATAAAAAGTATATATATATATATATATATATATATATATATATATATATATATATATATATATATATATATATATAAATTTGAGTTTTAACAACAGTCCATATTATTCCATATAAATGTTTTATGGCAATAAACTATCTGATAGAAGCAATAAATTTGTTGTATGTATTTATGTAATATTTTATTCACATACCCATTAGTTTTATAAAATTGTTTTTAACATGGAATATGGAAATGCTAACCATTTTGAACATTATTTCATATATTATACTAGAAGTAAAACTCCAATGACATTACGTTAAGGGTGTTTCCACTGACCCATATTTCCTCATCCTTAAAATTTTTTTGGTTATCTTAAACATATGAGATAAAAATTGTGTAAAATGATGTTTCTGACAATATTGAATGCACACTTAACAATTTAATGTACTACCATGCATACTGTTTTTGTAAAGTATATCCCTGTGTAATAAACCAGTCTGCATATATTTTTTTTATGTCTGCAGAAAATATAAGTGATATATAAGTAACTTAAACAAGTGTAATTTGCTTTCACACTCCTGTCGTCTGCAAGTAATATAACTTGCAAATCATCCCGGTTAGAGGCTTACACATGTAGCAAAAACATTTCCACATTAACTTGCTAATGTATACATGGCTGTAAACCAGTAGAAATATTTTAACCATCCACTATGACAAGAGACATTGAGTTATTTGCCAATGCACATTAACTGGGCTGTGTTAAAAATAATTTTTCTATTGTTTGAATAAACTGTGTTGATGGTGGTTGTGATAATTTTAATTGTGTATTAGCTCCTGGCAAGTGCTGGTATTGATCTGCATTACAACTCCAAAGAAAATATCAAATCTGAGAATTCTCCTTAAAAGATCTTGTATTTTATGAGCAGATTTTTTGACATACAAAGGCTTTTAATACAATTTTTGATTAATTTTATACACATGTTTTGTACTGTACTATAAACTACATTTCTAGCTTTGTAAATCAAGTATTTATTTTATAACCCTTATGGTTTATAAGCAATAAATTGATCATCCAAAGAATAGTCATGTTCAGTTATTTCAACTTTTCCACGTACCTACATTCCATATATCCTACTTATTTCATCTTTTTTATGCATGTTTACAACATCAATTCTTTTTAACCTACAAAGTTGGACTAATAATAAATTTTATGAAAAATATGTGAATATAACAGCAAAGGGATGAACATCAATATTTTCTATTGGTGCTTACCATGATGGCTAGAGGGAAAATTGTATGTATGAGAGAGTGAAAACAGCTTAGACCCCCTCTGTCACGTGATGGTAGTGAGTTTGCTTCACATTCAACATGTTCCGAAATTGAATCTTGGTCAGGGTGAGTTATCTGGATAAGGATTTACCAGGACTTTCCCTTATACTGAAAGATGAATGTTGGATAACTTTAAGCTCTATGGACCCTGGGCTCATTTGAACATCACTTCACCCATTTCATTTATCCTCAGGGAAAAAAAAAATACAGCTTAACCCAAAAACCATAGCTGAATTACAATAAGTACCAAATTTGAATCTTGAGACAGGCATCATTTAAATATGTCAGAAAATGATGTTCAGAGGAGCTATTTTGAAGTATACAGTACTAATAATAACGTAGTTATGTGCAAATATCCAAAAGAAGTAAGTTGCATAATATAACACATTTAAAGAAGCATATTACATTCATACAGTTAGTGAACTTAATCCTTACTGAGTACGTGTTTCCTGTCACTGTCATAAGATGATGCTGCGACATCTGAAAATAATGAGCGAAAACCACATTGTTTACGTGCTACACAGAAAACGGCTAATAAGAACATAATTCAATGAACAAGTTATCGCCTTTACAGCTGTTTACAGTGAGTATCAAGTATCAAGAAATAGTGATATCCTCCATCACTCGCTTATTCTCTTCTGGCAAAGATAACTAGATTTAAAAGCCATCAGATATCGACCAGCCCTTAAACATTTTGAGTATCGCTTTAGCCTTTTATATTCCTCTATACCCATTGTATCTATCATAAAACAAAAAGGAGAGTGACAAGTGTTATTCTTGATTAATACAAAGCAGATGGAAGAATAAGCTGCTGTGATAATACTTTGTTGAAGAATGGGTGTTACAATCATCTGATTGCAACACTTGTTTTTCTTATTACCATCCCATGTTCGGTTCAACTGAGCACCTGTTGCTTAATTTGAAATTATTCCTTGCTAAAATATGCTGAGAATTATAATGAAATATAATGCAACGTAATTCCCTTACTGAAATTCATGAAAATGATCATACTAATGTTAAACTATTTTTATTCATGCAAATGTTTTTTTCCAAAACATGACACCTCTACCCACACCTCTGTCAAGGGCGGCGTTACTTTGAGATTTGAGTTTACAAGGTATTTATCTGATCTGCAGGGCAAAATTCTGCAACATCAGTGGCGCTGATATGACCCTGGCAATTGATAGTGTTGATAACAAACAAAATAATTTATGTGGTAAGTTAAAGCAACATAAAATAAAACAATAAAAAATGTAACATGGATAGAGGAATTACTTTGTATGTGACTATGTGTGTGGGGGTTTCCCACTTCTCTTTTACTGTTTAACTCTTGTTCTTACTATATAAGGTATTGTGACTGCAAGGGTTACATAGATTCGGAAATCTGGTTTGCAAAATTTAAAGCAACTTTTGCTGCAGTAAAAAGACGTGAAATTGGCAATCAGCTATCAGCTGTTTTGCTGCACGAAAAGAAATGAAAGAAATCGCCGCAGTACACTTCAATCGTCGACTGTCGCAATAACCAACAACTGCCGCTCTAACACCTTGCCGGTATTTATACTTCCCCAGCCATTGTTTCTAGAAAGCCGCAGACCTTCCGAGTACTTTCGCGGCAACAACAAAGAGCAGAACGTTCCGGAGCCTCTCTCTGTCTCTTTCTCTCCTGCCCACGCGCCCGGCTCTGGCCCCTGGCAGCAGCACAACAATGCCACACGGTGACATGTAGTGTGAGTGAGTGTGTGTGTGGTGTTTTAGGGCCCGTCGACAACAAGGTCATTTGGGCCCGGAGGTGACATGTATCATAGGCCGTAGACAGTGATTGAAATGATGTTTGATACATGAAATGAAGTAATAATTGGAATGGAAAATTTGAAAATGTGTCATGATCCTTTCTTTAACGAGTTCAGCCACCATTGTTTATGTGTGCACATACTCGTGTTTTGTTGTTGTGTTTTGTATTAATTAACGTCCAATGTTAAAGCCATATCGGAGGATGAATAAAATCGGTGAAATTACGTCCAAATGTGCCCAGGGTCCACAGAGCTTAGTTGCCGACATTCATCTGTCAGAATAAGGGAAAGCCGCAAAATAAAACATACAGACGAACTCACTCTGACCGAGATTCGAGCTTGGGACCTCTTGAACATGAGGTACACAAGCTACAGAGGAGGGCCGCATCCGTGTGTCTGTCATGAACATATTTAATATTACAGAGAAATAAATTAGAGAACTAATATTGAAGTTTAGCAGAAATTACTTCGTCAGTTTCGAATGTTTTCCATTTGCAGTTTTGATCGACATTGGTGCCTTTTCTCACCCTCTCTCTCTCTCTCTCTCTCTCTCTCTCTCTCTCTCTCTCTCTCTCTCTCTCTCTCTCTCTCTCTCTCTCTCTCTCTCTCTCTCTCTCTCTCTCTCTCTCTCTCTCTCTCTCTCTCTCCTACATCTACTACTACTACTGCTACTGCTGCTGCCGCCGCCGCCGCCGCTGCTGTTGCTGCTGCAGCTGCTTTACGTGCTTAGCTATATGGTCATATAGCGACAAATCTCTTAGGAGAGATACCTCGTGTTCAGTATGTGATGAACAGTTACCCTTGTACATAAGTATCATCCGCGTACCATAGCGTCTTGTTTTATTACGCGCATTCAGAGCCTTCGTGCGAACAGTCTTTCTACTTATATAGGGCTCAACAGTGTCCATAGAGACAATGCTAGCCAATTGTATCTTTGTACCGTTCAGTCAGGAACATAGAGAATATTCTAGAAGGTCCTGGTCCAGTCTATCTGCTTTCATGATCTTTGAATAGATAACAGAACGTTCGCTATTTTTATTTTAATTGTTGGAACTTGGTCGTGGTATTGAATCTCCAATCCGGTATTTACCTCTGCGACTGAAGGAAAGCACGAGGGAAAACAATTAGATTCATCGACCCATGGGATTTGAACACAGAACCACGCAATTGCCATAGACAGTGCCTTAGCCATCCCGCTAGTGAAATCTTCAACCATAC
Organism: Mantis religiosa; assembly: GCA_030765055.1. Classification (NCBI taxonomy): domain Eukaryota; kingdom Metazoa; phylum Arthropoda; class Insecta; order Mantodea; family Mantidae; genus Mantis; species Mantis religiosa. Next base: position 96,257,722 of record CM060957.1, read on the forward strand.
ATTCCTCATCGTTTGCTTTAAAAGTTACAGTGACTTAGTATTCTATATTTTTAGATGATAATTATCGACGCCGGGGAAGTTGCAAAACTATAGAGCACAAATTCAGTTATGCGTTCTCCATATAGAGACAACATAAAAAGTCCATTACATATGTCGAAATGTTTGCTACTGAGTTATGGCCTTCAAAGCAGTGATATTCATCGAACGTCTGTCTTCCCCAGGTAGTTCCTGTGACGGAAGATGTGAACAGGATAATGTGAAGTTCATTTTGAGGCGAAGGGTAAACTGAGTGTGGCGTTTGGCTGAGCGAGGTTTACTCAAATGGAGAGCTGGCAGGAATGGTTGGTAAAACGGACGGCAGTGATGCGTTGGCTCGTTTTGTAACATTATGTACCATGGAAAATGTGCAGTTCATGGGAACTTTGCGTCTCATGGTTTGGAGAGGGGATGACCAAGATCTACAACTCCAGATGTAGAGGAGGAGATTCTGGACTCTGTGCACACTTCTGTTAGTACACGTAAATTAACGTAACAAATAAATCTTCATACAACTGGCTGGAGACCGTTGGGAGACTGTTGCAATGTGTACAGGTCTTGACACCAGTAAATTGCCCTGCACGATTGATGTTCTGCCTTTGATTCGTAAACTATTACAGTGTGCTTACAAAACCCAACTTTCCAACCTTAATACGTTTTTACACATGAAACACAGTTCACACAGATGGCATTACAAATGACATATGAAAACCCACATGTAATTATTCCATCTCATCACCAAGTGCAGTTCACTCTCAATTTGATTGGTAATCGGTTAGTTGGGGCAGTCGTACACAGCACCGTACCTAATATGAATAAAGACATTGTATATGGCTAAGTCGTACAACTCGCCAGCTCTTGGGCCGAAGGCTTCCTGATTCATAGAAAGGTAGAGGTGGTTCATTTGCTTGGCCACAACGCCCACCTGATTTGAACCTTGTCGATTGCTACTTTTGGAGCCATATAAAAACTTTGATGTCTCCTTTACCTAACATGAAATCCCTTCAGAATCGAATTGTGGCAGATTGAGAGGAAATATGTAATACTCCTGGAATTTGGGCCCATGTTCGCTCGACCGTGAGAAGTAGAGTATTCAAGCAGGAGTGGGCACTTCGAACAACTTCTGTACAGAAAACTAACTGTAATAAAAATACGTCCTGGTGAAAATCACTATTTTGAAGGCCATAATCCAGAAATCAAACATTACCGCAGACATATTGAGATGTACTTTTTTGTCTAGATGTGAGGAATGCACACCTTAAATTATGACCTGTATTTTTGAAGCACCTGCATAGCAGAAGCAGATAATAAAAGTGTCAGGTAACTCTAAACAGATGTTCGATTTACATTGTCATAATCAGGTTTTGATGAAGAAAACTGAAGTAGAGAGGAAACGTTCATTATTCTTCACAGAAAATATATTTTCTAGAAGATAAATATTTGTTTAACATCTGTTAACTTTTCACTTTTCAAATGGTCAATTTATACAAACACAAACAAATTAAAATTCGCAGTTCAACGAATAAAAATTGGCTAATAATATAAGGTACGGGCGATAGAAAAACCACTAGGTATGGCGAAAGTATTGTTTTCATTCTTCAAAAAAGTTTAAGGTTTCTCTATTTGGCCCTTTTTTTTCTTCAAAATTTGACCATATTTAAAGCACATTTCTTTTGTTTCACAGGATGAATGGAACCGATACTTTCAGACTCATTTTAAAGCATACTGCCAGTTAAATAACTGAATAACAAATCTTTTGACCATTTTTCCATTTTCATTTCTGTTTTTCTTCTATTTTTTCACATCTAAATCTGTCTTTTCTCTCAAAAATATGTGTCAGAAAAATTGTACGGAATTGTACGGAAAAATTGTATATGTTTTGGTTTCTTTTTTAAGAAAAGTTCTTGCCAATTTTTGCTAATATTTTTCCTCTTTGCAGGACACTCTTGAGCACAATTTATTACTTATATATGTCATTAAGAACATTTCAGTTTTAAAACGTGTAGTTAATGTTATTTTAATTAATAAAATTGCTATAAATTAATATCTAAGAACGCAGTTGCAGAGTATATTTTAAAACTGGCTAGGTCCAGTTTCATAAATTCGATGTTTGATGCATCATTTGAAATCTGTGTATCTGAGCGCGGAATTTGTATAGCACGCGACAGCCTCCTCATTTCATCGCTTGTACATAACAAAGAAAATAAAACAACATGCTGTGCTGACCCTCAAAGGTCGCCAACTGCCGTGAACTTTTACTGTACCTCGCTTTAGGAGCGTCTTATATAAAAAGAAGTTATATTAATTAGAAGGTGCAGATGGGATGAATATTTAAGTTATGGTAATTTCCGAACATATCACGGCATTTCGTTTCAGTATCCCTGGAGTACTTGAAAATCTAATCGCACTGCAAGCTGCAGCTTAGTAAATGGTTAGGTTGGTTTTATCCTCAATAACCTTTAAATGACGACATTTCTATTTTCGTAGCATAACACGCATGCGTGGTTCGACCTTAGGATGATACATGCTATTTATTTAAAGGTGAACGGAAGTGCGAGCGTGACGCATAAGAAAAAAAGGTTGTTCTGTCTGCATTTCATTCTCTAAGTTCGTGTTTTCTTTTTTGCAGAAATTTCCAGAATGACAAACTGTTTAGTAAGAATCACACACACTGAGTGCATTATTCACAAAAATTCTTTTTCTTTTGTCATATTTTGTTGTGCCTATTGCACCAACCTTTAGCAGTCTTATGAAACAATCTGTAAATTCAAACTCCATAGTTTAAACACTATTTTAATTAAGTAAGCGCAGTTTTTCCGTTACATATCTCAAAAGTATCTCATTCCTGAACTGATTTTATTTACGAAAGTTTGCTATTTTTACACCACGTGATCAAATTTTGAATACTATTTAAAAAAGAAAATAAAGTTACAAAATTTTATGCAACATATTGTAAACTTTCGATTTTGCATCTAGATGAGCCATAAGAACTTCGTCAGATATTGTTGTTTTGTAATTTACGTCCTCCAACGTTAAGTCATATCGGACGGTGAATGAATTGGGTGAAATGATGCTCAAATGAGTCCAGGGTCCATGGAGCTTACAGTTACCCAACATTCGTCTTGAAGGATAAGGGAAAACCCCGGAAAAATCCTTATCCAGATAACTCGTCCTGACCGAGATTTGAACTCGAGACCTCTTGAACATGATCGTTAGATATATTGTTAACAATTCATCATATATTTTAAACTATTGACAGGCAAAAGTTCCAATAATAAATTATCTACTAATTCCTGTATGTCATGAGGAATAACACTTTCGTCAGATGTTGTTTGCATTTTAATTTAAGAAGCTCTTGATATTTGTAAAATGGCGGCCACACAGAACTTCATTTACGAGTATTTCGACCACAACGAGCTCTAGCAATGCAGTTTTCATGAACTCGATCTGCGCTGGCGGCTCGTTCTGAAAATTTCTCACGCGGTCAAAAGTGTTCATATTCTGTACTTGTTGCATAAATAGCTATTAAGAGCATTATGCCCGATTTCACCAACAGATATTAAGACTTAACACGATGTTTAGATAGCTATAACAAAAATTGCATTTCACCAACAAGTGTTAGCTTAACACTTGTGTTAAATCTCTTGTTAAACTACCAAGCCAAATTTCTATTGTTAAGTCCTTAACAATTGTAAATGGTCAAGATGGCGGGCATGATCGCAGCTGTTGATGTTGATTTGCTGTATTTAAGACCATCTAAATGGCATTCATAATAGAGTACGACCTATGAGGAGAAATTATTTTGAGGAACTATCCGAAGAAAATTTTCTGCAGAGGTATAGACGGTCGAAACATGTTGCTATGAAGGTTACTGCGGAAGTACAAGAGAGGTTAGAACATGCATCGAAAGGAATATGCCGATCTCGCCTTTGCTTCAAGTATTAATAATTTAGCGATTTTATAATTCACTGAATTAATATTACGTCCTCCAATGTGAAGTCATATCGGAGGATGAATAGAATGGCTGAAATGATGCTCAAATGAGCTCGGGGTCCATAGAGCTTAGAGTTACCCGACATTCGTCTTTCAGGATAAGGGAAAACCCCGGAAAAACCTTATTCAGGTAACTCGCCCTAACCGAGATTCGAACTCGGGACCTCTTAAACGTGAGACAGACACCGTACCATCTACGCTACCAAGCCGGGCACTGAATTATATGGATAATACACTGTCCACCTCCCGTCTTGAAACGTTCAAGTCACTCGTCACTTGTCCTTCGCACCTCGTTTTAAATTTATGTAATACTGACGAAGTTGTTCCGTGCTTCTAGACGCTTGCATTTGAATTAAATTCGTTTCCAATTTTTTTCCCACGTGATATCTTTCTCCCCCCCCCCCCAGGGGCCTACTTCGGTAGGTACGGGTTTGGCGCACCCGGGATCCCAAGCCAACAGTCTCCCTCGTGTGGGCTCCTCTTCGTGGTTGAGGGAGACGGTCAACAGGCCCACCCACGTGTAGGCCGTGCGTGGAGACCCGTGGAGAAGGTTTTTAGATTCTTTTCTAGTTTAGAGTTTAGGATTTAGTGAACGAAATTTTTAGTAGGTTTTGATTGATGTCTTTTATGTATGTGTATTTTTAATAGGTTTTGTTACACTTGTATAGTTTTTAGAAAGTTTTATATCTGGCTTTTGCCATGACTAGTTTTTTAAAGGGCGCTGATGACCGCCGTAGTTGAGCGCCCTTATATCTATATATCATCATCATCATCATCATCATCATCATCATCATCATCATCATCATCATCATCATCATCATCATCATCATCATCATTTCTCTTTTACATTCACCGCATCCGTCCTCTTATTTTCAACGATATCCTTATACTTCGTTACCAATTCAATTAACAATTCTTTCTCCAGCGATGAGAAATTTGTCTCACGGCTTTTGTTTACGATTTTGTTTACCCGCCAGACGAAAATAAAAACAAAAGCGCATCGCAGTACGTTCAGAAAATAATACGACTCATCCACAGCCTTCTATAGCTGTAATATTTACAAGTCTCTTCGCGTTAACACATGTTTGTTAACATTTTCAGAAAATAGTTGGTGAAATGCAAGAATTTTAACACTTTTGTTAACTCTGTAACAATTGTTACGTTACATTTGTTAACGTCGAATTTAACATTTAATGGTGAAATTGGGCATTAGTGTCATAATTAAAATAAAAAGTGTAACCTCAACCTTCATTACAGAGAGAAACATTAAGAGGTTAAATAAGAGATAATAAGACTTTTTCAGCAGCAAAATAATTTGGGTTGCGTAGTAGTAACTTCGATAAAGGTTTTCAAGAAAAAATAATGTCATTAGTTAATGTATATCAGACCGAACGAAGTGGTGCGTGAGAGGTCATGGGTTTGATTCTCGCGGTTGACTTTCCTGGCCCATGGTTTTTTCGGAGATTTCTCGGTATGGCTAGGTGGATCACTACATTCTCCGAATTTCCAGTCTGTTATTTTGTTCTTTAATACTGATCGTATACAGGTTGAGGTTTAGAAGTTGAACCACATAATTGTTTTAAGCGAAGCATTTTTTTTAATATAACTTGTATACCCCTGAGTAGCTCCTTAGCACGCATTAGCTCTTTAACGCCTCTGGGGTGGGCTTGCGTATATTTTAATTTTCCCGAGTCTTGAGACCACTCCCACCATTGTTTGCTGCCATTTCTTCAATATAACGCATGATGAAACTCGATCGAGCGAGACATTTGGTAATTGGGACGCCCTCGCTCTATTGGCATTGTTTGTCAAATGGACGACGATGTTTGCAAGACCCTTCCTCAGATTGGAATTTCTACCTACCACAAGAACCAACAGCGTTATCACCAAATATCTCTATGGAGCACACGAATCACCTGTTCCTTCTGACAGGTCACGCTTCCATGCTCTCGTAGAGTTTTCCATTGCCTCTTTCCATGTTTGATGCAGTGATTTCGACCGTATCTCTAGAATCTGCATACAATTTGAGACATTTGGTATGTGGCATTTGCGGTTGGCTGATGTTTAATCACAGAATGTAGGGATATATACTGGGATCTACTACATATATACAATAAAACCTTGTTAACTCGGATATCGGGTTAAGACGGACCAGTTTTAAAAAACAAAAAGTTTAGCGTAATAATGATTTTTTATATATAAACGATAAATTGCTATTCACAATAGTACATTACTTGAACTCTCTTCTCAGTGGACGAATTCAGAATTCATTGCACTCACCCTACCTGCTTGGGACCAGGTTGGAAGAGAAACTTTGATAAAGTCATGGAAAAAGTTGAGGCCTGGTGTGTGTGTGTGACTTATCAGAAAACAAGATTGAAGATGAACAAAACATTGTGTGGGAGAAGATATTTTTAAAAATATCGATGGCTGTTCTAATGTTGATGAAGAAGACATTGACAATGACGGAGGTTATAAAGCGATTACAGAGGAAGGCATTGTTACATAATGCAGTGTTACTGAAAATGAAGACGAAGAGTATTCTTATTCAGATAGTGCTGATGAACCAGGTATGGTTATGATCCACGCACAAGCAGTAGCAAACATAGAGAAACTGATGCTTTATTTCGAGAGTCAAACCGAAACATTGCCAAATGAACTTCTAATGTTAAAGCGGTTGTGAGATCGCGCTGCTCGTAAGCTATACACTAAACTGAGACAGCAGAACCTCACCGCGTTTTTTTATTACCGATTAGTTTGTAACTATATTATGCACAGTGTAAATATATAGGGTATTACAGTACATATAGTGCATGTGCTTTTAGGTGAAAGTGTGGCAATAGTTCTTTATAAACTTCATTAAAAATATTTTGGTGATGTACATTTTTTTATCGTCACTCCGTCATTGTCTGGATAACCCGGATTTTCGTTAATCGGATCGGCCCTGGTCCCAGTTGATCCGATAAAACGAGGTTCTATTGTGTATAGAATTCGACCTATATGTCTGAGGGGAACAATTTGAGATAGGACTCTTATGGTGCCAGAGCGCATAATGTGTAATAAATTTGAGCCATTACGCCACTGATACCACCTCAGTGGTGTTTATAAGCATTTGCTGCACTGCCAGAACGTGGTTTACTGGTAAGTAAGGATTTTTCAAGCCAGAGGCGGCACATTCTAAGTTGAAGCACCGCTTTCCTTTTTTATTATTTATTTATTCATTCATTTATTTTATTTTACTATTTTCGGAGGAGATTCGGCACTGCCACCAGTCTTGATTCTATTGTACCTTAAACCCCAAGAGGGGCTCCCCGGGAGGAAGGATGAAGTGAGAGGAGACAAAGGGCGGCCGTCTCGAGGAGCCACTACAGTGCAGGGGGCAGGGTCCCTACATTTTACTTAGATGGAAACCTCCCCCGGTAGGCCAGGACAACGGACATTCCCCCGTACTGAGGTTCGGAGACGGTCCCAGCAGTCGGTTCGGAGACCGGCAACAGACCTACCGGAGGAGGAAGTGGTTTTCCTCAGAGCATATCATCCTGCCATGCACCGCCGAGACACCCGCCGACACTTCTACCCTGAAAGAGACCATCAGATGAGAGATGATGTGAAATCATAATGGAGATGAAATGGAAGGACAGAAAATTCGGAGGATGTAATTAACCTACCCAACATTCGTTTAGCGACCCGGGAAAAAACCCGAAAAAACCCATGGGACAGGTAGGTCGGCCACGGGAATCGAACCCAAGCCTCCCGAACGCGGAAAACAGTTTTTTATACTTTTTTTGTGTAATTTACGTCCCTTAACCTTTTTTTAAGTCATATCAGACGATGAATGGAGTGAGTGAAATGATACTCAAATGGGCCCAGGGTTCATGGAACTTAGAGATACCCGACACTCGTCTTTAAGGATAAGGGAAAACCCCGGAAGAATCTTATCCAGGTAACTCACCCTGATCGAGATCCGAACTTGGGACCTCTTGAACGTGAGGCAGACATGCTACCATCTACGCTGCCAAGGCGGGCTTTTTTTTTTTTTTTTTTTTTACTTAATTTTAGTTCAAATTGTTGACTGTGAAGAATATGGACCACTGCTGCTATCAAAAGACTTCTGCACTTCAGGGATTAGAGATAGATGCCTGTTCCAGCTTCAAAATGTAATCTTCTCACATATCCTAACCCAAGTTCAGCAATGTCAACTGAAACGAGTGGATTATTGATAAACACAATCAATGATTATAAGAGCAGGTTTATCTTTATGACCACTGTGCAGAGATTCCGCGGCACTAATCATTGCTTAACCAACGATCGCTGAAAGCTTTTTTTTCTTTTTTGCATACAGGTTTTGTAAGAGGTCGTTCTCACGTTATTTTGCTGAACTGGCTTTGTAAACACACTTTGATGTTATTCTAATGTAGTAGATTTTAAGTGCCTAACTTTTAAGTTTTCGTAATTCGGAACTAACAAGAAATTCACAATTGAAGTTTGTGTGATTTGTCGAAAGTCATTCTACATTACTTTTTGGGGGAGACACTGTTACATAATAAACACACCAACGAAATATACGCTGCCTATTCCAATCACTTAAAACTACAACTTCTTTGTCTTTTAGCTACAATGTAGTAAGAATATCTAACGGATTACACAGGACAGGCTACAAACTATACCAACAAGCTCTCGAGTTACACTCTCACATTGCTCACTCGTTATCAATACAGACAAAAGTCTTCAAAGAGAGCGAACTCATTGTTTGCGGCAAAGCTTTGTTAAAATTAAAGTGACTGTCTCCAATTCCCAACAATCGAGGTATAATATTTGTTTAGGGAAATAATCAACACAGCTGTGAGTGTACAGAAATTGTTGTATCCTAAATATGATTTAATATTAGAAACCGTCGGAATAAAAATGTACTTATAAAGGGCCTCAGGTAAATACATCGCCGGCAGTATGACGTCCGGGGGTGCCGTGTTGGACAGTCCTGCTTTATTAACAATTGAATGATGCCTTGCCCTAGCTACAGTGGCTTACCTGTGGTGTTTCTGGCGCAGAGGATTGCGGATTCAATGAGTATGTGTGTACAGGTCAGCAGTAAATGGAGGAAACGACCAGAAAACGGAAACTAGCAATCTAAATGTGAAAAAAGAAAGGAAAGAAAAGAGTTATACAAATTTTTAATAATTGAATGAGAGTTTGGTTTTCCCTCCAAGATTGTGAGCAAAGATCCATTATTCTTACTAGTTTATTTATGAAATTCTTCTTTTTTAACTGCTCTCTTATACCTCTACGGGGTGTCAGAGTATTCTTGTCCCTCTTAACCCTTATGCAGGTTGCGGAATGAAATCTCTGGATCAGTGAGATGGGTGATCAGCCCAATGCCTGGTATGAGAGTGAAGGAAGTGGCTGACAGAATGAGGGCGAGATAAAATGATAGGAAAGATGATGATGGAACAATTGGTGGAATGCTGGCGGAGGAAACTAGGACCCGGAGAAAACCCACCCCAGCGGCACAAATCTCACTTTGCGTTCGCCTGGGATCGAAACCTGGCCGCTTTGGTGAGAGCATACCCGCCTAACCACTCAACCATGGCCTTACAAAATTCTTACGTTTGAATATTTTGTCTTGTGTAAAATGTCAACGACATAAAAATTTTCTCAACACAATGTAGATGTAAGAAAATCACTAAATAAACACGCAAACGACAAAATATGACAAAAGAATGCGTAAAACCCAAAACAAATGCTCTAGAGTATAAAACGGCACAAAAAGACCTAATAAACATGCATCTTTAGACAGCACGGTCTAAAAGTAAAACTTTTAACATAGTGCACATGAACTAAAAACACCAGTGCGTTACAAATTTTATACCATTCCGTTGTGACAAAGTTTCAGATCCAATCACGTAGCAATTATGCTTTGTGTTTGCTCGTGTTTAATAGTTCCACTTGGTTTGATTAGATTTTACTTTTCATTGTGTCTTTGCATGACTCATTCCTCATGGCGCTCACATTTATCTATTCACGATGGAAATTATCATACTTCAGTTTATGTCAATTCATTGTACAGTTAACCATTATATTGTTAAGAATTCTTTTGCTTTCTTTGATCTTAAGTTTTTATTTGATCTAGTACAACCTACATAAAGATTAAATGGCGGCAAATATGTATTTAGGAGGAAACGAAATGGAACAAGCAAGTGAAATAACACAAGCCAGAGAAAAAATAACATTAGAACTATGTGCTACCCAAAATACTGGTATCTAGAAAACAATATACAATAACATTTAATCGGTAACAAAATAATGACTGTATTGATTGATGTAAGTCAAAACATGTGAATCAATAGTGCATGAAAATATAACATCGCTGCACACGAGAGTTGATCTCATTTTAACGTGGTTTCTCTTACTTTCAGGAATCAGTATAATATTGTCGACTTTTTTTTTTTTTTTTTTTTTTTGCGTTACGCAAAATTCCTACTCACAAAACAAAATGCTGCTTTTAACCTTTAATCCTAATCTAATTTTATAATTTGAAACCAGTGATAAGGTTTTATATGTTAGTAATATCTATGATGCAGCCGTTAAGAATGGCATGCCATTAGAACCCGGTCTTGCATATACTTTCTACCACGTGGAGCTGGAACTGGAGCTATGGTTCCTGCCAAGCAATGCACCCGGGTTCCTCCTAATGCATCGGGGTGCGAATATTAATCTGGAGTATAGAACCGGTAGACGATGCCATGGCTGAGAATTAGACTGCTCGGCTCTCGCTCAAGTGGACCGTATTTGATTCCAGAGAACCGCATGTGGGATTTATACGAAGCGGCGTCTGGAGGGGTTTTCTCCAGGTTATTCGGTTCTCTTTTCCATTCATTCCACCAACTAAACTCTACTAATCACTTTTTATTTCATTCAATATATCGACATTTCCTTTCACTTTCATACCGGTGGGATACCAGTTGTATTGGCCTGCCGGGGAGTTTCCAGCTGGTCAGTTATAGGAACCCTTACTGCCGGAGATGCCCCTCTTGGAGCATAGGTATAATAGATCAAGTGTGGTTGCAGTGCCGAATCCTCTCCGAGTCATAATCCAATCCAATGCATTTCTTTATAATTTATCTACAGATGAATGCGATATTTCCTAAAATCTTTTCATATTGGAGTTTTTTCTTCTAAACTGAAGAAAGTTTATTATAAAGTTCATGGTGTTTGTTTTACTAGTGAATGCAAACACCAAATTGTAATCCGCTATGAAAGGATCGATCTTGTCTAGTTGAACAATCAATTTAAAATATCCGGAACACACATACACACACACACACACACACACACACACACACACACACACACACACACACACACACACACACACACACACACACACACACACACACACACACACACACACACAGGCACACACACATACACACACAGACACACACAGACACACACAGACACACACACACACACACACACACACCATGCAAGTATCTTTACCAGAGTAAACTTCGCATTAGGAATGAGCAGTCTGTCTTTCCATTTACATCGATTGCGGATATCTTCTCTAGTCAGCCCAGCCTTCCCCTCTTACTCTCTCCCTTGTCCTCTCTCTCTCTCTCTCTCTCTCTCTCTCTCTCTCTCTCTCTCTCTCTCTCTCTCTCTCTCTCTCTCTCTCTCTCTCTCTCTCTCTCTCTCTCTCTCTCTCTCTCTCTCTCTCTCTCTCTCTCTCTCTCTCTCTCTCCTCTCTCTCTCTCTCTCTCTCTCTCTCTCTCTCTCTCTCTCTCTCTCTCTCTCTCCCTCTCACTGATTACTATCCCATGTACGCCCGCCTCGGTAGCGTAGATGGTAAAATGTCTGCCTCACGTTCAAGAGGTCCCTAGTTCGAATCTCGGTCATGGTGAGTTAGCTGGATAAGGCTTTTCCTTATCCTGAAAGACGAATGCCGGGTAACTCTAAGTTCTGTGGACCCTGGACTCATATTAGCATCATTTCACCCATTTTATTCACTGTCCGATATGACTTAACGTTGGATGACGTAAAACTAGGGGGGAAAAAGAACTATCCCGTGTACACTAACATAAAAACAGTACCAAGAACAGCCCCTCTTCTATACACAACCGATTAAGTACTGCATCTGCATTATACAGGACGATTTAAAAAAATCGACAATTCTTAGCAGGTTGCGCAGCACAGCACACTGATCATTTTTAAGAAGGATCCCTTGTCCGGAAATGCACGGTTTGGATGCTGTAGAACGTCAAAGTTAGAGAACTGGTTTCGTAAGTGCGTGTTTGAGGGGACGAAATTCCAAGTGCGCAAATCGTTTGAAGTCAGCAACACACGTTTAGTTTGAACCTATGCCTGGGATAATTGCCGACAAAATCACTGGTCCGTATCTACAGTAGAGTCTCGGTTATCCGACCTTCGGTAAACCGACATTCCGTATTATCCGACATACTCTCACCACTGTTTGGTCAACAGGATGTGCGTCCTCGAACCTTCAGTGAGTGTGCAGGTATAGCTTGGGTGTGGACGATATTGTTTTCATTTCCTGTGAGTATAATATGACAAGTAAAAGGAAAACAGTGATTGTTTACATGGAGGAAACATTGAAAAGGAAATATCTGCCTCAACTCCTCTGTCCCTGATAGAGGAAATGGACAATGGCAAGGACATGAATGGCTCAGGATTGGGAAGAAATCATAACGATGGCATTAGCAAAGTCTTGGAACACACTGCTAGATGATGATGAAAATTAAGAAGAGATAGTACAAGAAGACATGAGTGACATTGTTCCCTTACTGAACCGTATTCCCGGCTGTGACGACGCTACCACTCAAAATGCAGGTAGCTGGTGTGCAGAGGATCAACAGTTTGAACTCACAGGCTCTGATATTGTTGATTTCTTGATTGGTAATGACAATGATGATGAAGCAGAACGGAAAATTGAAGAACAAAACGAGAAGATGAGTCACGCTGGAGGTATAAGTGCGAGATGGCATTAAGGTATGTGGAGCAACAGCCGGAAGCAAGTGCAACTGAGGTATTGATGTTTCGTCGATGGCGAAATCTCGCAGCAAGAAAACTTCATTCAGCAGGCAAGCAGACTTCATTGATAAGCTTCTTTTCTTAAGACATTTGGAGCTTATTTTTGTTCAGTATTGCATGTAGAATTTGTTCGATTATTCAGTAAATACCGCAAAACAAACAATAGTTTTAATAATACAGTATACCTACCATGTTTTACTCCATTTTGCGACTTATTTTGTATTATGCGACATTTTCAGTTATTCGACCTTGTCCCGGGCCAGTTTAGGTCGGATAATCGAGGCTCTACTGTACTTCCAAACAGACTAACAGGACCGATCTACTTTGCATTTCTTAGAAATATTTTGCCTGCCTTATTGAAGACGCCTCACTACACATTCAGATAGTGTGGCTGCAACACGGCGGAGCTCCAGCACACTTTGAGAGAAATGTACGGAATCACCTCTACGTTACATACCCAAATCAGAGGATTGGTAAAGGTGGACCAGTTCCATGGCCAGCACGATCACCAGATCTGACACTACCGGACTATTTTCTGTGGGGTAATATGAAAACCATATGTAATGTCGGGGGAGGACCTCATTGCATGAGTATACGGATCAATTGCCATTCTTTCAGGTCAGCCCACTCATTGGAGCATGTACGTGAAGCTCTGCATTGACATAAGAGGTATCCAGTTTGAACCCTGTTTGCAATGTTAAACTGCTTTGTGCTGCATACAGTTTGTTCGTTGTTGTGACATAGGCAACGAACACTTTGATGGTTTACTGCGTCTAAACCATGATTTTCTGGACATGGGATACTGCTAAGGAAAGGACCCGTTTGCTGTCCTTCACAACTTACCGAGCGTTGTGTGTGTGTGTGTGTACTCATGTTGTATATATATAAAGTACATACTTGCTTCCGGTTTAGGAAATCTTCAGTAAAATGTTATTTTAGCAGCCATATAGTTAGTTACTAACACTCCCCACATGGCAACCTTGGCCTTCGGGGTAACCTCACCCCACCAAGTGATGACCGGACCCATTTCTCAGGTGGAGGCACCCAGAGGGCGGTGTCCATTACCTCCGATGATAGGGTGATAGTGAAGATGGCGGTGAGGTGAGAGGACCTACAGTTGTTACCGTGGACTCCGAACCACGTTGGGCATAGGGGATACTTCACGTGTGCTAGACAGAGGTGAAGGCGTGGATAGGGCCGACTTAAAATCGCCAACCCCAGAGCCGGGAATCGAACTCGGGACCCTTAGAACGGGAGCCGCGAACGAAACCACCGCGCTACCCCGGCGCCCTTTTAGCAGCCATATTAATGAAATTCAAAGCCCCAACATGCACAAAGATCAGATGATATTATAAGTAATTTAGGTATCCTGACGTTTTAAGGCTTTTTTTTTTTTTTTTTTTTTTTTTTTTTTTTTTTTTTTTTTTTTTTAACTATTTTATATGTTACTGAAAATTGCTTAAAAGTTTCAACGTTTTCGTATATGATACTTATAATATCATTTTATATGCACTTAGTCAACAGTTTTGTATAATACTTAAGTTTATGGTGAAAATGGGTTTGATCTTATGGACCTTTTTATAAAAGTTCCTTTATGTTTCGGAGATCCTAGAAACGTGTATTTCCAGTGTACATTAATTGTTTTTCATTGGGATACAACACTCCCTCTATTACTTCGAGTACGTAATAGAGGAAATTTTAACTACTTAAACATTCAAACCAATAACAAAGCATATATTGGAAACGGTTAACGTCAAAACAAATTGTATTGTATATAAAATGTGTGCTTTAACATGTTCCTTATGTTTTTTTTGGGGGAGGGGCGGGGGTAGCAAGATTTAGTTTATCTCTCAAAAATGGCCAGTTATACAGAAGCCATTCTAATAAAGAGAACTTCACAGGTCATTCCCAGAAATTCCGAGATATACCTTTTATTTGTTATGAAATCATCTTAAACATAATGTGCATAAATCAAAATTGTTGAAAGCAGTTATGAGAAAGGATAGCTTGGGATGATTCTCACACACATACATGCTCAAACGGTTGCTTTATTCTCACTTTCTTCTTCTTCTCGGGCAACAATCCAGGTGACAAGACGATTAGATATTGATGTTTCGGGAGTGTACATCTCTCCCATCATCAGGATATTTATAAAATGTTATAACCACAAATGAAATACTGGATATAACACAACTATAAACTAAGACAAAACACTATCAAAATTCACATTACTGAACAAAATACTGTTTTCAGTAAATTAAATGCCAGGTCAGGAGATGGCGTGGGTATAGAAAATTGTGTCAAAGAAACGTAACTACTTAACTTGATTATCAAGCTGTATTGATCTTTGCTTCTTAAATCGACGGATTTCCATTTTAAGGCCGGTTTCGAAGAAGAGCGGAACTGAAATCCAGCATCATGATTAAGCGTGCTCCTTTCAGAGGAAATCGCCAAAGCCTCCTTAATTCTCCGCTCCCAGTAACTGTTGCATTTTGCCAAGATGGTCGTCTCCCGAAAATTGGATCTATGGTCGTTATCAAAACAATGCTCTGCCAGCCCAGACTTCTCAGGTTGCATTAAATGGATGCTCCGTTCATGTTCGATTATTCTGGTAGCCATGGTTCTTCCGGTTTGTCCTATATATGGTGTCCCACATTCACAGGGAATGCGGTACACTCCCGGAACTTGGAAGTCCAGTTTGTCTTTCACTGGTCTCAACAGATGATTAATCTTTGGAGGTGGCTTGTGGATGGTCCTGATGTTGTATTTGGTGAGAATTCTGCTGATTCTGCTGGATAGATTGCCGGTAAACGGGATGCAGGCTGTAGCGGTAGGCTTATCTGACGCTTGCTGTATTACAGGTTTCCCTTTCTTAGCTCTGGTGATCGAGGCTTATTATTATTATTATTATTATTATTATTATTATTATTATTATTATTATTATTATTATTATTATTATTATTATTATTATTATTATTATTATTATTATTATTATTATTATTATTATTATTATTATTATTATTATTATTATTATTATTATTATTATTATTATTATTATTATTATTATTATTATTATTATTATTATTATTATTATTATTATTATTATTATTATTATTATTATTATTATTATTATTATTATTATTATTATTATTATTATTATTATTATTATTATTATTATTATTATTATTATTATTATTATTATTATTATTATTATTATTATTATTATTATTATTATTATTATTATTATTATTATTATTATTATTATTATTATTATTATTATTATTATTATTATTATTATTATTATTATTATTATTATTATTATTATTATTATTATTATTATTATTATTATTATTATTATTATTATTATTATTATTATTATTATTATTATTATTATTATTATTAT
This sequence comes from Mantis religiosa, assembly GCA_030765055.1. Lineage (NCBI taxonomy): Eukaryota > Metazoa > Arthropoda > Insecta > Mantodea > Mantidae > Mantis > Mantis religiosa. The sequence goes on from CM060957.1 coordinate 96,274,202, forward strand.
TATTATTATTATTATTATTATTATTATTATTATTATTATTATTATTATTATTATTATTATTATTATTATTATTATTATTATTATTATTATTATTATTATTATTATTATTATTATTATTATTATTATTGTTGTTGTTGTTGTTGTTGTTTATTTATTTATTATTATTATTATCATCATCACTATTGTTGTTATTCATTGTATCTGTTCAGACATCGAATTTTTAAGTGGAATGCAAACCTTGTTTATTTGAAACAGTTTTATATACAGAAACTGGTAACCTTGCTTTGTACAAGTTTGATTTGTTGATATAAAGGCACTTGTTAACGTTACTACTGACTCATTAAGAATTTGAGTTGGGGTTTGAAGTGGAACAGTTTATCTTTTAACTTCAAAATAACTACTTGATATGCCATATGTCAGCGTCGCGAAAAGAGAGCGGACTTTCATAAATCCTTGAAGAAGTAAAATTCCCCAAGGGCAAAAATTATTTGTGGTGCTTCAGTGCTCCCTACTGGTGGAGACTTCAAAGTTAATTGGGAAGGTTTAATCACTAGGGTTCGCTTAAAAGAAAGTCATAACTGGGAAAAGCAAATTCTTTTATTATTGCTGTGTTCATTGTGGCATAGTAATGATTTTAGGTTTATAAACGCGCTAATTAAGCAATACGCTCCTAAATTATGCAACAATATTATTTAATTCCAAATCTTGTCACCAGGGAAAATATGTAAACAAGAATGCAAATATATGAGCTACATCATTATTTTCATGCAAGATGGGGCAATATCTACCATGTGTCTTCCCCAGGTGGAAGATATTTTTTAAGAAATCAATAACGACCACATCGTCTCTGTATAGGAGTCGTAGCCTTGAAGATGCTCCAATTTAAATCTATGTGACTTCTAGTTGTTGAGATATTCGAAAGATCGCGTTTATCAGGAACATATAGGTATTTATGCAAGAACATTTCACCAGATACTTTGTCGACCATAAATGTTGCTAATTGAAGGCCATCTTGAATAAAATGTAACAACAATAGAATAGCCATTATTATGTTACTATAGTTTTTGTCTTTTTTTTCTTCTCTCATGTATAACTCCAAATTTTCTATCTGGTGGCAAGATTTGAAGGTAATTATTTTTGCGTAATTCGCGAGCGTATTGCTTAGCAACATATAACAGAAACATGCCCGCCTCGGTAGCGTAGATGGTAGCATGTCTGCCTCACGCTCAAGAGGTCCCGAGTTCGAATCTCGGTCAGGGTGAGTTGCCTAGATAAGGTTTTTCCGGGGTTTTCCCTTATCCTTCAAGACGAATGTCGGGTAACTCTAAGCTCCATGGACCCTGGACTCGTTTGAGCATCATTTCGCCCAATTCATTCACCGTCCGATATAACTTAACGTTGGGGCGGACGTAAATTACAGAGAAAAAATATAACAGAAACATGAAACCTAAAATATGTCTAAAGATGGAGATTTTGATCTAAACTGTATTAATCTATAAAATGAGTAAAAGTTTTAATAAATGAAATCATTATAAAAAGTTACTTGAAAGTTAGATTTATTCAATTTATTAAAATTAGTGCACATAAAATTACAGCTTATAATATGTTTATAAGAACCTCCAAAAAAGGGCATAAGAATAATAGTGATACAGTTTAGAAATTATTTAAAAATATATATTTATTCCATATTCGTGTTTGAAGAACCTGAAAAGAACATTAAGAAGAAAAACAAACCTTACAGCATTGGTTCTTTTGAATTCTCAGATCATACAAAATGTGGGGGGGGGGGGGGGAAGCACCTCAAAGCTTATGACGGTACACAAGGACATTGAGTTGATTTTACACACTCTTACGTAACTCAAAAAAGGTAAAACTTACATGCCTTATCACTAGTCTAAGACATTTGAGTTTTGTTGTTATTTATGGATGATCTTTACCTGCTGTGGTTCTTAGTGTCTCATTCTATATTGGGCGTGAAAAACCACTTAATTTTGCCCAGGAGCCCATTTATCAGGCTGGAAGTAGTTTTACGTGATAACACGGGACCACCGGTTGAAGGTGGAAGTGAAGCGAGATAGTTCAACAGTAGGGATAGAAAGCAATAAATTGATTGTTTTGTAGACTTCTCCTTCTAATGAACTGCTCCAATGGAATTAGTAAGATTAGACTATAACAATAAGATGATAGAAAGAGATAATTACTGGCATAGGTTACATAAGCAAGTCGAGAAGAATATCATTAAACGCAGTATTTCGTAGCACAACTCAGAATAGGGAGCAAATAAACTTGAACATATAAAACTAAAATATTCGACAGGGAGTAGGCATGGGAACATTATGATTTGGTGGGAAAAGAACACGAAAATAATTCTGTAGTAAGATAAAACCAAGAATGGAACATATAGAAGAAAAGCTGCATAATTTCAGTAAACTAATAGAACATCGAAAAATAATAAGGAAGAGAAAAGTATATCGGAATTTGCGGCAAAAAGGAAGGGAAAGATTTGCATGGTTTAGAACGGGAGTAATATACTTAAGTTAGCTATGTCATTTAGGCATTCAATTTGGTGACATTCGACCAAAAGTGATCAAATAATCAATTTTCTGATGTTTTAAATATTTTGATATTTATGAAGTAATCCAGAAATTTGAAAGTTGATACGCATGTGCTTTGTTTTAATCTACAATGTTCATAAGTTTAAACATCTTGCAACATTTGAAGTAGCAAGTCCTGGTTGTGAAGATCGCATATACCGACCGGGAGGGCTAGGGGCACTAACCACGTCCCATCCTCCAGTATGGCACCCCTTTCATGATACCTGTGGTGGGCAGAGATTGCGAATGCAGCGACCGGTTGGAAGGCCTGTTGCGCTGCTGCGTTAGTTGTGTTGTTAAATACATTAATGTTCTTAATGATTAAGTCTTCCAAGTGAATATGAAATGCTGGGGTATGATTACACGAATTGCAATTTTAATCCCATCATTTCTATCTAATGCAAATGGTATTTGGATTTATAGCACGGTAAAGGGGATTCGCAGCCCCCCCCCCCCCTGCTAGTGCAGATTCACCTCTTTGTCTAAGCCAGTATGATACGCAAAGTTAACTGAGATCTATGCTGTAACCTGCTAGCTGTTTTTGAAGGCCATCATGCTATAATTAAATATTTTATACAATACTTAATACATTAGAGCACATTAAATTATCAAATAAAACTTGCAACTGACAGCTCAGGAATTGTGCATTTTAGAAGTTTTCTCGATGTGTTGCTTTAAGGAAAAATAATCATTGTGTGAAGCAGGTAGCATTTGACATTACATTTTGAAAGGTACACATGCTAAAATGTGTATAAGGTCTATTATTAGTAATAATACATTTACATAAAAGTTGTTAATCAAATATTTATATATGGAAAAGTTAGTTTAAAACTCATTGATACATTTATTCAACACGCTGGTAACCTGTTGGTTATAACACATGAATGCTCTTTCTGACATTGCCAAACATGAAAGTGAAAGGCATATCTGCCTGCGTTTTGTGGTTGATAATTTCTCCGAGCGGCAACGTTTGCATGTCAGAAGGGTAACACTCCCCTCGTGTGGGGAATTATATTGATCGGCAAGGTTCCCCTTTGCATTTGGGTCAGCTGTTGACTAGACATACACGTGCTTACTATCGAATTCTTTTTTGTTTATGTATATTGATCGCCCTAGAATTACGTCATCCTTCTCTTTGCGCAAGTTTCAATCGATATAACAGGAGCTACGCTCTAAATTTGCGATTATGTTTCTCTTGCTTCATTGGCGGATGATATATTCATATCAGTACATTGACCTTGGAGTACTTCTGCTATAGTCTTCGGCCTTGCGGGCGGTTGAACAGAGAACAACTCATCCCAGTTAACGGTATGTTCCGGATTATTTTCTTCTCACTCCAACGTGCACAGCAGGTTAAGGGCAGTGTGGTTGCAGCTGTGCATGTGTCTGGGAGCTACCAACTAAACCCAAAGAAACGTACAGAGAGAATCATAAAATTTATTAATTAAATCGTACTTTAGATGATTTAAAGTTCAGTTAAAACTATTTTCTTCCTTACAAGTGTACAAATTAACATGACTACACATGTATTTCCTTGAAAAAAATCTTTCAACACTGTAGTCCCGGTGTGACTTTTTATGTTGGCTATTCTGGAAGGGCGCCTTGTTGTTGCGATCGATCTAGCCAATGGCGGAGTGAGTTTCTCGTGTACGTCACATCCTGGTGACTTGTCGACTGCTTCTATGCTGTCTGCTAGCAAGTGGCGTCCGCTTCCCGTGACTTCAGTAATGCTTTGTGCGGAAGTGTTAATAAACAATATTTACGTAGTATTATTCGAAGTTTGCTCATTTCAAGTGCGACTAGATGTAACATAACCCATCATCATGTGTGCTGATTCTAAAATTTATGTTTATACATCAATAACTGAATGAAATTAGTTAATTTTGCAAACTAGTCTGAGAAAACTAATTCAAGCCTTTGAGGTTATCTCACACTTTTCGCTTGGTGCTAATGGGAGATTTTGGTGACGCAAAAATGACGATCGTATAGTTAGGGGAAACATTATCTTGTGTTATGTTTTTATGCCAGTGACATTGCCAGAGCTACTGCGGCTCCTAGCGGTAACATCACGCACTAGTTTCGCAGTAAAGCGGCGGTGATGCAAGGAAGAGCTAGTAATGTGCGAGGGGAACGAGTGATCTTGTTTTGAGTGAGAAAATTAAAACGAGAATCGCATTACGTATGCGGTTCGGAATATGAATATTGCATGTCACGCAGTTCCTATTCAACATGGAATTTGACTACGACTCAAGCTTGAAAGAATGGGCGAAGGATAAACCATTAAGCATACTGCAATTGGATCCAGCTGATAGAGCAGTATTACGAATAGCCGGTAAGTTAAATGTCTTACTCTAACTGTATTGTTTACTTGAAGTAATTAACAATGCCGGTGTTTGCATAGTTAGAAGTTGAAGGAACAATGCATATGTTTCCGTATGTTTCATCAATAGCATTGTTATGATGTATATCAATAATTTGTAATTCCCACAGTTTGTCGTGTATCCATTAGCTTTTCATGTGAAAGAGAAATGAACATCGATATCTTTTTATTGTTATTAATTAATGACAGTGCAAAATTAAAAATTTGATGTTGAGGTTAGGCTTGATGATGTATTGGCAAATACGTCGCTGTTACGGGAGTAAATGAAAGGCCAAGGTTAAGTGCATGCAGCCGCCTACCGCAACAATGATAGGTTTTTATTTAAAGTAATTATTGACTATGTCAATAATGCAACAATTTCGATGACTCAGCCACCTCATCACATGTGTGTACCCATTAAACCACAGAGCTAAAAGAGTAATGCGACAGTTTGTAGGTATTATGTTAGCTTAAATGTTTAATCTAAATCATTTGCTATGATTGTGAAAATAATACTGTTTCTAATTCTTGCAAAGAAAGGAAGAAACATCTATACGACACAGTATAGTTTTTGATTTATTGAACATACGCTCAATTATTATAATCAAGTGCCTTTAGTTATTCTATACGAAGACCTAATTTGTGGAGTTTAGTTCTTAAAATAAACGTTCTATTGCGCTAAAATCATTATTACGATAAGAGTAGTTTACTAACTTTTAGAAGAAAATGATCCTCTTCAGGATAGGTAATTTGATATTAGTGTGCAAGGAAAGAAACCTAATTAAATAAGTATTGTTTGAAACAGATACATAACTGTAAAAAAGTGCAGTTAAGGTTTATTGATTTATTTACAGTATTGATCAAGCTTGGAAGCGCATGCTTGACCCAGTAGTCCTGGGTTCGATTGTTAAATACGACCAAAATATTTAAAAAGAATGGGAGATTTATTAATTTGGACCTTCTGTTAAATTTATATTAGCAGAACTTCAATAATCAGAAGTAGTTATTTAATTATGCCTAGTGTGTGTTAGAATTCTTTTGTAAATTAAACCATTTTAAGATTTTTTGTTATAACCGTATGAGTCTTGTTATGACTTTCGTAAACATAGGTGTACTTGACAGGATTAAAGAATAACATAAGTTTGAACGTACAAGCTTCCAGCTTTGAGGGATAAAAAGGAACGGTTAACCTGTGTAGACGTTACCGGTATTCGATCTTGGGCCAACAGCCTCGAAATCTAACACGCCTACTCAACCAGTTGTATCGTCACTTTGTGGTGGTGTGGCAGAAAGGTTCGTTCGCCACTGTATGACAGGTATCGGCTTCATTCTTCTCTCCAACGGCATCGAAGGCTGATACAACATTAATTTGGCGAATGCATAAAGCATAACATGTGCAGGTTAACGCCCTTATTACACTATTTCCGCTCTGAGACACTTTTTTCCAAGAACTTAAAGGATTGTCATTATTTTTTGCGCAGAATTTTCTTGCTTTCTCTACTACTTAATCTATGGCAGGTAGAGGAGCATTTATTGTAGTCCACCCAAAAATTCCATATTTCACTGAAATGCACGTTTTGAGATTTCTGAATAAATGCAATAAAAAACAGTTTGAAAGAAAGATCGGTGGTTCAGTATCTTACAAAAATGTGACACGAATTTTTGTTTGTAAATATACTATTTCTGAAATGTACTGTATTATTGGTCAGACCTTTCAAAATACTTATACTTTTTCAAATTATAAGTCAGTCGTCTCTCTCTCTCTCTCTCTCTCTCTCTCTCTCTCTCTCTCTCTCTCTCTCTCTCTCTCTCTCTCTCTCTCTCTCTCTCTCTCTCTCGCTTTCGTGCTTCGTGCAAAGATTATGGAATTTCAAAACTGTCATATAGCGACATGTTCCTTAAAAATATGATTTTTTTTTTCTGAAACGAAATACAAATACAATTTGATTAAACAAGAAGTAGATAGAATAAGTTTTTGTCGGAATGGTTTGTAGAAGGGAGAGTAGAGGTAGTCTTTTAAGTGCAGTTGATCAGATTTTGCCACTTATTTTAACTTAGATATGTGTAAATTAGTTGCAGCTTAAAACAATTAGTTTTAGCAAAAATGTATATTGATTTATGTTACTTAACGATATGAAATACAAAGAATTAAATAAACTTTGCCCTATGCAATTTAAGATATATTATTTCTCGAATTTTATAACCACATTTGTTAGATATGGGAACGAAGCGCAAATAAAATAGTATAGTAATCATATTACAAAATTGTGTCACGAAGAGTTTTTACGAAATCACTTCTTTGACATAGAAAATGTTTCGTTTACTTCCATTCCCTCAAAAGCGATATAGCAGTTCTAATTAAACTGTCATTTTGTTTGGCATATTGATACAGAATAAAACGTTTATCTTGAATTCACTACGAAGCCCTATTTGTATAAGGACCATTATTAGATTTAATTATTGGACAATTTGAAAATTATTGAATAAAACGCACAATTTACAAGTTGTTTATATATTAAAAAAGTCAGCAGAGATTGTGTTGAATTTCAAAATGAAAATGTTTTAATATTTGGCCAATTTCTAGCCATACTTTTACTATATAATGTTAAGTAATCTTTGCATAATCACTGGTAAAGATAAAATATTGAGCTTTCCCTCTCGTTTTCTCGTCCTCCAGCGTGCAAAATATTTAGGAATGCGTTACACCCTCTTTCTAATGACATATGATATATTTTACACTTTTGCCAAATCCTGAACTGATTTAGTAAACGTGCCAGACATGTGTTAGATTCCTTGGAACTAAAATGGACAGCTTTTAGCAATTAAAGAAGCTATAAAATGGTGTACTGTTAATGGGAACAGTGCCCGTATTCTTAGTGATTCACAATCAGCTCTACTCGCTATTAATGATAAATACAACTTAAATTCATTAGCACCTTGCTTCAAAACCATCCACGACATATTTGCATGGGATGGGTTAAAGGACACAGTGGAATTTTAGGTAACGAGAGAGCTGATTGCTTGGCTAAGAAGGCTGCAGAATCCAATCTTCCTGTGACATACTCTTTATGTCCTATTTCTACTGTAAGGAGAATAATACATCAACATATTCTTGAAGAATGGAACCAACAATGGCTAACAACTCCAAATGGAAGTTTAACAAAAACATTATTTTTCCCTAGTGTATATGACAGAGGAAAATGTGAAACTCTTGTACCAAATTTTGTTTTGACACAATTTTTAAGTGGACATGGTAAATTTGGTGAATACTTATCACGTTTTCACTTAACATCTAACCCCAAGTGCATGTGTGGTGAAGAATTTCAAACTGTGGTTCATCTCCTTTTCTGTTGTCCCATTTTCTGGAGAGAAAGACAAGAATTAATATTCAAGCTAGACTCTCTAGGAACTGAATTTTCTGCTCCGCTCACATCTTTGCTAATGAAGCCACAACAGTATAAGTACTTCATGATGTTTATAAACTCAGTGTTTAAACGTCTGAAATAGTTTAAATTAATATGCATCAGATTATAACATATTTTCTTCCTTCTAGTATTTAAAATGTTTTTGTTAAAGCTATGTATTTTTATGTATCAACTCTCACCCTAATATACCACTTTCATGATGTTTATAAACTCAGTGTTTAAACGTCTGAAATAGTTTAAATTAATATGCATCAGATTATAACATATTTTCTTCCTTCTAGTATTTAAAATATTTTTGTTAAAATTGTGTATTTTTATGTATCAACTATAACCCTAATATACCACTGTGTAAAATAGGGTTCATAAATCTGGATAAATAAAAAAAAAATGGACATGTGTTATTGTTTCGACCAAATACAATTTGTAGATGAAGTACTATTAATAATCTTAGTTTGAAATGAATACTTAAATATTCAGTATTAAAAAGTAATGTTATCTGTCATAAACAGTATTGCGTAACTAATCGCAGATGTGTGTTTTTCTTTGTTTCGTTAAATTGCATCCTACGAGGAAAATTCTTAATACTATTTCTATTATTCTTTAGGAATTAGGAGTAAAGTGTAATAAATTATTAATGAAGAAAGGCAAATATTATGAACCACGGGAGTAGTTGTATATTTGGCCGGAAGTAGGTATGTAACATTAGCTTTTTCTACCAAAAGTCCTCTCCTCTCTCGTTTAGCGATACCTAAGTTAAAGCACCCCGATATAACCACAAAGCTAAAAGGGCTATACAAATGAAACAAATTTATAATACAAGGATTGATAGCTGCTTGATCCAACCAAGATTCAGTTCTGGGACAGCAGAGTTCTAAGCAAGGACTTGACAATACGAAAAATTGTGTAACTTCTTACATTTCATTATATCAAACGTTTTTTTTAGTAACCAATTGGCCTGAAACAAATTTTTATTACCCTCCGCCATGTAATATGTCACCTAAAACTCAATAATCAATATATTTAGAATGTTTAAGATGGCGTATAGGTAGTGTATTCTGTTCTCTAAGTGGAATCAAAAGTATGATAGAATCAAATGTCATGATGAACGTTCAACTTTTCCTGAATGAAAAATACGTGTATAATAGACATAATTAGACATTTCAAAATGACACTTGTCCGACTACAACATGTACAGCAAGTATATATCCTGAACAGAAATAAAAAATGGCATTACAGTTTTGCTGTAAGTATAGTTAACATGTACAGTCCGGTGCACGGAAATTTTTCGATATATGGAACAGCTGTTTAAGTTGGTAGCTGAATGGCAGACACCACGCTCCCAGTTCAAACCCCTGTCAGCGATAGGAAGGTGTACGCCTGCCTGCCTACCCTTTGTTTCGCGATGGCGGAGGTGAATCATAAGCCCAGGCAGTTTAAGCTACATTGAAACATATAATTCAGAATGCGTATCATCGGGTTTTGATTATTTTATCGGCAGTTATTGAGGACAGGAGCGAATTGCCCATCCTTTTCGAATAATGAACCTTCTCAGGTTTGTGCAGTTCTCTTGGGACGGGAATGAGGGATGGGGCAGATTTATCTGTTTTATTATGTGTATCAACTTGAACTCCACATTGCGCATATTTATTTCGAATCAACTCATTTCCTTACAAATAATTTAAAGCTGTAACTTAAGCTCTATCTACACTAACTATACCGAGCATACTAAAGCATATTTTCATCACGTACACAAACATAAAGCCATTCCTTATAACCCACCCCTTGTCCTGCCACCCGGTTCACGAGTTACGACATCAAACCAATGAGCGACGGACAAAGCAAGGGGGTGGTGTGGACAATCGTTCCACTAAAGTTAAATTCCTCATTACCCCTCCCCTTGCATTATGCACCACGGCTACACGCCTTGTTCATAGGTCATTCCTTGTGTTATTGGATTTCGATATAAACCAATAAGATATTGGCACAGCCAGGACTGGTGTACAACACGAATGGTGCACCGGACTGTACATTTAGTCTTCCGTGGTCTAAGGGTAACGTGCTAGGGTGCTAGACCCTGCCCGCCTCTATAGCGTAGGTGATGGTTGTTTGCCTCATGTTCAAGTGCTCCCGGGTTCAAGTCTCTGTCAGGATGTTATCTAGATATTCCCTCCCCCCCGGAGTTCTCCCTTATGCTAAAAGATGAATTTTGGGTAACTCTGAGCTCTACGGATCCTGGCCTCATTTAACCATCATTTCACCCATTTCATTCATCGTCCTATATGACGTTGGTGGAAAATGCTAGAACCTGGTCCCTGAAGTCGCGGGTTCAAACCCGACTGAGTACTGGGATAGGAATTCTATTCGTAGTTATATTTCTCTCCATCTTAATCAGCCACACATTCGGGCGCAATTTGGTGCGAGATTTCTATGTTTGAGCTGGGATGCACGTTGACTTTTCGAGGACCCACGTCGAGAAGCCAGATATAACAGGGTTAATTCGTTGTATTTTGAATTGTTTCTTGATGATTGTGTTTGGTTAAATAAGAGTCATGAGAATCTTGATTTCAGGCGTGGTCCGGAATAAAGTTTCGGAGAAATCAAATTTTGTAACTATTTAATTGTATTATTTGGATTACACTTTACTTGAACTTCCTTTCCCAGTCACATGCAGGTTACTTCTAACATATCGATAAATTCTTACTTTGTTATATTCAAACAGTTTCAAACTATTACATAAAGATTCTTGATCTTGCACCGCTATTCATCATACTCTCCATTACAAAACATCTCTACCAAGAGTATTGATTTTTCGTAACTATCGTTACTCCTATCTTAATTTTGTGATTGGCCGATTTAATTCCACCTCACAACATTACGTCATACAATTATTACTACGGCCAATCACAAAATTACATATATTTTTACTTATTTAAATTACCAAATATATTTACATAATCATTTTTGTATAAATTTATAAACTGTTCATAATTTTTCTAAATATAACTCGAAACTACTGTTACAGTACGATGGATTATTTTTCGGATATGGTTTCCTTCGGAAGGGAAGTAAAGCCGGTGGTCCTATGTTGTAAATTTATAGCACGTAATAGAACCTCAAGCCTAATTAAAGGGGTCTCTGAGTAAAATTAAGCAACCTTTCAGCCCCAGTACAGAAGCAATTAAGAAGCGTCCATTAAAAAAACTCCAAAAACGTTGTGGAAACGTAGTCAGACTGAAAAATTCAATGCCATAGCCGGGATTTGAACCACGGATCTTCTGGTTTCCGTCCAGCCGCTCTACCATTGAACTACTATGGTCAACCTGCCGATATGAAATTAAATTCTCCAAATGACTTGTATTTTCTCGGTAAACCACTTAGGAGTTGTCATAAACACATGAGACAACTATGGCTGGACGGACACCAGAAGATCCGTGGCCATTGAATTTTTCAGTCTGACTCTACGTTTTCACAGTTTAGCCTACACACGGCCAGTGTGAAAGAACAACTAATTTCCAAAAACGTTATCCCTTACGCATACTCAAATGAAAATTATATTCCTGCCAAAACTAAAGCGAAATTAAAGCTGCAAGGACCGAATTGCCTCGACAGGAGAAACGCTAGCTTCCGTACGCAAACATGTATTTAACGTTGTTGTAGAATGATACACCAGGTAAGGCAAGAAATGCGAACGGAAAATAACAGGATATCACGAATTTGTTACCGCAGATGTTTACAAAAGAAACGAATTGGCTAGTAGTCGAGGTTAAGGTATGGTCTGTTGTCTTTGAGGCATTCTATAATTCAATGTAAACGGGTGTTGTTTCTTCTTAAAGGCACTGCTTTTAATTTAATGAGTCTGAAATTCAGAACGTGACCTTAGGGCGACAGCGGTCATTACTACAAAAATGCTCTTCAAGAGTGCTTCAACTCTTTCGTTAGGGTTGAGAGATTACTCCCACGTTCTTGCGGGCGTTGTGGAGATGGAGAGCATGTGAACGAATTTCTCTTTGCGGTCACTGACAAAATAAACTTCATTAGTTTTTAAATTTCCGTATTTAAGGCAATCCGACTTAAAAATTTATAATTGTTCATGCATCTTTCACCTACCTCTCCTCATATGATTTAAATTAGATGAGTGAACATATAAATTTAAAATATATGTGCTAAACTTTAGCCATGAAAATATCCTTTCTGTTAAATTATATAAATATCTAGTTATTTTAGGAAGGTAGTAAAATATTCTATTAATTAACGTGTTAAACTTGTGCATTATTTGTGCGATACCGTTGATATAAAACGAAGCAAACCTATTCTTCAGACTTTAGAATGTATGTAATATAAAATAGTGTATTTCAATAAAACTTGAGTGCACAACTTCATGAAGTTAAACCGAAGCAGGACGTTCGTGACGTGGAAAAGGGGATCCGGGTTTTGGGGTTCAGGAGTGTCTAGACAAGAAAATATCATAACGAAGTATAATAGGTCCTGGGTTCGATTCCCGTCAACCACCCTTCTGAACTTGGAGTTTTTGTAATTTTTTTCTGGTCAGTAGGCGAATGCTGGTTTCTCATCCACTTAGATTTCCTTTCCATTTTCCTTTCATTCCATTTGCCCCTCATCTTTCATCTTTCAGAATGTATATAAATTTCGCGGTGTATGGCGGCGGACAGATGGCGCGTATGCTAGCTCAATAGGTAGTTCCAGCTGTTAAGGACTTCCGCGCAATTCTGCGCCTTCTCCTGTTGGTTTCTTCCCTTTATCCCTTCCTCCGACGGGATGGTAACAAATAAGATCCATATAGGTGTGCATGTGCGTAGTGTTTACATCCGTTCTGTAGCCTTAACCCTTCAGATATATCATTTTGGGGTATTCTCACCTACCCATATGCCACTACTTTCCTAGTATTCTACAAACTATTTGGGACATGTGACAAAGTGTGTGGCGCAGTCGTGACTAACGGGGACCCACAATTACTTGCCACAAAGTGTCCCTGATTTTTAAGCTAAATAATACGAAGACAACGCTAAGAAAAAAAAATGTGTAGTGTTTAACGCCGCTTTTACTACATACGGCACCGCAGGCGATGACACTGATGATACATGAGATGAAGATGGAGCACCGGTGGAATGAAATGTCGGGGGAAACCGGAGATCCCGGAGAAAACCCGCCCCAGCAAAACCCGTCCACCACAAAAACGTTAAGAAACAACATAGGAAGTCTGCTACGTTATGGTATTGCTTTGCAGTGAACTTAAATAATAGATGGTCTCTGTGATTTAGTGATTGGCATGCTAACATCCAAATTGATAAGTCCCGGTTCAAGACCCAGCTGAAGGATGGTAATTTTTCTTCAACGTCATCCTTAGGGCCTAGAACTAAGAGCGAGGTAGCAAATATATGTGTGTATGAATAGAATATGACACCGTGATGGCTAAATGGCCCTTAATGACCAAAGGCCTCCCTAAAATATGTCATAAAACATCTACATGTTATTTAAATTTTATTAATATTGTTTATTAAACGTTAGTACTTTAAGTAAATTGTCTAGCTCTATTATTACGATAATTGTTTCTTATCTTAACCGTGTATAAATTGTAGGTTGGAAAGTCTAGTCGAACCAAGGTTCTTCGGTTTTCCATGACCGTGCATAATATAAGACGCATTAAATTTCAAAGTCTGATTCAGCTTACAAATTTCTAAGTGCGGAACAGATTTCGAATAATATTTAATGTAGAACTATAAAAGGAAAAAGAAACAAAAAATACCAGTGATATCTTCGATATTGTCATAACGTTGTATACTTGTTCCTTAGGCCACGAGGCATTTTATTTCACAAAATGGCCAATTATCGACACTGCATCCTCGAACCGAATTGATTAAGAATCATTTTTTCCAGCGTGGTACGTAATATTTAAAGTTTACAGTTTAAGAAAAGACTTGCATTTACAGAACTATTTATTTCCTGTTTTTAAATTCCTGGTTTTTGTGGTACTCCATATTAAAATGTCAATATTTGTTTTCTGAGAAGGTAAACATTACAGGAAAGCGTCGACGTACTCTGGGTAAACTATTCAGAAATTTAATTGTAGGTTTCTTTAACTCAGAAGACATTTGGGTAGTAATAAAAATATAAGCATATTAAAATATCGTTTGTTTTCGAAAAGATATTTATACCGTCTCACATACTAAACGAAATGGACTATGTGCCATTATCTAAGGAATTGCAGATACTGATAAAGACACGTATCCTAGAGTAGAACATCTTTTGTTTTTAGTGAATGCATCATTGACATTTGATGAAAATTGCAGACAAATTTATTGGGTTATGAATAAAAACATAAAAATGCGTAATTTTTAAACTATTCTAGTGTTTGGCGTTATGGATTTATATCTTTAAATGCAACAAGGTAATTATCTGAATTTAAAATAATCTTCTCAGGACTTTTGTCTATTCAAAATGTTCCTTACAATGAAGTTTTCGTCTAACTGAAATTTTCATGGACATTCCGAAAATTCAAGCATTAAAACTGACTTACACCTTTTTGTCACGAATTTTAAAGCATCTATGCATCTGTATATTGCAAGAAAAATCATTTTTGTAAAACGATAATTTTCAAACCGTTCAATGCCACTTTCTGTTCAATTTTCCACCAAATTAACCCAAAACTCTTGTAGCATTTACAATGTTGCATCCCATTAAGTTTGCATAAACGTCTTCCATTCATGGGACACATTGAAAAGTGAATACATGGGAGTGAACATAACTGTAGCAACGTCATACGCCAGGTTTATGTCATTTATCTTTGTTCCAGACGCCAACGCAGATGGTGTTAGTATTTCATCAGATGTTAAGTTATTAAAAATGTCAAACTGTGCGAGATTTGTCTTACCCTCTTTTTGAATCCTTCGTTATCAGTTATTCACCGCAGAATTAGTAATATTAATTTTTGAAAAATTAAACTTTGTGCTTTTATTTTGCGGATATTTTCTAACAAAGGTGCTCCTCTTGCATTTTCGCAAATTTTTAAACGAATGCAACTAGAAGCTTATCAGTAATGACATTTGATGAAACTGGAAATAGCTAGAAATATTTGAGAGAGTGCCAATTCCCGTTGATTCCTCTTCGGGTTTCCTTCTGTGTATCTACCGTGTTCATTTTCCTGAATCCCTCTTTCACGGGTTTTATATTTTATTTTCCTCATTTCATACCTGTTTGCGCTGTTTCTCTTCAAGACACTATATTACTGCTTCCCTTCATAGTTCCAGCTACATCTCGACTTCCCTTAATTGTTACTTCAGTGTTAATATTGGAGATATCACGGGAAAATGTTACTATGGTAGGGTTGTTTTAAAATGGACACTTTTATAGCAAAATTCTGCATTATTTGGAGTTTAATACATCCAGAAATGGTACACGCATATACTTACGCTTAAGACATGTCTTACTTTACATACCAGTAGCATTTTCGACGTATAGGATTAACCCTACTGAGAACATGATGTAAATTTTGGTGAATTAAAGTGCTGAGCATCTTGTAAATTGTCCAAATGCACACACACAGCGAGTATTACGTTAAGTATAAAGTCTGTTGTTTTATATTGAGGATATTTTTTATTTCTTTTGCCATAATTTGAGACATAGACTTAATATTTGCTCTTATTTTATTATATAATTGGCTAATAATGCCCAAAAATTACCTTGTCTGTATCATCTGAATGCAAGTGCAGCATATTTGCCATTTTTCATTGTTCCACTTTTAGTCTCGGGTATCAAGCACACGTGTCGGGGATCGAATGTTGGCTGTCACCTTCAGACACCATGACTGCACCAGGGTCCTGAAGCATTTCCGCAGTATTAGTCACGGAGACGTGGCGTCGGCGCCGAGGTCTGGTATTTTTGGGGTCTCAGGAGTTATTTCCGCTTTAGGAACATGGATTTTTTTCATTTAGAGAAAACAATATTCCAACAATTCTCAGATTTAATTGAGAAACTTTCCTACATTCATAATAAAAACATGGATGGCAGCAAACTTTGTACATCTTAATGGGCAGATAATTTAAATTGAATAGTAGAATTACAAGTAGCTCAATATATTTCACACAGTTGATTAAGAAGGGATCGTCTCGTCCATATTTTGCTTTTGACATAAAATACCTAAAACTAATAAGTACACAGAAAATAACGTTTGCTTTCTGTTTTCAGTGCAAATTACTATGTTGTGGTTGACTGCCTCAGCAATCAATGCTCAAAATGCTGATTTTTCATCCAAGACATTTCTGTTTCGATTCCTTGCAAGAATGATGCATTTGCTTTAATAGAATCATTCTTTAAAGAAATAAAGAAAATTGATTTAGAAAATCTGTGTCAGATCAAATGTCTTTTCTATTAATTTATTAATATTTATATCTTTCTGCTCCGACACTAATCGTTTAAAAGCATGTTTTCTAGCTCATGCCATAAATTGTTTCATTACAATTTTCCTTATTAATACAATAGGATATTGGAGGCTAAAACGACTATCAACTGTTTAAATCACATGTTTGCTGGCTTTGGAATCCCACGTGTTTGTATGACAGCGAGAAACAAACGAAGGCCTACTTAGAATTTAAAATTGGTTAATGCTCGCCCTCCAAAAGCAAACAAAGTGTACGTTTTGACAGATCTACAACTTCCATGTTGTAAGCTTTTATCCACCGCTTATGCTTTACCAATTGTGCACAATTAATTCATGTTCATACAAGTACCTTAACCATTTGCGACTTTAATTAAAATCTATAGGAGCCATTTTCTTTGAGAGAATAAAAGAGAGCGAACATTTTCCAGTTGGGGGTAGTTTGGGATGGGAATTTTTTTGAAAATTTGTGTGTCCCATCATTGGAAGATGCTGAACTTAAATACCAAGTTTAATATTTAACCAACTTTTCGTTTTTGTGTCTCGCCTTTTACACACGTGTGGGCGTACATTCCCATAATGACTCTTTAGGATTTGGAGGGGAATTCAAATCGTATATTTACAGAGAAACCTTGATATCGAATTTTGAGGTGGAATACAATTTGTTTTCTGTTTATTGTAGGTAAGTGGTTGAAAAATTGGGAAGTTGGGTTAAGTTTATAAGAGCGCAGGACGTGTGAACCATTCTTTTTATGGAGTTCTATAATTGCTGTGGTTCCCAGTGTCGCATTCAATATAACAAACACCCAACAGAGAATAAGACGCGGAGAACCACAGCAGTTAAAGAACCTCCATAAAAATGTATTAAAATTTATTTTTAAATTCTTAATCTTCTATGACAACGTTAGAGAGGGATTAAGCATCTCGACCTATGGGTGGGAGGGGTGAGGCGAGAGGATCCTAAGGTTGCCCGAGAGATCAGCGGGCAGTGTCGCTAGCAGATTGAAACTACTCGGTGGCGGCCCATAAGGCAAGGCTCTATTACCCCATGGAGTGGCCGGGACTCGGAAGACCTCCCCATTGGGAGGAGGAGGATTTACATAAAACACTGTACGGTTCCAAACTTAAAGAGTCCTGAAATAGCCAACCAAACTGAAATAGCAGCTGCAGATTGAAACTACCCGGTGGCGGCCCATACAGCAAGCTCTCCTACCCCATGGAGTGGCCGGGACTCGAAGACCTCCCCATTGGGAGGAGGAGGATTTACATAAAACACTGTACGGTTCCAAACTTAAAGAGTCCGAAATAGTCAACCAAAATGAAATATGAGAGACGAAATGTAAGGAAATTCGAGGCATGTAATTATCCTTCCCAGCAATGGTCAGCGACCCGGATAAACGGCTGAGAAATCCATGAGTCAGGAAGGTTCGGTCACGGTAATCGAACAAATGACCTCCCGAATCCGGACTACAGACAATACCTCCTGACTCATTCCTCTCAGTTTAATATCTTTAAATATAATGGATTTAAATGTAACATAAGTGTTTATATAATCCATGTCTTAAGATAAAATATTAAATCGCTTGAAAAAATCTATATTTATTATCACTAGTAACCAACCAGAAATGTCTTTAACAATTTAGTTCCTTCTCTTGCTGAAAAAACATAGCAAGTAACTAACTGTAACGTAAAGGAAAAATTGTACATGAATACATAATTAAAGCGGTATTTGTTCAATGTTTTTAATTCTTTACAGTTGGTATTCAAGGACATTTGTTCAGCATCAGATAGTTTCGACTGTTCAACTGCTTTTGTTCTTTTGCAGCATGCTGTTTTAATGTTATGCGGATTCCTCAAATGACAGGCCTTCCATGAGTTCCCCAACATTTATTATGTATTTGTTAAATATGCAATGAATATTAGTACAGCATTTCATTTATTTTCGTTATCTTTCAAGATGCGCTATAATTTTCTTTGAATTTCATCTTCTACATTAAACAAAATAGATATTTTTTCCCGGAAAAAAAAAGAAATAAATAAAGAAAGCTTAAATTATTAGGTATCCCTGGAGCTCTCAACCTTTAGTTCTGGGGAGAGCACTTTAAGAAGGTTTGGTTTATTCTTTAAACAGACAAAAATATATCTCGAATGATATTTTAAGATACCTGTCTGTTGATGACCCAGATTTATTTAAAAAAAATGAATGAACAGAACTGTAGGGACGTAACGCAGTTAGGTTATTTAAAATATATGGTCATGAATTGCTATTATGTTGTGAAATACACATTTTGAGTGTATTGAGCCATATCTTGTGGACCGTACAATCTTATATTCTGCTCTATTGTTCGTTGGAATAGTGTGGAAGTTATACAAATGTCAATTGCGTATTACACTAACGTCTAAATACTATTCTGCCCATAGAGTTATTTATGAAAACCTGTTCCAAACCATACTTTATAAACGTTAAGCTTAACCAAGATATTCCAGTCTCTCTTTGTAAATCCATACACACTAACCTATCTATCGGTACATTATGCATTTGATTGAAATCGACTCATAATTAAAGATGATAAATAGGCCTTGGACATGATTTTAGGTAAGTTAATTTCTTTTGTTGTTTACAAGCAATTGGTGAGGAGAGAGGCACCAGTGTCGTTGCTCTATGAATGGCCGGTAGTACTTGTGCAGTGAGGGGTGGCAGTGAAGCCCTATATGCACCGCCCGCCTCGGTAGCGAGGTGGCAGCGTGTCTGCCTCACGTTCAAGAGGTCCCGAGTTCAAATCCCGGTCAGGGTTAGTTATCTAGATAAGGTTTTTTCCGGGGGTTTCCCTTATCCTAAAAGACGAATGTCGGGTGACTAAGCTCTATGGACACTGGGCTCATGTGAGCATCATTGTACCCATTCCTTTCAACGTCCGATATGACTTAACGTTGGAGGACGTAAATTACACAAACAAACAAACAAACAAACAAACAAACCTATATGCACCTATTTTCCAAAGCGCAACAAACATACAACCTTGTTCGAATTATAAGACTTTTAGAGTAATAGTGCGCTTCCGAAGTTGGTACTGTACGCAGAGAAATTTTAGTAAAACATGATACATTTAAAATGTATTTAATTAGTTCAGAATTAGGAACAGTTTATATGGAGAGACTTTTAAAAGTGCACAATGTTTTGTTTCCCAAAATATTGATACATTACAACCTTTTAAAGTAATACTCGTCACACACATTCTAAAGTGGCATTGAAATTTCGGTTTGAAATATCATACTTTCTTTCCAAATAATTCGTACAGGTGGTAAAAACAGGAAGCTGTTTTGAAAACAAGAGATACAATTTACCGTAATCGATTTGAAAGGGTTTCAATTACTGTGAAAATGTTGGACAGTGACAGGAAAAGTATGGGTTGGCATCGTTCACCATGAGATTTGCATGACATCGACAGATCTTCGAACTTAGAAGACGGTAGATGGGGTACTTGTCCGTTCAGGAAAGCTATTAATTATTAGTCTGGCTTGGTAGCTAAGGCCTTGAGAGTACCAAGGCCCAGGAAATTTGACCCCATTCTGTGGTTTACGGGAAATCCAATATGGGAAACACCAGAATGGTCTGCCTACATGCTAGAAATATGTCAAGTGTTTGAAACACGTTCTCTTTGAAGCACCAAGCTTGTCTCGTGTTGTAACCTACGACGAATAGCCCTCAAGGGTCATTCCGTGCAGTGAAACACGTAACGTTTTAACATTTTTTATATGTACTGTGTTTTCTTCGCTTTACTAAACAAATTCTGCACCCTAGAAATCAATAAGTTGCCAGTAACAGTGATGAATGAAATAGGTGAAATGACCCGGGTTCCATACAGCTTAGAGCTACTCGACATTTATCTTTCAGGATATCACACCCTAACCGAGATTAGAACTTGGGACTACTTGAATATGAGGCAGACATGGTACCCCCACGACAAAGAGGTGGGCCGTTGGCATTATTTTGTCATTTTCTTGCTTTTTACCTCTTTAATTATTATTCTCTTGCATTTAAATCAATTATAGAAAGTCTTATATTACTGAATTATGCATACATAACTTTTCAAACACAGAAATTCACATACAACTGATAAATAAGAATAACTTTGTTCATGTTTTACGCACATTCTTGGAGGAAAATCACATTCCTATTTAATGGTTTATCTGGCAAACGTTACTTGCCGTTGAAGAGATGACTATGGCAGAAGATAGCTATGAATTGTCTCAAACTAGGGATGGGACAGGTTATCAGTTTTCTCTTTTTCTCATTAATGAATGCAAATTTTTGCGTCTTATCACATGCTTAAAATCAGCTTCATCTGTAATAAAATATGCACAATCTGAGAAAAATATTCAAACAGTTTTTTAAAATTAATTTCAGAGATCAATTTTCTTAATGTTATTTTCGATCTTCAAACAGGAACATGGACAAATTCATATATTCAATTACTTTTTAAATGAACTGATTTGTGTACTTTACTAATTTGTATTGCAGTTTTATTCATGTGTAAATTATTATATGACATTCTGAATTCATATTTTAAGAAATTAAGGAAAAGATTTAGGTCTTTCTGCAATTCTCATTAAAATTGGTCAATGTTTAGGCCTTCAGAATATATGCTATGCTAATTACTTAGTAACTATAAGTTATATAATTTGATACCTTTTCATTTATCATGTACGAATAACATACGTATTGTCTAGGTGCCGAAACAAATTGCAAAACAGATCCTTTTTTAAACATCAGAGGACATTCGTATACAATTAAAATTCACTGACGTGAGAAGCATGCTAGAGCTGACCCGCGACATATTCAGTGTTGAACCTTTGCACATAAAAAATTTTAATTTATATTACGTAAAATCTGCGTAATTAATATAAAGTAAATAAGTTTCAACTTTTAGTCTCTGTACAGCTCATATATTTAACAAGCGGAGCCTATTGATGTGGAATGCTAGTTGTTGCTTGCACGAAGTGACCTTGAAATACTATATCAGTTAACAATTTATGTACTTACGATATTCACAGTGTTAGGAACTTGATGTGTAATTAGAGCTGACCATTGATGTATCATATTGTAAACAGAAATTGAGTAATGAAATCATATTGCAATGACTGGGATCTTGATGCAAGGATTTCTTCCTTTTCAGAAACAAGTAAGCGAAATAATTCAAAACCTTTTTAATAAGCGTTTCTTTCTTTCTTTCTTTCTTTCTTTCTTTCTTCTTTCTTTCTTTCTTTCTTTCTTTCTTTCTTTCTTTCTTTCTTTCTTTCTTTCTTTCTTTCTTTCTTTCTTTCTTTCTTTCTTTCTTTCTTTCTTTCTTTCTTTCTTTCTTTCTTTCTTTCTTTCTTTCTTTCTTTCTTTCTTTCTTTCTTTCTTTCTTTCTTTCTTTCTTTCTTTCTTTCTTTCTTTCTTTCTTTCTTTCTTTCTTTCTTTCTTTCTTTCTTTCTTTCTTTCTTTCTTTCTTTCTTCTTCTTTCTTTCTTTCTTTCTTTTCTTTCTTTCTTTCTTTCTTTCTTTCTTTCTCTCTCTCTCTCTCTCTCTCTCTTTCTCTCTCTCTCTTTCTTTCTTTCTTTCTTTCTTTCTTTCTTTCTTTCTTTCTTTCTTTCTCTCTCTCTTTCTTTCTTTCCTTCCTTCCTTCCTTCCTTCCTTCCTTCCTTCCTTCCTCTTTTCTTTTCTTTTCTTTTCTTTTCTTTCTCTCTCTCTCTCTCTCTCTCTTTCTCTCTCTCTCTTTTTTATCCTTTCTCTCTTTCTTTATTTCTCTCCCTTTCTTTATTTCTCTCTCTTTCTCTCTTTCTCTCTTTCTTTCTTTCTTTCTTTCTTTCTCTCTTTCTCTGTCTTTCTCTCTTTCTTTCTGTCTTTCTCTCTTTCTTTCTCTCTTTCTTTCTGTCTTTCTCTCTTTCTTTCTCTCTTTCTTTCTTTCTGTCTTTCTCTCTTTCTTTCTTTCTGTCTTTCTCTCTTTCTTTCTCTCTTTCTTTCTCTCTGTCTTTCTCTCTTTCTTTCTTTCTTTCTTTCTTTCTTTCTTTCTTTCTTTCTTTCTTTCTTTCTTTCTTTCTTTCTTTCTTTCTTTCTTTCTTTCTTTCTTTCTTTCTTTCTTTCTTTCTTTCTTTCTTTCTTTCTTTCTTTCTTTCTTTCTTTCTTTCTTTCTTTCTGTCTTTCTCTCTTTCTTTCTTTCTTTCTTTCTTTCTTTCTTTCTTTCTTTCTTTCTTTCTTTCTTTCTTTCTTTCTTTCTTCTTTCTTTCTTTCTTTCTTTCTGTTTCTTCTCTCTGTCTTTCTCTCTGTCTTTCTCTCTCTCTTTCTGTCTTTCTCTCTCTTTCTCTCTCTTTCTTTCTCTCTTTTTCTCTTTCTCTCTCTCATTCTTTCTTTTCCTGCATAATCAAAGTACTGAGCAGCCTAACAGCCTTAGAAGCCTTAAGCGTATAAACTCAGTGAGTTAATGAGTTAGCAGATTTTAAATGGCATATATATTATATATATATAGCCTTGGCTAAAGCAATAATTATGAGTCGAGGTGGCAATAAATTCAGTGCTTACGGTTCAGATTTGGCTAATATGTTACTGAAAATCCCAGCTTCAACTGCATAACGTAAAAGGAGTATGCAGCTGATCTTTGTTATATAATGGCAACAGAAATCGTATTTACATTTGAAAAATTGAGGAAGTGTACTTATTTATTAATCGTCTAAAACAAAAGTTCAGTTGTAAGATCATTGACTATATAACCTGAATGTGTAGGTTTTGTTGTTTCTTTTTTAAATCATTGAGTAATCCTTTGATGTAACTTGTTCTTTTCGAGGGGCCCAAAAGGCAAATAAGGAGGTTAGCGGTTAACAGCGAGACCATTGGGATCTTGTTCAGTTAGGTTAGGGTTAATGCGTGTGTGTGTATGCGTGCATGTACTCATCTTACACTTCCCCTATTGTAAACATTTGAATGTGCACAGAACAGCAGCCACAAATTTGAAAGCAAAGGCTACTGGCTATTGCCAAAGAAAATATTCTGAGAAATAACGACTTACACAATTAAATTAATGCACCATAAAATAACTTTAGGTCTGTCAAAACTGTTTAAAGTGCTTAAACTTAAAACATATCTCTCATTGTTCATTAAAAAAAGTCCTATTATTTTTCTAGTACTTACCGCACACCAGATTCCAATTTCCACGTCATAGTGTGTCGGTTTACGATATTTATTAAATTTGAAGCTTCATTTCGGTGTTAGTCAAGGAGAAAGTATATCAGTATAAACTAAATGAAGAGGTATTAATTTAAAGCGATCGCCTTGAAAGTAGCTAAGCAAACTAGTTTAGCACAGTCAATATTAGGGTTAAGAAAAAGTGGTATATTGGTGAATAAGCTTGACTGTAGCCTGGAACTGGATTATTTGGAAGAGGGCTCGACATGGAGGTCCAAACTTTGTCTGTTGTACCTATGCCCCCAAGTGGGGCATCCCCGGGGAGGAAAGATGAGGCTAGAGGAGACAGAGGAAGCCGTCCCAAGGAGTCACGTCTGTGCAGATGGCAGAGTTCCTACATTTTACGTAGATGGAAATGGCAGGCTAGGACAACGGACATCCGAACCTACTGTGGTTCGGAAACACTCCCAACTCGAGACCTGGGACCTGGGTTTTACCGGAGGAGGAATTGGTTTACTCAGTTGCACCGCCGAGACACCCGCCAACACTTCTACCCTGAAAGACACCGCCAAATGAAATATTATATGAAATGAAAATGGAGCTGAAATGGAGGGACAGGAAATTAGGGGGATGTAATTAACCTTAGCGTTCGTCTAGCGACCCGGGAAAACCCTGAAAAAACCATGGGTCAGGTAGGCGGCCATGGGAATCGAACCCGGGCCTGCCGAATGCGGGCCACAGAGGACGTTTTCAGTGAGTAAAAATTGAAGAAAGCTTTTTAGATTTAAGAAAACCGGTCACCAAGAATTATGCACTCAGTGTGCGTGCAGATGAGCTAGCCAATTTGCTCCTCTTGTTGCGGAATAGCTAGAATTAAGCAAGCTATGTATGTTCGTCTGTACTGTATGTAACGCTAAAATACCCTCAAGTGTATTAGCGCTATGTGGCAACCAAATAAACCATCATTTGCATGCGAAAACCAGCTAAGAATAGCTGTGTTCCTTAAAAAGTAAATAAAAAGTGTTGTAGCTGGTTGTTGCGGGGCATGTAAGTACAGACAAGTTATGCAATGTGATATGCCATGATAGCATGCCAAATAAATGCTTTAAGCAATAAAAATGTATATAAAATGGAATATTTGCATAAGAGAGACAATGCATTTTATAAGCCTTGCTAGCGTAAATCAGAAGTAGCTCCTCTGGCTGAATGGACATTTGCATATTCCAGTTAGCCAGATAATGAAGATGACTTCCTCGTCATATGGTATACGGTTGCATACATATATGTCAAGGTAAGCATATCGAATTAGAACATGTTACTATGCATGGCTTTTCTTTCTTTCTTTTCTTTCTTTCTTTCTTTCTTTCTTTCTTTCTTTCTTTCTTTCTTTCTTTCTTTCTTTCTTTCTTTCTTTCTTTCTTTCTTTCTTTCTTTCTTTCTTTCTTTCTTTCTTTCTTTCTTTCTTTCTTTCTTTCTTTCTTTCTTTCTTTCTTTCTTTCTTTCTTTCTTTCTTTCTTTCTTTCTTTCTTTCTTTCTTTCTCTCTCTCTCTTCTTTCTTTCTCTCTCTCTCTTCTTTCTTTCTCTCTCTCTCTCTCTTCTTTCTTTCTCTCTCTCTTCTTTCTTTCTCTCTCTCTTCTTTCTTTCTCTCTCTCTTCTTTCTTTCTCTCTCTCTTCTTTCTTTCTCTCTCTCTTCTTTCTTTCTCTCTTCCGTCCTTCCTGCCTCCCCATTCCCTCTCTCCCTTTCCTTTTGCATAATTTTTTTATGTTTTGGACTTCCCTGTTTTATTACATTAAACACAATTTGTTCTCCCTGCATTAGACTGTTCTACTGTGATCTACTATATATAATAAGTAGGGGACGGGGACGTATTGTATTCCACCAAAAATTCGATAGGTATTTCACCGGAAATACATGTCCTGGGACCTCTTTTTAGAAAAGAAAAAAATCCTACTATGCGGTGTGTGTGCGCGCGCTGTCGACAGCATAACTCAAAAATGAAAAGTTGATTAAATACCAAACTTGTTATTTAAGTTCACATATTTCAAGGATTTGACACGAACATTTTCAGGAAAATTCTGCCCATCCTAGACTTTCTTTTACATGAAGCATTGTTCGAAAATGTTTTTTTTTTTTTCTCAAAAATGGCTCAAATGGTTTATATAAAAATACCATATGTTTATATTTTCATGACAAATAAAATGTATGTCTTGAATTTCCTGGGAATCTCCCCAGAAGTCCTCTTCATTCTTTAATCACTTTTGCCTAACTCGTAATCCGCAAGAGAGACAAAATCTTACCTCAAAAAGAAGAAAAAGAAAAAAAAAGAAGAAGAAGAAGAAGAAAGCGTAAATTGTGTTAATACGCATAAGTATGTTACTTCTTGGTTTGTTTGGGGATATACCTTGTTGTTTGAATTTTCCTTTTACGTATTTCTCGACTTTACATAAGCAAAAATGAAAGGTATTCTTCCAACTGGGACGTCGCCTTGATGCTGCACCAAAACTGAAGGCACGTTTGCCACAGGACATTTTATTTCTATGTTTATTTATTCTGTATTGAAGACGTTATTTAATTTATACTCACACTAATCAGACCAGTTTGCTTGAGGACTGTAATATGGGTATCCTCTATCCTTGTATACTTTAATTTTATTATGTATATTATGTATATAACTCCACAATTTGTATAACTGTGCTGAGCAATTGAAATAAATAATTCAAAAAAAAAAAAAAAAAAAAAAAAAGGAACATTGTGTAAGAAGGGTAGAAATAAAAAAAAGTCGGCCTTAATACAAACCTAAAGGGAAAACAAGAACATAGAACGGCCAGTTAAAAGTGCTATTTGAAATCAGAATAGTTCCATTGGCCTAGTATGTGAAAGACAAAAGAAGATAAGAGACCAAGAAAATTTATGAACACATCGCCCTGCGATTTTTCAATAATTATGGTAACATTTGGTGACCAAAACTACAATTGTTGAGTAAAACAGAAAAGTTATTTGGATTTCTGGAATGGATAAAAGTGACGCTTGATAAGATTTCTCTCAGAAGAACCCTATATCAGTAGCGCTGAAAGAAAACAATATATTCAGTGCAGTGTGTTTAAGGAGTAATTGTAAATATAATATTTTTGTAACAACGATGTTAACATAAATGAAAAAATATTTTCTAGGCAATGTCAATTTGCGACGTATTCAAGGCATACAATATTTTACAAAACTACCAAAACTATAAAGTCAACAACACTCTTTTAAGTTTCCGAAGAGGACAACCATTCCATAGACATGTGAATTCTTTTGGCCTTCTTATTTGTTGAATTTTTAAAGCATTTGACGTTAAATTGCTAAATTGCACAAATTTTCAAAGGTTTTCTGCTTTTGTAGGGTTTGGAGACACATTTTCTAAAATTCGCAAATAAACAACCAATGGGTACATATTATACTGTGTACAGATGTTTTTCTTATGGAGTTGTCTCCGTATTGATTTTTTTTTCTCGAATCTTCCAGGTGCGTGTCGGTAAGAGAACAGAAATTATCGCTAAATCTTCTTATGTAAATCTCACATCGAAGGCTTATGCACAAACCATAAGGTGGCTTACTTTCAAGCATTTTCATTCCTTGTGTAATAGATCGGAAGATGTCACAGAGTTTATACATAATAATAGTAAATGGAAGATAAACATCGCAGGTTGGAGTATCGAGGTCACATATCGATTAGATTTCCGACACGCAGTAGATGGTAGAATCAGGGCAACGTTTTCTGTTCTGCACTTACTAGCCATTATGGCGCTAGTTGAAAAATCTTGGGTCTGGTTACATTTCTCTAGCACTTTTATCCCGTCTTCTCCGTAGTCCATTAGTAACGAATACCGGGTGCTCCATAAATCCATTACTTCTATCTTAAAATTCAGCTTTTAGAATTTGACGAACGTCCATCACTTGATTTAATTTTAACTTTTGTGGATGAAAATGCAGCTTAAGGCTATCTTTACTTTTTACGTAAATAGATGTTTTCCAGTTAGTATAATATATACTACCGCATCTATTTTCCAAAAGTAATCTTAACAGATCGAGCAAAATGTATTTACGGCTGGGCTCACCTCCACTTTAAAGAATTTTTCTATAAATTGTATTCTCTCAAGCAGCTGGCTTAGTGGATAACCTTTGGTACTCGAATTTGATAGATCGAGGATTGAATCCAAAAGCCAGCAATACCAGGGTTTACACCTTTTTTCTATCGAGCATTTTCTTAACAAATTTCGGTCTAGACCTTTTCTCGACTGACCACGAGCATCAACTTATTAAGCTTCAGGGATTAAAGATTTGAACATTGATGTGTACTACATAATTAAAGAATCTGCCGGCCCTCGTAGCCACGGTCGCTCCACCGTATGTATCTAGCTTTCCGCCGCGTAGAGTCGCGGGTTCGAGTCCGGCCTTGGGCATGGGTGTTAATGTGTATAGTAAATATGTGTGAAACTAGAGAAAACAGATAAGAAAATAAACGGAAATAATGAAAAATGGTTAAATAAGAAAAAGGAAAAATATATATTTATATACATAGATACGTATTTATTTATTTATTTAGTTATTTATTTATTTATTTATTTATTTATTTATTTATTTATTTATTTATTTATTTATTTATTTATTTATTTATTTATTTATTTATTTATTTATTTATTTATTTATTTATTTATTTATTTATTTATTTTAGTAAAGGAAAAAGAATAGTAACTGTTCAGTTGAATAAACATTTTCTCACATCTCACACTGAAAGTTGATAAGTTCAATAACATGTATACAAATATGTTTTCTCTTAAATTGATGCATGCACAACAATCCCATTAATTTAAGTAATTTGGAAGAGACACGGACAAATGAAGGCTCCAATTTTGTTGTTTTTTTGTAAGTTTACGTCCGCCAACGTTACGTCATATCGGACGATGAATGAAATGGGTGAAATGATGCTCAAATGTGTCCAGGGTTCATGGAGCATAGAGCTACCCGACATTCGTATGTAAGGATAAAGGAAAACCCAGGAAAAAAAACTTATGCAGGTAACCCACCCTGACCGAGATTCGAACTCGGGACTTCTTGAACGTGAGGTAGACACGCTACCAGCACGCTACCGAGGCGGGCACGTAGGCTCCAATGAGAACTTCATATTATCATATAAAAAGTGATTAATTACAAATAAAACATTATTTTCCTAACAACCTAACAACTTCGTATGCACTATATTTTTGTTAATGCAAAAAATTAAAGTAGTGTTAAGAAAACGTTTTGTTTTATAGATTTTTATAGATAATGTTAATTTGTTTACGGACAGTGCTTGCAACTGGACGATTTGCTATTTCTGACAGTTGCCCTCAAGAAAAAGTGGACTGACTAAGGGGCTGGCCTGCTGAATAGATTTGTGAAAGTTTATGTTAGGTATGGTCATATCACTAACTTAAATGGCAGAGAAACAGAAATACAACGTAAAAAGCTCTATATTCTACCGAAATTGTCGGGTATAAACTTTAAAATATTATGCTCAAAGCGACATTTAGGAATAAGATGTTTACTCACATTGTTTTTGTATGTAATAATTATTTCTTTAAAATTTCAAATAACTTATAACATTGATAAAATAGAATATCTACAGTTCATAGTATGAAAATGCAGAAACCCAGGTAATTATTAAAAAGTTCAGCTCTTGCTGGAAAAGCCCAGATATGGGATCTGATTTTGACTCTTTTGACTTGGCTGCCATTCACTTTCGTAGTTCCAAACTGCAGGTAAACAATAAACCTTATGGTATTTCAGAATAGGGCTGTCCTTTTCGCTTTGTTTAGTAACATTCGAAAGCCAGATGATTTGCTTGATAAGGTTAAAACTTCGTTCCACTTCAGCTCAGAAAGGTTATTTATCGGTCATTAGAATAGGATGTCCATTAGCACACATTTGCGCGGAGGAGGATGGGGGTTTGCCAAAGAGCTTCTTTTTACCTGAGTGCCGTTTTGTGTTAAAATTTAACCTTTCATGTAAGAAAGATCGAAACAAGGAAGGAGATTGGGAAGAGGCGAATGGGTTACTGAAGCTACAAAAACTATTTGGGAATACAAACAGAAAGAAGAAATTTGTAACGTTGCGTTACTGAAATACGTACTACATCATCCAATATTAAGCTTACTCATTCGGTTTGTCTCGTGAGCGTTGGCCGAAAACATAGGGCAGGCTCTGTCTTATGGATTGCAGTGCTTCCAACCTGTAAGGAATACATTTCGAGAGACGGAGTTGAAAAATGTCGTAAATTGGAAGAAAATTCTATATGTTAAAAGAACCTTCGATATTATACTCTGTCTCACGCTAGTTTAATCCTGCTGTAAACAAGGCGGAGCTGACTCAACTCGCCACGTGCACGCTACATGCATGCACATAAGTTTTGCAACACTAGCAGTATATATATATATATATATATATATATATATATATATATATATATATATATATATATATAACAGCGCTAACTTCTAGACAATAAGTAAATAGAGTTCGGTTACACATTAACTTATTAAATCTATGAGTTGGTTCATTTCTGAAAAAAATAATCACGAACTTTACTGTGTATAGCACTTTTCGTAAAATCGTCGTATTTCTCCATGCGATGTTTGCATTTACGCGATTTTTCCGTCGTTCTTAGAGTTCGGGATGCTTGCTGTTCCATTCTAACATTATTTACAGTACTTGCAGAAACACCAATGCCCGATTTCACCAACAGATGCTAAAACCGACGTTAACAAATGTAACGTAACAATTGTAAGAGCTCTAACAAAGCTGTTAAATTTCTTGCATTTCACAAACCTGTTTTATGAAAATGTTAACAAACACATGTTAACGTCAAGCAACCTGTAAATATTACAGGTATAGAAGGCTATGGATGAGTCGTATTATTTTCTGAACGTACTGCGATGCGCTTTTGTTTTCATTTTCGTCTGCACATAGCTAACAAAATGGCGGATAAACAATAAACAAAAGCAGTGAAACAAATTTCTCATTGGAGAAAGAATTGTTAATTGAATTGATTACGCAGTATAAGGATATAGTGGAAAATAGGAGGACGGATGCGGTGAATGTAAAAGAGAAGGATGTCATGTGGGAAAAAATTGGACCCGAATTTAATTCAAATATATGTATCATTACTAGAAACACAAACATCTTCAGTATTATGTAAATTTTAAATGAGGTGCGAAGGACAAGTGACGAGTTACTTGAACGTTTCAAGATGGGAGGTGGACAGTGTATTGTCCACATAATACAGTGAATTATAAAATAGCAATGTTATTAATACTTGAAGAAAAGGCGAGATCGGCATATTCCTTTCGATGCATGTTATAACTTCTCTTGTACTTCCGCAGTAACCTCCATAGCAACTTGTTTGGACAGTCTATACCTCTGTAGAAAATTTTCTTCTGATAAAGCTCTTCAAAATTATTTCTCCTCATAGGCCGTACTCTATTACGAATGCCATTTACACGGTCTTAAATATAGCAAATTGACATCAACAGCTGCGTTCATGCCCGCCATCTTGACTATTTACAATTGTTAAGGACTTAACTTGAGAAATTTGTCTTGTTAGTTTAACAAGAGATTTAAAGCAAGTGTTAAATTAACACTTGTTGAAATGCGATTTTTATTATAACTATTGTTAAACCCGTGTTAAGTCTTAACATCTGTTGGTGAAATCGGGCACAAGAAGATTACCAGTTTCTTTCTCAATGTTTTTTTTTTATATATTTTTTTATTTTTTTATAGACGATTCCAGGTCTTTTTTTAAGCACCGCGAAACAGTGCGCGATCATTCGCCCCTCGCCACTTTTTAAAAGCGTGCCTCGATGTTTCATTTCGGCTGAAACACAGACCTGCTCCATGATGAAAAGCTTATTGATTTTAAATTGCATGTATATAAGTGTTCTTGGGCTTGTGAGGTATATACGCGAGATGTACAGATATCAGAAGCAACTCCACACTATAAACAATAACAAACATCTTAATCAGCATTCAACTCGATACAGACATCGTTGTGATAGAGCTGCCTGGTATAGCAATGCAAAAATATTATATAATAACAGTGTTCTTTAGTAATTGTTAAATAAAATGCAGCTTAATTTAACATAAGTTACTAGTATGTACAGTTTTACCTATCTTCTGTCTAATCTGTATATAGTATACAGAACACATCTATTATATGTGGTATGTGAAGCAGAAAGATAAAATATGGGGCTGTTACGTTTATAAGAATTGAAACATTAGCATACTTTTCTGTTTCCGAAATTAGCTCGCACAGAGCAGTGATCAGAAAACTACTTACAGTACTGTACTTTATCGTACGCATGCAAACAAAAGAAAACGCCCATTAACTACGCTAAGCCAATCAGTAGCTTAACCGCTTTCTGTCCCAATATCTCTGTCTCTGTCTCTCTTACCACCCAGATGTTTACAGCAGAATTAAACTAGGTTGACACAGATTATAATAAGAGAAAAGTTTGTATTTATTTTTAAACATAACGGAACTTGTGACCATTATGCTGCAAATATATTGCTATAGCAGTTTTTCCCAAGTATCAGCATCAAGTGGGTTAGTAGCTGTTTGTACTTTTCCCTCCCAAAAGAAATAAATACTAATGATGAATATAAATGAATGAATGAAAACTGTTGATGCACCTGATTGTGTGCGGCATAATTAATATTGCACAGAACGTCGATGAATTTTAAAATAAATCTCTTTAATCCAGAAGAGGAGTACCAAGAATTTGCAAGTGCAAAATTTTACTGCAATTCCCTTATCAACTTCACTTGATGTATTCGTTGCGCATGACAGTCCTTTGTTGAGCATATAATAAACACTACAGTTTACTTTACAGGGTCTAGTAGTTATTGCAGTACCAGCAGGAATTAAAATTTTCATGTTATATCTGACCTTAGTTCTAAAAAAAATCGGTAGAAAATAAAATTTATATTAGCTACATCTAATGAAATATTTTAATTGATCTGTAAAAAGAAAGGTATGGCTGTGCTAGTGAGGAAGCGGATAACACCTCCTACCCTTAACAGAGAACTATGTCACTGCTGCGAGCTTTGGAAATGTGAATAGGAGGATGGGTTTCAAGCAGTTTTGAACTTAGCTTTTCCTACGTGCGTTATAAACCCCGGAGCACTGTAACTTCATCATTGCCCTTGGGCTAGTTATGTGACAAAAGAATCCGCTAACTTGGAATCCGTAACCAGTAGTGGGGTTCTGTAGCACGGCAAATCATTTTTTGCCCCTTGGGAGCGCTATTAGCTCTTCAGAAACTGAACGCTCCCTTTTCACGAAGCTGAAGAGTGGTAGATCAAGTGGCTATATCTAAATTAAAAGGTAAACTGTTCCACTTCAAACCTGACGTCATTTATCAACAAGGAAGCCGTTTCATTACAGAATAGAGCTTTCTTATGTACTTCTCTCAGAAGGAAATAGTCGAGCTCCTACCCATTTTCAGGCAGAGAGGCTGCATTGAGTAAAAGGAAAAAGTGATTAAAAAGAAAGGAAAACATAACTAGATAATAAGCCTGTGTTATTTGTACCTAATTATACTGTCACGGGCATAACTAAGGCTAAGCAAATACCTTTTATTGAACAAAGAAGCGATTAATTAACATTTTAGTTTAGAATATTTATTATGACTTCCTGGAAAGACTAACTGACATGAGCCTTAGTCCTCTTTAGTTTCTGAAACCTGTTACCATACACCAGATGCATGAGTTTTATATGGTACTTGCACAAGAAGCAAAATAAATTGTATAGCAATCACCGAAATAAATAACAACGCAACAGCAGGCTAAATGAGTATTGTGGTTTTACTGTGTTCCTAAAAAGTAGAAAATATATGTTACTTGCCACATTTTTCATCCTTAGAGGGCAAAAGGCGTCGGAGATCTAAAAGCACAGCTAGTAGGATTTAGGTGTGTTGCCTGTGATTATGAACAGATTTTCTCGGACTTCGGAAGTATCTTTGCTAAAAGTTGTTCGTTACTTCACACATAGGAATAACTAACCACACATTATGGACATGCTAAATTGTTAGAAATATAAACTGAGTCAAAAGTCTGCGTGTTGAAAATGCCGTTCAAGAAAAACTAGGGGCTTGTCTCGTTTCCTCCAGTGTCGTAAGCTACCAAAATGCTACGCAGCAGCGGCGAGCCGTTACTGTTTAAATCTTCAGTCTATCCTTTCTGTATAATTGCAAATGAACGTAGTTCATTTTTCAGTAGGATACTTGGCATTTTGATTTAGCATCCTGGTGCCCGCCTCGGTAGCGTGGTGGTAGCATGCCTCACGTTCCCCGAGTTCGAATCTCGGTCAGGGTGAGTTACCTTGATAAAGTTTTTTTAGGGGTTTCCCTTATCCTGATAGACGAATGTCGGGTAACTCTAAGCTCTATGGACCCTGGGCCCATTTGAGCATCATTTCACCCATTCCATTCATCGTCTGATATGACTTAACGTTGGAGGACGTAAATTAAAAAAAAAAAAAAAAAAAAAAAAAGCATCCTGAACAACAAAAACTGTTAACTTTGCTTGTAAACGTAGGTATTTATTTTACAGCACTAGGAACCCCGGCACAAAATGTAGAGAGCTCCTAAAAGCTTAAAAGGTAGTAACAAAGCGTCAATAGAAATTAATTATTCTTTCACACTGGCCGTGTGTAGGCTAAATTGTGGAAATGTAGAGTCAGACTGAAAAATTCAATGCCATAGCCGGGATTTGAATCAGTCTGACTGACTGACTGGCCTACACACGGCCAGTGTGAAAGAATAATTAATTTCCATTAATTAACCTAATAGTGGTTTACTATAAAAAACCCGGGCCTTAAAGTACTTACATGTAGTAAGTCGCCATTAAGGTAGTTGTCTCATGTGTTTGAGAACTCCTAAATGGTTTACCGGGAAAATACCAGTCAGTTGGAGAATTTAATGTCATATCGGCACGTTGGCCATAGTAGCACAATGGTAGTGCGGCTGGACGGAAACCCGAAAATCCGTGGTTCAAATCCCGGCTATGACATTGAATTTTTCAGCCTGACTCTACGTTTCCACAAAGCGTCAATAATTGTCGAAAAAAATTGTGCCATTTGTGTGTGCGAAAGAAAAGAGTGAAAGAGAGAGCAGCGTAATTAAAACACGAAAATTAAAAAAAAAAAAAAAAAAAAAAAAAAAAAAAAAAAAAAAAACGTACCATAGTCATATATCCTCCATACATCTTTAACCACAGAACTTCACTTATCAAAACAGCACTTTAAGATTATTTGTTTTTATTGTTTTTGTTTCAGTTAACATCCTGCACGTTAACTCATATTGGACGATGAATGAAATGGGTGAAATGATGCTCAAATGAGCCCAGGGTCCATAGACTTTAGAGTTACTCGACATTTATCTTTCAAGATAAGCGAAAACCTCGGAAAAACCCTTATCCAGATAAATCACCCTGACCGAGATTTGAATTCGCGACCTCTTGAACGTGAGACAGACACCCTACCAGCTACGCTACAGGGGCGGGCATGGCGCTTTAAGTGGAACATTTTGACAATTATATATTTTCTGTAAAAATTCTGTTTTAGTTTCATAATAATGTGGTAACACCAACCAATAGCCAAACTGACGAGAAGTGGATTTTGCAGATTTATGATAAGCACAAATGAAGACATCTTTTTACTATTTCGTAAGTGGAGCTACGAGTGGTGGAGACAACGCCGGCAGTAATAATAATAATAATAATAATAATAATAATAATAATAATAATAATAATAATAATAATAATAATAATAATAATAATAATAATAATAATAATAATAATAATAATAATAATAATAATAATAATAATAATAATAATAATAATAATAATAATAATAATAATAATAATAATAATAATAATAATAATAATAATAATTATAATAATAATAATTATAATTATAATAATAATAATAATAATAATAATTATAATAATTATAATAATAATAATAATAATAATAATAATAATAATAATAATAATAATAATAATAATAATAATAATAATAATAATAATAATAATAATAATAATAATAATAATAATAATAATAATAATAATAATAATAATAATAATAATAATAATAATAATAATAATAATAATAATAATAATAATAATAATAATAATAATAATAATAATAATAATAATAATAATAATAATAATAGCTGTAATAAGCAGCAGTGTGATAAATAAAAATATACAGAATTGGTGCGATTATCGGAATATTGAGCGCAGTGCCCTATAATTAAGATATAAAACAACAGTCCAGTTTTTGTTAAGTTGTTAGCAGATTAATTTCAAGCCCCACACGAAGCTGTTAATACGATAAAATCTATTAATATGAACGTTGTAATAGGGAGTAATTACCACTGAATGTGTAACAACAGGAAATGCTGGTTTCAAGTTTCTCTTCAGGCGGTAGTCGCAGCAGGATGGAGTTCTGCCTTATGCTTTTGAAAGTCACTCGAGATTTAAGTTTTTCCCTGAACGATTTTGATTGGTTAAGGCAGACTGCGCCGTCTAACTTTCTTAATAAAACCTCCACAGGAACTTTGGGCTAAGGGGACTTCAAACAAAAGTATCGGGTAACAAAAGGTGAAAAAAGTAAAGATAATGAAAAAAAGGAGGAAAGAAAAATGAAAGTCGGCGGATATAAAATTAGTCATAAAACAGATGTAAAAAAGGGGAAGGAGTTGAAGAAGGCATACTTGGGAAAGAGAAGTTAGCCTGTTTGAAGTCTTGATTTCACGTGTTCATCTCTTTGACGCAAGGAATAATAATACGGGACCGGGTTAGAATCTCGGTTGGAATCAGTGACCTGAATAAGTTCTTTTGTGGATATTCCCATATTGGTTATAATCCGTAATCGGAACATGGCTCTCAATTGGTATACTGATGCCCGATTTCACCAACAAATGTTAAGACTGAACACATGTTTAGCAATAGTTAAAACAAAAATTGCATTTCACCAACAAGTGTTAGCGTAACACTCGTGTTAAATCTCATGTTAAACTAATAAGCCAAATTTCTAATGTTAAGCCCTTAACAATTGTAAATAGTCAAGATGGCGAGCATGAACTCAGCTGTTGATGTCGATTTGCTATATTTAAGACCGTCTAAATGACATTCATAATAGAGTGCGGCCCATGAGGAGAAGTGATTTAGAGGAACTATCCGAAGAAAATTGTTTTAGGGAGGTATAGACTGTCAAACATGTTGCTATGAAGGTTACTGCGAAAGTACAAGAGAGGTTAGAACATGCATCGAAAGGAATATGGTGATCTCGCCTTTGCTTCAAATATCAATAACCTTGCGATTTTATAATTCACTGAATTATGTGGATAATACATTGTTCACCTCCCGTCTTGTAACGTTCAAGTCACTTGTCCTTCTTCGCACCTCGTTTTAAATTTACGTAATACTGACAAGTTGTTTGGTGCTTGTAGTAGTGACACATGCATTTGAATTAAATTAATTTCCAATATTTTCCCTGCGACATCTTTCTCTTTTACATTCACTGCACCCGTCCTCTTATTTTCCACGATATCCTTACACTTCGTCACCATTTCAATAAACAATTCTTTCTCCGTCGATGAGATATTTGTCTCACGGCTTTATGATTTTGTTCATCCGCCATTTGATCAGACGAAAATGAAAACAAAAGCGCATCGGAGTACGTTCAGAAAATCATCCATAGCCTTCTATTGCTGTGATATTCACAAGTTTCTTGGCGTTAACAAAGGTTTGTTAACATTTTAAGAAAACAGGTTGGTGAAATGCAAGAAATTTAACATTAGTTTTAGCGCTGTGACATTTGTTACGTTACATTTGTTAACGTCGATTTTAACATCTGTTGGTGAAATCGGGCATGCGTATATACTTCATTCCTTTATTATATAGTTATTTACACCATAGCACGAGGGCGAAGTGTGCATGCGTTCCTTGAAGATTCTTTGGACTTTTATCTCGTTGTTTATTACGTTGTGTATTACTCTAGATGATAGTTGGAGTTGAGTTACAAAGTACCGCAGAGTTTATTAAATGTTAAGGCTGTTCTTTATAAATCAACGATTATATCACGTACGCAGATAAGGTAAGTAGTCATTAATAATTGGTCGCGGATAAAATATTGAGTAACTAGTGGGATGCGCATAATTACTACTCTCATATAATTATAGATCACTGGTTGCATCTCCTCCTTACAAAACACATTCGCGCGCTAATAATGCTAATATGCCATTACTTGCAGAAATAGCTGTATTATTAGTATTACACATACTTGGACCTGTTCCTCATGCTTACAAAGTATTTCGTATTTGGCTTCTTCCCATGGTAACCTGAAGACAAAAATCCATAATTATATAGCTACCATGTGCACAAATAATGTACCTAATAAATTGTACGTGTTATATACTGTCACCGATTGCATTATTGTGTTGAAGGCGCCGCAAAGCCAGAGCTATACGCGTGGGCAGGAAAGAAAGAGAGAGTCGTGCAGAATTAGACGCTTGCTGAGAAAGAAAGAGACACACCTGGATAGTTCCGTCTTTCGCTGCGTCGTGATTGTTATCGAGAGATGTACTACATTCTAGAACAATGGCTGAGATGTATAAAAAGCCTCGCAAAGTGTGATGAGTCAGTTGTTAGTTGAGTTATGCAGCTATGTTGTAATTGTGCGTTTGAATTGTACTGCAGCGAATTCTTTCGTTTGTTTACGTGAGACGGGGAACGAGACGACCTTGAAGACTATGTTACGTCTTTTTACTGCAATTGAGTTTTAAGTTTCTGCAAACAAGACTTTTAATTTCCACCAACCCACGAAGTCACAATACTATTGTAATTTTGGTCAGAAAACATCTAAAAATGTTTATATCACGGGGTATGACTAATCCTCGGCCCAATGTCCTGACACGCTTGAGGTTAAGAGCGCACGAACTGTGTGTTGTACTGGTCGGGGGGTGGGGTTGGGAAAGGATGCTTAACATGTTCGAAGTAGATTATGAAGTACAAGTTTTAGTATTCCGAAATAACTATTTCCATATTTTCACACAGATATATGTATCAGAAAATATATTTCTTCAAAAGCTATTGAATTATATATGTACGTTTGAAAATAAATGCACAAATAAAGGAATTACTAATCTAAATAATTTAAGTAAATGCAGTACACTGCTTTAGACATAATTTCACCTAATTACAAGGTACAACTGAAATATTTCGAAACAAAAACTCCTATTTTCACCTAAAATAGAGTGAATATAGAGAAGGTTAGTTTGGCATCACATGGCAGGAGAGTTGTATACCGAAGAACGGGATGTCAGTCGAATCAAATTTTAAGATATTAGTATTCGTTGTCACAATCCAGTAAAAGTCCTTTATAGTGCACATATGTTTTTACAAATCCAGTCTTTCTCCAAGGCATTTCTGAATTGGCTTTCACCCCTGCAATAATAGATTCTAATACATCCAGTATTTACAGTATATCTGCTGTCTTTAGGCTCGATATGGTTTTAGAGAGATCTTTAAAATCTACCAATGAACAGAAATGATTTGACGTTCATGCAAAATAGTAAAATGGCATTCACTTCTTTGATCCAATGTTAAGGGTACTCTGAATGTCAACAAATTGATGGTTTGGATATGCTCGGTTGGTAAGTTTCGCGCAGTTGCTATATGAGAACGACCGACGCGAGTCTCGTTTTCCAAGGATTCCAGATTTCTTAGGAACTTCTGAAATCAGTTATTATTGGTAGTACTGAATGATGCCAAGTCGTGAAATTGATTGATAAAGGATTGGTGGCACTGCTCTGACATAAGATTCTTTTTGAAAATGTAATCATTCATGGCGGGAAAATCACGTCATGACAGTTGTCTTCAAAACAATGTGCGTTTCCAACCCATTCTTTCAAAAATGCCTACGTAATTTTTGCATAGAGGCTTTTTTTTATTAAGCTTTGAAACACAACTCTCTTAAATGCAAGCAATTACATACATCGCTGTCACGCTTATCGTTCATCCATTGCTAAAAAGTATCAGAGTGTACCTCTTATTATTATTATTATTATTATTATTATTATTATTATTATTATTATTATTATTATTATTATTATTATTATTATTATTATTATTATTATTATTATTATTATTATTATTATTATTATTATTATTATTATTATTATTATTATTATTATTATTATTATTATTATTATTATTATTATTATTATTATTATTATTATTATTATTATTATTATTATTATTATTATTATTATTATTATTATTATTATTATTATTATTATTATTATTATTATTATTATTATTATTATTATTATTATTATTATTATTATTATTATTATTATTATTATTATTATTATTATTATTATTATTATTATTATTTCTGAAGCTGAGGAAGCGTATCCTGAAATGGTAAATGTCGAGTAATTATTATAGGCCGTGGTACCCAGGTCTTATATGAGCGGTTCATCCTTTTATCGCCTTTAAGATGTTATTTTTAGTTATGATATTTAAACGATTTTGCATATGAAAAGAGGCAAAGAAAACCTACTTAGTTTCGCTTATATGTAGATATTTCTAGACTGCAATAGAGCATCCTCATCTACATTTTCAGCTCACCTTTTATGGTTCGTCAATGATTATATAAACAGTTATCCCTAATGTGTTAAATTATAAAATGGCAGGAGTTACACTAGTCGTCCTTCAAAAGTCTATGATGCATAACTTTGTAGCATTTTAACCTTACATCTGAAATGTCGCGCTACATCTGATTCAGGGTTCATTACATTTACTCATTCTCGGTTTGATGTAATTGATCTGGATAATTTTGGATTAAATAGTTCAGGATAGAACTTCGCCGGAGCTCGATGGTCTTTATGAACTGGCGAATCACTCATTCTTGGAAACAACACAAGCATGCGTTCAACAGCAACATTCTCCACTTAGGCATTACTAATGTTTTGAGCTATTTCCGCTGCATATGTCATTAGATTAAACTATTAAATAAGCAGGAGATTCTTTATTCACTGATACTTCTTTAGTTCACAGAATGCAAGAGCGCAGTACTCCAAATAAGGAATGATAGATGATAAATGGTAATAAGTGCCCTAATGACTTTATATGAGGGGGCGGGACCCAAAAGAAACCGGATTGTTGTCATAAAAACTTTATTGATGAACTTTTTTACAAAATTACTTCAGTCAGCTTCAAAATACTCTCCATTACATGCGGTGCACTTGTCAAGTTTCTTTTCCCACTGTTGGAAGCATGTTTGGAACTCTTCAAGTTTGATATTGTCCAGTGCCCTTTGCCAAGCTGTTTTTATCGCCTCCACATCGTCATAACGCTGCCCTTTTAGCGCTTGTTTCAGTCGTGGAAATAGGAAAAATTCGCACGGGGCTAGGTCCGGCGAATACCGAGCGTGGGGAACGACAGACTACCTCTGAGATGCCAAATAGTGGGTCACTCGTAAGGCCTTGTGTGCTGGAGCGTTGTCGTAATGCAGAAACCAGTCACCTGATCGCTAAAGTTCCGGGCGTTTTCTCCTCACATCCTCTCGCAGACGCCTTAAAGCATCCAAGTAAAAGTGCTGTTAACAGTCTGGCCAGGGGGTACGAATTCCCTTTGCGCAATTCCATGAACATCAAAAAAAGACAATGATCATCGTCTACACATTTGACCTCACTTGCCTTGCTTTTTTGGTCTGGGAGTGTTGGGAGTCCTCCACTGGCTTGACGCTTGCTTGGTTTCTGGGTCATACCCGTAACACCAACCTTCATCCCCTGTAATGACTTTGTTCAAAAAGTTTGGATAACGTGCAATCTCTATTTTCAAGTCCTGACACACATTCATGCGGATGGTTTTGTGCTCCTGTGTGAGAAGGCGCGGAACAAATTTAGCAGCAACACGTCTCATGTGCAAATCCTCCCTCAAAATCCGCTGGCACGAGCTCCAACTGATTCCTGTCGCTGCTGAAATTTGGTCGATCGTTTGGCGACGATCCTCGTTGATCTTTTGGCGGACCTTTTCAATGCTCTCCTCATTTCGCGATGTTGAAGGGCGTCCAGAATGAGCTTGGTCTTCAACACACATCTCACCACGTTTAAAGCGCCCATACCATTCGAAAACCTGTGTGCGGCTCATAGCGTCCTCCTGGAAAGCATCCTGAAGCATTTGGTGTTTCTCCGTTGCAGTTTTTTAAAACAGGAAACAAAATTTCACACACACTCTCACACACTCTTTGTTCTTTTAAAGTTGCCGGAGGTAACCCGCCAACAGCCAGAAAAACACAATACCACACTTGCACGTTCAGCTCTACACTGACGCCGTCTGCACAGCTGTTTCATGAAGGTCTCTACTAACACCATCTAACGTGCACTACGTCTACGAGTGGCAGCGCCCTCGGAGTCCGGTTTCTTTTGGGTCCCCCCTCGTATTGTGCTGAACAAAAACGTTACGAACATAAACACTAACCTATTTGCTATCCAATCCCTGATTCCCGTAGGGGAGGGGATCCGTCCCCTTCAGCTGCCAAAGTGCGGGCGCTGCGGACCCTTAGCACTCGTGGTACCTCTGACGTTACTAGAGGAACCTCGGGCCCAACAGCCGAGCCCCTCCTTCGGGAGTTGTTCGGATTGGGATGGTCTCGAGGGGGCAGTGTGTTCCCGATACCCGTGGGAGATTGGGTACGTCTTCGGACGGGGTTGAGGGAAGCCATTAAGTTTCCGGGTACTAGCCTGCTCAGCTAGTAGAAGGTGTGCTA
This sequence comes from Mantis religiosa, assembly GCA_030765055.1. Lineage (NCBI taxonomy): Eukaryota > Metazoa > Arthropoda > Insecta > Mantodea > Mantidae > Mantis > Mantis religiosa. Next base: position 96,316,990 of record CM060957.1, read on the forward strand.
GATCACCAGGCGGCCCCACCGAGGTCATATCGGTAGTCTTCACCTTGAGTGTTGAAGCGCGTAAGTGGCGTATCCACTTCCGTCCCGTCTTGTGTCTTCGGACCAGATGGGGGGGGGGGGGGCTTGTTAGGAAACTAGGTCTTGCCCTAATGGAAAGCCCCACGGAGGACGCCGAGCGCCCTTCACGGGACAGTTCGGATACTCCCTGGTTTTAAGAGGCCCGGGTCTTGTTCCTACGGGGACAGGGCTAATGGGAGTAGACCCTCTGCAATCCCTGATATGAGGTTAAGGTACGTCTTCTAACGTGGAGTTATCAATTTCGAAATTCGGTTGGGGCCAAGTGCCTGGATACGCTTTTACTTGAATTTCCCATTATCTTTATAAGACAAATATCCAGTAATGTTCGGCTCCATGTACCTTGGATTTCTTTAAGCATAATTACTTCATCGTCTCTGTAGATCAGATGTTTACTTATATAAAGAAGAGGAAATGCGATTTTCAGGTTTTTAATTTGAACATTTACCCTAAATAGTTGATGGTTATATCAAATGCTAAACTTTAAGTTGACTAGTAGCCCTCGACAGCTTTTAAATAAATTGACGTGGGAGCCTTGAAAGAATAAACTTAAGACCCTGTTTAAAAACGAAGTTATCTTTAACCCTACACTCGGAGCGTACTTGAACTGGGTTTCTAAGGGAAAGAAGTGCCTTGCTTGAGTTGTGATTTAAATGATAGCGTCGAAGGCGTGTTTCGCCTCAGAATGAGTGTTCTCATGGCAGTTCCTTGAGAGGGGGAAAACAAATGAGCCTGTCTTTGGCACCTTTTTTTAGCTGTCAGGACAGATTCTGTGCAACAGATATTTGCCGTTTTTGCACACATTTCCAACAGTAGAAGCGTGGGAAACCCATTGGCGAGTTGATAATATTATAAATAAACATTCTTTTTCTTTGTCATTGTATGAATAGGAAAGGAGTAATGAACTCACGTTCGACGTTTTCGCTCTGTCCAGATACATTCACATTGCTTTGTCACCCGCTGTCGTTTATATTTCATTTATATTATAAAAGTTTATTTTTGTATTGCTACTTGTTACTCGAGATAAGTGTTTGCAGTACTTTCATTACACATGTAGAGCCACACTCAGTGGCATAAACTTTGTTTCGTAAAGAAATCTGTGTTTCGTATTAAATTTGGTTCTGGCGGTTTACTATTCTTACAAACTTATGCAGAATTATTCAAAATAAAAAGACTTCGCATTAGAGGTTAGACCGTTTGGCTGTCAACAAGACGGGCCGAGTTCGATCCCAGGCGACCGCAAAGTGAGATTCGTGGTGGACAGCATGGAGCTGGGGAGGGTTTTCTCCGGGTCCTCCGGTTTTCCCCGCCAGCATTCCACCAATTGCCCCATCATCTTTCCCATCATTCATCTTACCCTCATACAATCATCCACTTCCTTCACCCTCACACCATGCTTCGGGCTGATCAGCCGTCCTGGTTCTCTATCAAGATCAGAAGCATAGGCTCCTCCGGCCCAACCTTCAGGATAGAGGAACAACAATCCCCTAACACCATGATAGTGGTATAACTAGGGAAGTTAGAGAACAAGAAAAAGTCTTCGTAGGCTATTTGTAGAAATAATAAATATGCACATTTGGAAATTAATTGTTCTTTCACACTAGCCGTGTGTAGGATGCACTATGAAAGAGTAGAGCCACGTTGGCCATAGTAGCTCAAATGGTTAGAGCGGCTGGATGGAAACCAGAAGATCCGTGGTTCAAATCCCGGCTATGGCATTGAATTTTTCAGTCTGTCAGTGTGTGACATACATAGTGCGCCCTACACACGGCTAGTGTGAAAGAACAATTAATTTCCATTAATTGTACCTAATAGGGGTCAGAACTATAAAGCCCGGGCCTTAAAGTACTTACATCATAGTAAGTCGCCATTAAGGTAGTTGCCTCATGTGTTTATGAGAACTCCTAGTGGTTTACCGGGAAAAACACGAGTCAGTTGGAGAATTTAATGTCATGTTGGCACGTTGGCCATAGTAGCTCAAATGGTTAGAGCGGCTGGATGGAAACCAGAAGATCCGTGGTTCAAATCCCGGCTATGGCATTGAATTTTTCAGTCTGTCAGTGTGTGACATACATAGTGCGCCCTACACACGGCTAGTGTGAAAGAACAATTAATTTCCATTAATTGTACCTAATAGGGGTCAGAACTATAAAGCCCGGGCCTTAAAGTACTTACATCATAGTAAGTCGCCATTAAGGTAGTTGCCTCATGTGTTTATGAGAACTCCTAGTGGTTTACCGGGAAAAACACGAGTCAGTTGGAGAATTTAATGTCATGTTGGCACGTTGGCCATAGTAGCTCAAATGGTTAGAGCGGCTGGATGGAAACCAGAAGATCCGTGGTTCAAATCCCGGCTATGGCATTGAATTTTTCAGTCTGTCAGTGTGTGACATACATAGTGCGCCCTACACACGGCTAGTGTGAAAGAACAATTAATTTCCATTAATTGTACCTAATAGGGGTCAGAACTATAAAGCCCGGGCCTTAAAGTACTTACATCATAGTAAGTCGCCATTAAGGTAGTTGCCTCATGTGTTTATGAGAACTCCTAGTGGTTTACCGGGAAAAACACGAGTCAGTTGGAGAATTTAATGTCATGTTGGCACGTTGGCCATAGTAGCTCAAATGGTTAGAGCGGCTGGATGGAAACCAGAAGATCCGTGGTTCAAATCCCGGCTATGGCATTGCATTTTTCAGTCTGGCTTTACTCTTTCATAGTGCGTCCTACACACGGCTAGTGTGAAAGAACAATTAATTTCCATTAATTGTACCTAATAGTGGTCCGAACTATAAAGCCCGGGCCTTAAAGTACTTACAGCATAGTAAGTCGCCATTAAGGTAGTTGTCTCATGTGTTTATGAGAACTCCTAGTGGTTTACCGGCAAAAACACGAGTCAGTTGGAGAATTTAATGTCATGTTGGCACGTTGGCCATAGTAGCTCAAATGGTTAGAGCGGCTGGATGGAAACCAGAAGATCCGTGGTTCAAATCCCGGCTATGGCATTGAATTTTTCAGTCTGTCAGTGTGTGACATACATAGTGCGCCCTACACACGGCTAGTGTGAAAGAACAATTAATTTCCATTAATTGTACCTAATAGGGGTCAGAACTATAAAGCCCGGGCCTTAAAGTACTTACATCATAGTAAGTCGCCATTAAGGTAGTTGCCTCATGTGTTTATGAGAACTCCTAGTGGTTTACCGGGAAAAACACGAGTCAGTTGGAGAATTTAATGTCATGTTGGCACGTTGGCCATAGTAGCTCAAATGGTTAGAGCGGCTGGATGGAAACCAGAAGATCCGTGGTTCAAATCCCGGCTATGGCATTGCATTTTTCAGTCTGGCTTTACTCTTTCATAGTGCGTCCTACACACGGCTAGTGTGAAAGAACAATTAATTTCCATTAATTGTACCTAATAGTGGTCCGAACTATAAAGCCCGGGCCTTAAAGTACTTACAGCATAGTAAGTCGCCATTAAGGTAGTTGTCTCATGTGTTTATGAGAACTCCTAGTGGTTTACCGGCAAAAACACGAGTCAGTTGGAGAATTTAATGTCATGTTGGCACGTTGGCCATAGTAGCTCAAATGGTTAGAGTGGTTGGACGGAAACCAGAAGATCCGTGGGTCAAATCCCGACTATGGCATTGAATTTTTCAGTCTGGCTCTACTCATTCAAATATGCACATTTATTATTCATGCAAATTAACATAATTAACATGCAGAATTTTAATCAAAATAGTTTGATGGAGTTTTGACAAAATGTAACTAAACAGTAGCTTGGGTGGGGGTAGAGTTCCCGAAAACACTCCATGCTTGTGAGATTTGAACTTAAAAATTTGGAACTAAGTATACAACATTTCTATTTAGATTGTGTGCGCTACCACTCACATATACACATTTGTGCAATTTCGAAGTCGAATGTTTTAATGAATGCAGTTATAATTTAGGGGGCAATGCACGTCGTTTAAAACCGGTGATGTTACACCGTAGCAGAATTGCATGGGGTATATTCCCGTGTAAGATTAACGCGATCATCCAAAATAAATGACAATTATTCTGTGCAGTGCGTTTTGTATAAGATTAAATGAGCTCAAGGCATTATGAATACCGTTATTCTAGTGGAAGATTTAAAGCTTCCGAAGAGATAAGACAGTGTTAATGCGTGAAAACGTTTTGGTTTTGCTGTAGCAGCATTTTCTCCCGGAACGATGCCAGAAATCGGCCTGTTCGAGGACGTACGGGTAGGTCAGTATTGCCAAGGTTAACCAAAGCAGTTTTAGTCCATCCTTTTTACAGGCTTCTCTCGGTCACCTTCTCATTCACTCATTGGAGGACTTCCTCTTCCTTCTTCATTTGTTTTTGTTTATTGCTGATTCTAACGTGCCGCTGATATCAAAACACTGCCATAGCGCTACAATCTGTTGACTTAGCTTCCGTAGCGTGATGAAAAGTTTCATTTCCGCCGTGCAGCGCAGTAAAGAAGTTTCTTGGTCTTGAGACTGGTATTGCAATTGGAATGCAATGGTTATTTACTTATTATATACACATTGATTTGGTTAACAGCTAACGCAAGGATACAATAAGGTTATATTTGCGAGTAGGAATGTATGCAATGTTCTTAAACAGGCCTCAAGTTTGTAAAATAACAATAAACAGTATATTGATATCGGGCTTGTATCTATTAACTAAGAGAAATGCTGCCCATTGCAAACTTGTATAATAGATGTTTTGATATTTTGTTGATTACAGCAGGGCTTAAGTTAGTCAGCTAAGAGATTGCGTGTTTATGTATTTATAATAGCAATTGCAATGTCGTCTTGTCGATAGTTTCCAGAATTTCATTCGGTTTCTGGGATTCAGTTATAAACAAATTCCTTTATGCCACTATCATTAAAGTCATAGATTAAATAATAAGACTCAGATCAGAGAAGTTAGAAGGCTCCATCTCAAGGAATAGGTTAAGTGAACAACTTACTACATACGATTACTCTAGATACATTGCTCTTGGAACTACTTATTCAAATTTCGAAGGATCATCTTAGTTCAAATTTGGATAACTATAATTGGAACTCCATAACTGCACCTTATGGTTCTTACTTTGGAACGGCTTCATTCTTGTTTATTCCAAAATAAGAATTAGGTTATTTTTTACCACTTACGCATTTTTGCTGCCTGTGTGTATCGTACATATTTTGTAATCGATTTTAAACTAACTTCCCGATGAGCCAGAGACGAAACTCTAAACATAGCTCAGAATTGGATAACAATGCAGTATTAATTCACTTTCAAGAAAATCCTCCAACCCCAGACTACTCTTTATATGGGAAATGAGATAAAAGAAAAATATAAGATTTATATATAGTTATTTATTAATGCCCGATTTCACCAACAGATGTTAAAATCGACGTTAACAAATGTAACGTAACAATTGTCACAGCGCTAAAACTAATATTAAATTTCTTGCATTTCACCAAACTGTTTTCTGAAAATGTTAACAAACCTGTGTTAACGCCAAGAAACTTGTAAATATTACAGCTATAGAAGACTATGGATGAGTCGTATTATTTTCTGAACGTACTGTGATGCGCTTTTGTTTTCATTTTCGTCTGCACAAATGGCGGATGAACAAAATCATAAATAAAGCCGTGAGACAAATTTCTCATCGACGGTGAAAGAATTGTTAATTAAAATGGCGACGAAGTGTAAAGATATCGTGGAAAATAAAAGAGGACGGATGCAGTGAATGTAAAAGAGAAAGATGCCACGGGGAAATTATTGGAAACGAATTTAATTCAAATGCATGTGTCACTACTACAAGCACCAAACAACTTGTCAGTTTTACGTAAATTTAAAACGAGGTGCGAAGAACAAGTGTCTTAAACGTTTCAAGACGGGAAGTGAACAATGTGGACATAATTCAGTGAATTATAAAATCGCAAGGTTATAGATACTTGAAGCAAAGGCGAGATCGCCATATTCCTTTCGATACATGTCCTAACCCTCTTGTACTTCCGCAGAAACCTTCATAGCAACTTGTTTGGACAGTCTATACCTCCGTAAAACAATTTTCTTCGGATAGTTGCTCAAAATCATTTCTTCTCATAGGTCGTACTCTATTACGAATGCCATTTAGACGGTGTTAAATATAGTAATTTGACATCAGCTGAGTTCATGCTCGCCATCTTGACTATTTACAATTATTACAATTTCTTATGTTAATAAGAAATTCGGCTTGTTAGTTTAACATGAGATTTAACACGAGTGTTACGCTAACATTTGTTGGTGAAATGCAATTTTTGTTTTAAGTATTGCTAAACTCGTGTTAAGTCTTAACATTTGTTGGTGAAATCGGGCATAAGAGTAATATTTAATAAGCAATAAGATAATAAAGATAAAAGGAGAATATGCTGGCATCAGTTATTGCTGCCGATTTCTTTATTCCAACAGTCGCTTCGTCACAATCTTAATTTTAAAGGAGCAGATAAGATGTTCATTTAAAGCGAAAATTTGCAAATATTTCTTAGCAACTATTATTTTATTTGAGCATGCACCCCACATTTTTCGTTTTGAATTTTATATCTTCAGACGTTACAAATTCTCAATCACAAAATTTCAGGACAATATATATGGAGTTATATATCTGTAAATATATATAAACACGGATAATGTCACGGATTGAAAGGTATAACATAATTTCTCATGTGAACTGTTATGCATAAGTTCTATTTCCCTGCTATTAAAAATTCACAGTCACGAATTTGTACGGCGTTAGGAATGTGTATGGAGCTACATATTTCTAGAAGAAATTATTTTATTTTTAGTCCTTTTTAAAATAAGTGGTTTATTTTTTTTTTTTTTTTGTTTTGTTTAATTCAAATCATTATCTTACATCTACAGGTGCACTTGCTCAAGCTGTCTAACTATACAGCCACGGCGCCACCATTTTCCAAATGCTTATTGCACTTCGACAGTAATATATTGAAACCGGAACTGCTGGCAACCAAACGCAGTGCTTGTGGCAGGAAGTCATATCTCGCTTATCGCCAGCATGCATACCAGAAAACATAATGAGGTCGCTTCTTATCGCTAGTTTACCTGTAGTGTGCTTGCAAGAAATAGTTTTAAAGGAAAAAACTGCGATACTTTCACTTTAAGGTCTTTTCTATATACTTAGGCCCCATTTTTTTATCTGTCACGTGATTGGCTGCTGTGTGGAAGAGGTTGTTTGGCGATACAAAATAGTAGAGACCTTATTTAACATGATCATTTGTCTTAATTTATTCAAAGATAATTGCTGGATTTAGGCTATAATAACCTTATGTTTTAAATATATTAGTAACAGAATCCGGAATAAAGTTCATATCAACAAATAGGTGGAAGGGTCCTTCGGTTTAAACCTGCCTCTCCGATAAGAATAGGTGTCTCTATCATGTTGGTGTATTTGTATTGCTGTTGTCTCGGCTGTTGCCTCCATTGCACACGGTTTGTTCGACATCATTCGAAGGCGTACGTTAGCCAGTTACGACACGGTTTAGTCGACTCCCGTTAATACCTTTTGAAAACATGTGTAATGACTTATGCCCTTTTTTGCGCATTAATGTAAACAATGTTTAATTAAGCATGATCAATTCTCCTAAGAGTTTTTTTTTCCCCGTATATAAAAGTAACAAGATGTTCCTCACTTTAAAGGTTTAAGATCCTTAAAATCACTTACCAAAGCCATAAAGCGATTATTTGACAAATCTCACGCTTGAAGTACGTCACACTATTACAGCAATGGTTCCCAAACGTTTCCAGTTGGTACCCCCTGTGCAAGCTCTGCGTCAGACACCAAAGGCTTTTACAATTATTTTTAATGGTAATGAAATTGAACTAAACAAAGGCAGGCAAGGAAGGGTTGGTCATCACCCCCAAGAGGGAAGGGATAGTGCTAACTGTAAAACCAGGAGACAAGTCTACCTGGGGCACTTTTGTTCTGGACATTGATGGAGGCAGTGGTGTTAGGATGGTGATGTCAAACTTAGCGATGTGTGCAGGCAATATGTGTGTGTGTTCGTGTGTGTTCCTGTGTGTTCGTGTGTGTGACCGACCCCAAACAAGATCCCTTCCAACCACAAGTACCCCCTCAAATATTAAGTGCAAACTTTTTCTTTCTCGTTAACTCATAGGTAGCATTATTACAAACTCGCTTAAAAATAAATGATTGCATTGCCTAAATTATTCATGTAATCTCATCCAGAGGAAATAAAAGTTCAATTGATATTTCATCAATTTTTTTTTTCACAATCCAAAGGACTTTAGAATGAACTTCATCGCTTTCATTGAAATGTTTATTAACAAGACGCGGCACAACTGACATTTTTTCAGGTGATGCATCATGCTCTGTCAAATTCATTTTGAAATAATATGTGTAGCCCATTACCAGCTTGCAATCTCGTAAGTACTTTAAATGCCGGGCTTTATAGTTAACCGCAATGTTAATTGCTCTTCAGTTCCATTGTTGCAACTTGCTTGCCCTGCTGTTAATGTGTTCTACTGCGTTACCATGGCTACATTCCGACATTAAACTGATTCATATTTGTTTTGAGACAATAAGCTCTCAAAGCAACATCCAACAACCTTGTAAACACTTTAACGGATACACAGCATGTGTGGAAGAACAATAAAATTGGCACATTAAATTTTGTTTCATTCCCATCACTGTCTGCATTCCAAAGCTCTGAGACACAGGTGCTCAAGGTCTCGGTTTAAGTTATGTTACGTTCACATTACTTTCTCTACTCATTCTTCAACAAACTATTTTTACGAAAGCTTATTCCGTTATCTACCTCATGTTAATCGAAATAAACATTTACAGAAATGATTTTATTACGTATTTCCTTAAAGGTACAATGGTATTAAGGGAATACAGTACACACACGCAATAGTTATATCTTTTAACAGGTAGTCACTGTAAGATGGCTTTGACAGGTCTTTACATCACCTTGAGATAAAAAAAAAAACTGTTTTCTACTTGAGAACAGAATAAGTATTTGAAAACACAAACCAATAAAATATCTTCGAGATGGTTAACACTACAAAAACTTTTGTCATAAATTGAATGCCTTAAGAAATCTTAATATTTTGTGTCTCTACTAAGATTTTTGTGGTTAGTCATCTATCATTTTATAAAAGTTGTTAACAATGAAGAAATCAGAAGCTATTCCCAACAAATTCAAAATAATTTTATTTTTTACGACTGTATCTTATACACAGTGTGCTTTAATAAAAATAGTTAGATCTATTTTTACCAAAATAAAAACAACGAAAGTTTTTGAATAGATAGAGTCAAACTGAAAAATTCAATGTCATGGCCCGGATTTGAACCACGGATCTCCTGGTTTCCGTCCAGTTGCTCTTATCCATTGAGCTACCATGGCCAACGTGCTGTCATGAGTCAATGGGAGAATTTAATGTCATGGCCGTGGTAGCTGAATGGGTAAGAGCGACTGGACGGAGTTTTTTCTGGGGTTTTCCGTTATCCTTACAGACGAATGTAGGGTAGCTCTAAACTCCATGGACTCTGGACACATTTGAGCATCATTTCACTCATTTTATTCACCGTCCGATATGACTTGGAGGACGTAAGAGGACGTAAATTAAAAAAAAAAAAAAAAAAAAAAAAGACTGGACGGAAACCAGGAGATCCATGATTCAAATCCCAGCCATGGCATTGAATTTTTCGGTTGACTCTATCCATCCAAAACCTTAGCCTATACACAATGTGGAGAAAGGATTAATTTCCATCAATTAACTTAAAGAACGATTGTTTTCATGTAAGGGATAGTTTTTGTTTGGTGATCCCCCCCTAGAATCGTCTATTGAATGTTTTAACTTATATTTATTATCAAGTATTTATCGGACTCTTCGTTTTAGAGCTATAGTTAAAATAAATCCGTAGCATGGTGTAACATTGGATCTGAAATGAGAGCTTATAGAGAAAGTTCTGTGACAGAACTTCTAATGCACTGCCGGTTGATTTTCATTCCGAAGGCATAGAGCATTCGTTACTACTTCATGAGCGAATCCTGGAGAGAGAATTTGCTGAAAGCACGTGTCATACATTTTGGATGAGTAGAAGGAATTTTGCATTGAGCTCTCAGCGCAGAACGTAATCTGTGCAGGGGATAATCTGCTCAAGAGCGATCAGGAATATTTGAAAAGCGCGCAGAATGGAGCGCTCCAGTGTGCTTTGTGACTCTTGTTTGTTGAGGGAATGGCTTGCGTACGAGAGCAAACAAGAGGTTCTCCCGCATCCTCAGCCAGGTCAAAGTTCAAGGCAAGGGAATGACTACTGTTTTTTATATGCATCTTCCATTTCTCAAGCTCTAGACCATCTAACTGAAAGGTGCCATTGTTCTCAAAATAACAAAGGCTGAGGTTTAAATCCTTTCTGTTAGGCTTGTGAAATACGATGTTATTATTTACATAAGGATAACAGTGTAGGTGCCTTCGCGACTCGGTAGAGAACGTACAACGGCATACTGTAAGTAGTAGAAAATGTGGCTCACAGATTCCCTCCTCCCCCCCTCAATGTCGTCCCGAAAGTTGGCCAGTGTTTTCAGACAGCGTTTCGAGTGTTTCGATCCAGATATTTATTGCTAAACATAAAGAAACAGTGCTGTGTAATCTTACAAATATAAAGTATTAAATGTCTTCAGGAAATCTTCACCAATACGGGTGGCCGAGCTCGTAAAAACATGTTCGTGAATAGTTGTTCAAATCCTGCCAGGGTCTTACTCCATAACGGAGTTCTTTCCAGTCATTACTGGAACAACATGCCCGCCTCGGTAGCGTAGGCGGTAGCACGTCTGCTCCACGTTCAAGGGGTCCCGAGTTCGAATATCGGTTGGGGTGAGTTACCTGGATAAGGTTTTTCCCAGGGTTTTCCCCTATCCTTAAAGACGAATGTCTAGTAACTCTAGGGTCAATGGACCCAGGGCTCATTTGAGCATCATTTCACCCATTTCATTCATCGTCCGATATGACTTAATATTGGAGGACGTAAATTACAAAATAAATAAATAATAAAATGAAAATAAAACGACTTTTGCTGGTAAAATGAGTATCTGTTACGGCTATATGCCAATAAATCATGCACAATTAAGTGAATAAGGTACTAAGTATTACTTTATAGTAAATAAACGAAATGAAAATGGTATTCCACAAAAAAAAAAATCGATATCAAGATTTCCCATAAGTCACTTCTAGTACGTAGAGGAAATATTCTATACCACCCAAAATTTATTTAGAAATGTTACTGGAAGAAAATATTTTGATGTCCCAAAAAACCCAAAAAGAAACGTTCAGAAAATGATAGTGGTGATATATAATATATATTAAGAGATCCTTCAAAATCGCCTCCGCAGCCTTCAGCACTGCTTCTGATGATGGATAATGCCTCCCACGAAGACGTTTCTTCAAGTTAGGTAATAGAAAAAAGTCACATGGGGCTAAATCCGTACTATAGGGAGGGTGAGGGACGCACTTTACGTTGATTTTTGCAAGATATTCAGCAACAACATTGGCAATCTGCGGCGACGCATTATCGTGGTGCAGCATCCAGCCTGCTTCGCGGAAATGTAGTATTTTGCGCCTGGTATGGACTGGCAATGTTTTCAGGACATCCCTGTAGTATTGTCCAGTTACTGATGTGTGTGCAGGTACAACATGCTGATAAACCATTCCATAAATATCAAAGAATGATATGACCATAACTTTCCCAGCAGCCGCAACCACTTTTGCTTTTTGGGGGGTTGGTGATGAAGGAGGTTTCCACACTGAGCTTTGCTGTTTGCTCTCAGGATCAAAATGATGTAGCCAAGTTTCATCAGCAGTGATTACGTTTGAAAGAAACTCCGGATCTTCCTCTAACATCAACTTTAACTGCATGTTACCTCCATTACAGCGGTAGGCGATATTGAACATGTCTGAACTTGCCTGGTTCTCACTGGCGGGAACCAGGTGTGCCACGAATGAAACTACTGCGGCGTGTTTGTTTCACATTTAGCTAACAGAATATTAGATTGAATTTTAGTGCAAAAAACCATGACCGTAAATAAATTATGATCATTTTTTATTGAACAGCCCAAGCTTAGGCATATTTAAATTCAAAAACTTCAAAGCTATGGCACGAACATTTTCAAGAAAATTCCTAAATTTAAATTACCTTTAACATGGAAGATAAACCTTTTTTCTTAAAAATTGCTTTTGATGGATTTTGAATAAAATAGCACATTGAAGCAATAGTTTTTTAGCATTATCTATTTATGAAATATCCTCTGTTACTACTTTGAAGTTTTAGATAGTGTATCTTCTTCACTTGCTTTTTTATCGTAGAATTTCAAAGCCTTCACATATCAACCAGCATTTTAAAGTTGACTGACTTCAGTTAACAGTATACTAAGTGTATCTACCGCGAGATGTTTTATAAAAACAGGCCTGCGAATGCTAAAAGTAGATAGAAGTAAATGTAGGGGAGGGTGGTCCACAGTGAGACACAATATTTTTGAAATCCCATACTTCTTTCTATTTTGGTGTGTTGTGAATGCAAATAGGTGACATGTTTTCATTATTCCTTTATTAACAAATAGTTATGAAGACACACCATGCCAATATTCAAATGAATGTAAATCGTCTCCCCCTTCCCCACAGTGGGGCACACTGAGACTGTGGATGGTCCAGGCTGGACAACCTACATTAATTAAGGTTACCAAATTTAACTTCAAAAAATCAAATAACTGTTTTGTCTTTTTGTTCTGCCAAACAATCGTGGTTGACCCAACACTATTTTTACATCACTTTCATTCACTGAAGCTAGCGCTGGAACCTCCGGAAACACAAACTTGTCTGTATTTTTCTCTTTCCTCAGGAATGATATTTCCATATCTTCATCTGCATCCTTCCCCTTTATGACCTGTACAATGTAATGTCCTTTTTAATTTTCCTACAAACAGTCAGCACAGTCGCCCACAGTAGGCTCTCTTTCCTGCTATTTAAAACCAGAAAAAAATTTCTTCTTCCTCTATAACTGAGGATCCAAAAGATATTTCTACATTGGCTTCTTAAGATTCTGGTTCTGTACCTAATTTTATTCCTTTAAATTTCTTCTGCTTACCAGCGTTTATTTGGTTTACATTTCAATGCCCTCACCTCTAGTTCTTTTTTCTCGAGTGTATTTGTGGCTATCATGGTTCTCCCCTTTCTCCTCATAGTTGATTTTCTGGCGGCAGCCTTAAGTAACCCTCTAAATTCATGAGGACTTACAATGTCGCTTATTTTTATCTCTATTCATAGTCGATGGTGAGCTTGTGAAATCCTCCTGAAGTTCAGCATCAGGATTTTCATGACACTGAGAGCTTCCTTGTGTTGAATCATTCTCAACTTCTCCGCAAGTGTTTACTGAGGGTTCACTTTCTCCCAAGACAGTTTAAGAACTCCCACTTCTGGGGACATGTGCTCTAATTTTATTAACTGCTGAGTCACATGATCCCATAGTGTTATCTGGTAGTTGTCTGTCGGTTACACTACTGAGTAAGACATCATCTGTGAAAGTATTCCTTTCAAATGGGAATATTCCAGTCTTACGAAAACCTGCAGTAATGTTTATCGGCATCATGATTCGCTTGAAGGCAAATGTTACACAGCCAGGGATGTTTCAAAACAAGGTCCACTGCTTCCCTCATGCTATTAATTGAAAATGTACCAATTTGAGTCTTTCTTTGCCTGTTTCTAGCATTCTGGAAGAAAACAGATTGTGAGTTTAATAAATTTCTCAATTTAAGTAGTTTCTCACACTGCCCCACCTAGCACTGTCTCATTGTGGACCAAGTGCTCATAAAAATACCTTTATTATTTATATAATCTTAAACTTCAACCCCACTGTTCATTATTTATTTAATTCTGAAGTAGAAAACCACTGCTTTTAAGAAAACCAAAATGCATAATGATATAATGAAAGAATAAAACAATATGATCTACTTATTTTAATAAGTACACCCTGAAAATTTTACTTTACTCACCCAAAAATAATATTTTGCTTGTGACCAGAAACATTCCTTACAATTCTGGATTTAAACAGGTTTGCCAACTGCAACTTTATTTCCTCTGTTCACCCCCACAGTGCATCACTTCTTAACTTACACACATATTTAAAAATTGTGTCTCATTGTGGACCACCCTCCCCTATATCAGAATATCTCGTGGAGAAAATGTGAATAGAGCGCATTTTTTTTTTTATTTTAATGCAGAAGAGTGGAATCAGAGATGAATGTCCCATGGCAGACATTAAACATTACGTAAGGTAATATTAGTTTGAACCAATCTATTAATAAATATGAGCAAACCAAACCTTATAATAAACAGAGTATCATGCAAAGAAATTGTATACAGTTGTGTTTATCGTTTCATAACCTCGTCCGATATGACTTAACGTTGGATAACGTAAATTAAAAATTGTTTGACGTGCAATTAAAACACGGGTCAGATGACAAAGCACTACAGGAGAACCCCCATGACTCATGACGTAAAGCAGCTGTTGTTGTCATGTATCGCATTGCATAACGTAGTGCACAGTGGCGTATCCTGAAAATGTTGTAAATGCTTGCAATGTAAAATAGTTTATTATACACATAATATATGAATAACGTCGATCTTTGCTGTCTTCCCGAGCAGCAAACATGTAAGCGGAATACCTAGACAGGGTTTCAGAACTCATAATTCAACTATCTTTCTACAAAGCTAAAAGCGAAATATACGCACGAAGTTCTTCACTTTCGTCTCCGTGTTTAAGTTTTTTTAATTGGAAGTAGGTCTCCCTTTTTAACTAATTCTAACTTAACACTGAATCAATATGTAATTGAAAAGGCTTATTAAATACGCTTAATGTAATATAAGTTTCAGAATTGCCAATACCTTTATATTCAAAGGCAAAGTACATACATTGAAATCCACTCAACAAACCTGCTCACATCTTGAATGCTCTGACACGCGGTGCTGCTGTGACGTCATGATAAGCAGGCTAGGGAATTATACTACTAATTGTGCCATGTTAGACATGAAGAATGTAAATCATATCATTATTTTACCAATGCGTGCAGCGCATTAATTGAGAATAGGCACTGGTAGTGCACGTGTATTTCTCTTACGCTTATCGGAGCAAATTTCAGTTGTAGCAATGTAAAGTTTTCAATTTTTATTCACATTTAATGTAATTTTGAATAATAGGTTGGGTTTTGGGGCATAGGCTTTATGTGTGGTAATGTGTGGGTATAGCTTCGTTATTCTTTATTTATTTATTTTGTAATTTACGTCCTCCAACGTTGTCATATCGGGTGAAGTGATGCTCAAATGAGTCCGGGGTCCATGGAGCTCAGAGTTATCCGACATTCGTCTATCAGGATAAGGGAAAACCCCGGAAAAACCTTATTCAGGTAACTCACCCTAACCGAGATTCGAACTCGGGACCTCTTGAACGTGAGGCAGACACGCTACCATCTACGCTATCGAGGCGGGTTATGTAAATAGCTTCGTTATAATGCAAATTTAGGAGCTTCCTATAGGTAGCAAGTGTTTCCATTTCATTTAGAATTTTAATTTTCTTCTTTAGTTCTAATTCTCATTCAAAACATGATTTTATTTTTTTTCTTTGTTTGTGGATATGACAATCTCTTCAGAAATTGTTGTTTCAGAATACTCCAATTGTTTTGTTCAAGCAAAAATGAACTTTTTCTTCAAAAGTCTTTAGAAAATTGTATTTATTCGAATTCTTTATCGTTTGATTTTTCATTCTAAAAGAAACAGTGAAACTGTACTTATTGAACGGTCTGCAATAAGAACACTAGATGGTAAATTCGTGCAGAGCACTTCGGGTAATTTTGTGAAATTCCGAGCTTCATTTTGGTATTTAATAAGCATTTTTGACAGCGGACATTAAAATTAGTCACTTTCACCTTGTTTCTTGCCATCGAAATAAAGCAAATGTATCGAGTACAATATATCACAGGAAAGAAAGTCTCCGAGGTCTGAGACGCAGAATTGCAGAGGGTCCCCACACCCTCCCTGGACAGGTTTATGACACCCCATGTCAGTACAGTTACAGATCATGCAGAAACATTCTGACGGCTTCTTACTTTAGTGAATGAATCTTTTCGGTTTTAGTGTACAGAGTGAATAGGGCGCATGTTTTTTTAACGGTTCTGCTCCTTGTGTGGCATGCGTTCCCTGTCACACACATTCGATGTGCTTGTCCCACTGTGTAAGGGGGCACATTCCTTTCAGGAACCTTCTTTGCGTTGCTGGACAGTACTGTAATGTCGGATTATTTGAATGACTCGGAAATGGGTTCTGCGGTACCAGAAGAATTTTCATATTAGAAATGGGAGATTATTTTTGTCACAATCTTGATATATTATAGTGTTATGATTATGTAAGTGATCACGTAGTGCAGCTATGAATGTCCAACAATGAAGGCCAAACAACAATAGAGCAGAGCTCACCATTGCGTGTCTACAAATATATTGCTATTTCCATTACAAATTTCATTTGGATACTGTATTAAAATAGTGACAACACATTTTAAAGCTGTTTTTCGCCCATATGACTTTTACACGAATTTCAGCCTCTTACTGTAAAGTACAACTCCAGTCTAACAGTTGTATCATAAATAACTATTTGAAAGCTGCGCATTTTTTTATTTTATCTTCCTTTAATGTTATTCGATTAAGACACTTATTTGTGTCCATAAATAATTTTCTAACCCGTTAACTTAACAAACACACTAGAAAATGACTCAAATTAAATTTAGATATATTTAGTACACTTCAGCGTAATTCTTTGGTTTTTTAACTTAAAAATAATAATAAGAATAAATAATCAGGTATTCATGAAAAACGCATATTAAGATGCACATAACTAATAGGTCTATTTTTACATTTATTTCCTTCCGTTTTAATGGAAATGCTTAATTATTCTAATATCAGACCTTAACATTGCTGAAGTATGTGCAGGGATTAAGCGATCATAAACCATATATACTTCTTGCGTAGTTATATTTTAGAGTATCTGTGATTTCATTATGCATTTCTAAATTTGAAAATACATGCCTTAGTTATTCATGAGGTATTTAAACTCTCGTTGGAAACTTTGCGAAAGCTGTGAACGTCACACCTTCCGTGTGCATTTTATACCATGCTTTGTGAGTGTAATGTCAAGCACACACGTGTAATGCTGTAAACACCTGCACCCTAAATATTCATGATTCCATCTCGAAAGTTTCCGTACTAAGCGTACACAACACCGGTTGGGATATAAACACACATTCAACAAGTGTGTTATTATAGGTTATTAAAGAGGGTGGAGCTAGAGAGAGGTGACTAATTATACCGTCAGCAGGTTCGGCTTTTATAGTAGAAAGTATCGCTATAAAGGAAAGGAAGGAAAAAAAAAAAAAACAGTACTTTGTCTTTCTGTCGGTGTTACATTTCGATAGTACGATATTTTGTGACTTTGTTACGATAGAGTGGTGCTACCAATATTGAGGTACCCTGCTAAAAATTATAATATATAACCAATCCAGTTCCTCTCATTGAAAATACCTGATTATGAATGGAGGCGGAATTATCTTTTTACACATCTGTTTAACAGATAAAGGTATTTAGTAGTAGTAATAGTAGTAATTTATTTCCTTTTACATCAACTGGAAATACAAAATCAAGATTACAATTATAAAATCCATACTGAAATATGCCATATATTCCTAAATCCTGAAAATCCTATCATGTTATCATGTTGCCCACCATTGAATAGTAATTCAGTCCCCATACACCTAACCCTAGGTTTTTGTGTATTGGAGGCCCTCTGCTCCTTTTTACACTTTTTGCCATTTCACCTATCCCACTCTACATTTTTCTCTTAATTGATCTTAGCCATCTCTCTTTAACTTTCCCTAAATAATTCCCTATATTTCTCCTGTTCTTTTCTCCTTTTACTGACAACATTTTTCTAATTACTACTTCACCCCCCAAATTGTCCCATTCACGTAGCCAAGCCTGCTCTCTCCATATCTTTGTTTGACTACAATTTAATATAAAATGAAAATCTGCATTCTCTTCTCCACACAATGGACATTTATCTAGCTCCCTCTCTTGACCTATACCTTTCAAGTTTCTCACTCCTGTTTTCGCCCAAGCAAAACCTTCTCGCCCTAACTTACTACATATATCTATATATCCTTCCCTCCCCCAGGTTTTTTTTTATTTCTCTATATAATCTCAGTGAGCTTTTGTCACTTGTATTGGCAAAAATGTCTTGTCTGTCAATATCTTCTAATCTTAGCTTAACTTCTTTCCAGAAGCCTCTATACCCATACTCTGCATTTATCCAAGAATGACCCATACCTATCTGCTTCAACAAGTCATACATTTTATGTGCCCAAGACCCACCCCAGTTACTTCTCTTTTGAATATGAAAACATTCTTTAATTATATTGCCATTTTCCAAGTTAGTGATTGTGTATACATATGATAAAGGTATTTAGCAATACGTTTGAATTTTGCCTCAAGGATTTTATATCTGCATTTTTATTTCCTCTACTACGTTGAGAATTCTGAATGAATTTGCATTACTGGCAAACTGCAAGAAATAGACAATGTCTTCAAAAATGTTGATCTCTTTAAAGCACACAGTTAATGTCAATGCACTTTTTACAGAGTGAATCATATCTGAGATATTCCTTGTAATTTGTATGTCTGAACTTTCCAGTGCTTATACGTAGAACGGGATTTCAAAGCCATCACGCCGAACAGCAGCTATCGAATATAATATTGCTACCTCCCTTCTTAGCGCTCCCCCCCTCCAAATCTCACCGTCGCCATATATGCTCCACATCCAATTGAAGTCTGTCTAGTGAACGGGAGTGCAGTTTGCTGCTCAAAGGAAACTACTCTCCCGCCCACTAATGACCGTCATAAATCTATCACCACACTTCAAAAATGGAACACTGTCGTTGAGGACCAATAGTAACCCTGATTTTCTCGAAGTGACAGTCGCATATCTACTCCACGTGGAGTCTCAGTTGCCAAAGTTCCAACTTCCAGTTGATCTGTTTCATTACGTGCAGAAATTCGTTGTGTGTCACGATGTGGAGACCGTGGGAGGGAAATGCAGTGGTAAATGCAAATGAAGTAGTAGTTTACTTTCAGTCAAGTGAAAATAATCAGTCATGACAATAGTGTGAATTACTGGACCGAGTTATATTACTGGAAAAGCCTCAAAAAACAAAGTTATAACGGGAACTGTTTCTAAGCAAATTCAAGCGCTTGTTTTGAACACATATAAATATGTACTGATAAATAACCTTGGTGAGGGGTCATGCAATGAACCTGATAAATTCTGGGTACTCAAAGAAATACAGTAAGAAATATTGTGACAAACGGAATACCAAAGACACCGATCAAGTGTGAAAACAAAAGGAAACGTTTCTCTAAAGTAAATCATTTCACATGCGTTTTAATTCGTTTAGAAACTTATGGATTCTATGCAAAAGGGAGAGCGCCCACCTTAGACGAATTGGTTGCACATTTGCAAGAAATTTTTGATTTTCCTTATGGGCATTGCACTTTGCGCGGCCTTCTAAAGGAGCTGGGTTTCAAATACCGCACTTTGAATAAGATAAGGGTTATTATGGAATCCAGTAGCATTGTAGCTTGTCAAAACTAAGGAAGTTTTGCAGTAATGTACATAAGATAATTTATTTAGACGAAACCTCGTACGATACCCATGACTTATCGAGAAAGGTGGCAACCTTGCAGAAAGATCTTGGAGAAGGAGGTTCGGGGGTGGTAAAACGATTATGAGGGTTCGTCAAAGGCAGCGGCCGACGTGTACACCAGTTAACTAAACAGAGTTTACCAGGTGGTTAAGCCCTAACAGCGGCAGGTACATGAATGACACACCTCGAGGTGTCCTCAGCCTGCCAACACTTGCTCAACTCGGTTCAGTGAGGGGGGAAGCGGAATTTAATTTTGGAGAGGAAGGCGAGCAAGGGGCTATGATCAGTCTTCCCCCAACTCCCAACTTTATTTTCGGTGTTGTAAAACTATAATCCGTTGCTTGTCTTACACGTGTCATTCATTTCAAAGTATACGAACCTTGTAGGATCTAAAACTGCCACACATTTGCAGTTTGTTTCCCTTTTGAACACCTTTTTACTTTAAATATAAATCAGAAAATAAATTAACCACTAAGTTCTCAGGGGTAGCGTGGATCGCAAAATAAAGTTTTTGTAATGACATATTTTCCCACACTGTGTCTTAACTAACGAAGACGATTTATCTTTAACACTTCGTTTTTTACTTTGGTTCACCAACGATTATGTAAATTGTGAACACATTCTGTGGCAACGTGGTGACATTTTTAAGTTGCATTTCAACCTAAATGAAGCAATAAAATGCATGTCCCATTTGTAGCGAATTTCCTGAGTAATATATGTAGAAGAAGAATTTATGAAATGTGACTAATAGGCACATGTTATTTAGTGCTTGAAATCCAGTACAGCAAGTGAAATAAATGAAAGCGAAATGCTGTTCATCTTTGCAATTTCATCCACAGAGAATGAATCGGAATGGAATGTAAAAACTGACTGTTGCGTTATTATTATTTATTCCATATTCTTTACCATGTTTAGGTACAGAAAACATTTTGGTCCTCACATCACCGTAATTAGAATAATAAGAGCCCTATTAATAAAACCCACTTCATGCGCATGCTTTATATACTAGTTCAGACACTGTTGCAGTAATGAGCCAAGCTCAATACGAAATAATGAGACACGAAATGTATGAATATTCCATGAAATTCAGCTCAAATGATTAATTATATACTTGACAGTCGTTTAGGAACAGTACTATAGAGTTTGAAATCTCATATTTTTACTGTCTGGTTATATTTGTGTAACGTTAGACTCAACATTGGAAACGATCTTTTTTGAATCTCTGGAGCGAAAGAGAGTGGAGGACTGCAATTGACCAAGGATCAATAATATGCAGGTCTTTGAGAGGTTGCGTCACACAAAAGTGCAGTAATGCCAAATTTGCTGGACCGCTCCCAGATCTCACGGTGTTCAGTTTCCTGCCGCCAGCATCTCACCTTGAGCTGTACCAGATGGAATGTTGCTCATTGGTAAAGGTACTAGAGGTTAGAGGCCTCTAGGTTCCCAGGTCACAGCATTTCTTGGAGTTTTGAGGACCAAGTTTGGGATGAGAATTAATCGGTGGCCACGCCCATATTTGTTAGCAGTTTGCTTAATCTTCAATTATAGTCACTTTAAATAGCTACAGAAATTCTAATATTAGTAATAAACAGTGGAGATTAGGTAAACTTAATTAATTACAGGTGTTGGTTAATGACTTTAAGGAAATTAATATATTCTGTAATAATTTTTTCTTTGGTTTTTACTACAAAAAATACAAGGAGCAAAAATGAGATTTTTTAGGATTATAGCAGGATATACAAAATTAGACAGAAGGACAAATGTATTTATTCGTAAAAAATTAAAGTAGAGGAGCCAAAACACACAAAAAAAAAAAAACACACACAAAGAAAATTGTAAGTTGCACTTAGAATGCCAAACAATAGGATACCTAAAATATCTATAAATTATGAGGCACAAGGAGGCCCAACCCTACCTAAACTCTCCCTCACCTAACCCCGCTTCCATATGAGAAGCGATGCTCCTTGTTATTTGTTTTAATAAAGCTTATATATATATATAAAAAAGGATACTGGGAAGACCCAAGAAATATGGTATCAACAATTTGGAGCCGAAACGGGCTGAAGCCTAGAAGAAGAAGAAGAAGAAAAAGATGATTTTATATATATATATATATATATATATATATATATATATATATATATTTGTAATTTACGTCCTCCAACCTTAAGTCATATCGGATGGTGAATTAATTGGGTGAAATGCTGCTCAAATGAGTCCAGGTGCCATAGAGCTTACAGTTGCCCGACATTCGTCTATCAGGATAAGGGAAAACCCCGGAAAAAACCTTATGCAGGTAATTCCGAACTCACGACCTCTTGAGCGTGAGGCGATGATGATTTTTTGTTGTAATTTACATCCTCCAACGTTAAGTCATATCGGACGGTGAATGAAATTGGTGAAATGATGCTCAAATGAGTCCGGGGTCCATGGAGCTTAGAGCTACCCGACATTCGTCCATCAGGATAAGGGAAACCCCTGGAAAAACCTTATCCAGGTAACTCACCCTGACCGAGATTCGAACTTGGGACCTCTTGAACGTGAGGCAGACATGCTACCACCACGCTACCGAGGCGGGCATGATGATCATGATGATGAGCAGCAGGAAGAGCAGGAAGAAGTTTTTACTATTGAACTGCAAGAAAAGTAGGCACTAAAATATTGTATTTAACAATCACACGAATTTCTCCTATTATTATCACTAATTTTCATAATTGTTCCATATATTACCCACACAAAAGTTTGATTTTATACTGCCTGTTATCCATGATTAACATTTGCTAGAAATACTTTTAAAAGGAATTTTTATAGTGTATACAGGAGTAAACATTACAGGTAAATACATGACTGATGCGACACTCTATTGTTTATAACAGTCTTATCCGAAATAAGCAAAGATATTTAACGTTAAAAAGTACCTTGGAATTATTGAGAAATAATCAACGTCGAAACTTTTTACTAATATGAAAGGGGTTATTTCACAGAAATTGTATATTTGCATATATTTTTCATTTTGCTCGTAGAAAGTTTGTATAGTGTCGCGGCGACGGGCATAAAAGATTCGGCGCAAATAGACAACAGACGGATGGTGTTTCACGGAGATAAAGAGCTTGCATAAGCAGATAAACATAGTGCCATAGATAAAAGACATACCGACACAGATAAGTGATGTAAATGGAAATTTCTAGTGACTTCTTGATTGATAGAGACTATTCGGTTTCTGACTTGTTTTAGAACAGTCTAGAAATTATCAGTGATGTATTTAAGGGAGCGACGATTCGCCAAGAGTCAGTCGTAAGCAGTAAACAGCTGTAAAGTGTTGTAACGAGAGCTGATGTTGTAAACAGATGTAATCAGAACGCTGTTTCTGTGGTCATCGACCTTGGTACTTTGTATTGTGTATGTGACGTAATGTTGTTACGTGAGAATTGAACAGTGTATTTCTACGCAAATAAAGAACATTTGGAATATCTGCAACTCGGACTTTTAATTCTACGAACCCACAAAGTCACAATATGTTGTGGTTTTTCGGTTATGAACATTGAATAAGAATGTAGATTTCATAGACCGTATACTGAAAATACAAGATAATTTTATGTCATGCCAATATTAAAATAAAATGTCATTTTAATCGATTTCATTAGTTACTTTGAACAATAGTATAGGAGGTGACTAAAGGAAGTGGAAGTTATTGAAAATAATCTGCTTAGAGGAGCTTGACAACTAGATCGAGTTTTTTTTTAGTAGTCTGTTGACAGACAGGTAGACACACTGAATGACTGCTTTCTCATGAACAAAAATGTGTGGAATGACTGATTCAGTGATTTTAATAATATGTATGATTCAGTAAGCGGCTTAAGGACTCTTAACGTCACATTAGATATTGTGACTTTGTGGGTTCGTGAAATGAAAAGTCCAATTACACCACTCAAAAATGTTCTTTATTTCCACCGACTTACAGTTGAACACTTGCCAATTACACAGAATTACGTAATGCACACAATTACGATTCACCAGTTCGTCCGTTGCAGTTTCAGTTGCACTCGTAATTACATACAATACTCCGATGCACGTACACAGTCTTCTCGTCGTACACTAGCACTGCACTCTACACTGCTCGCCAAGAACTCTGACTCTCCTCTTGCACGACGTGTTGCTTATATAGGGTCAGCTCGCCGATCTGGAAGGTTCTCGATTAAATGAAATACCCCGTAAGTTCGAGAACAGAGGTGGAACAGAAAGAGACGGCGCAGTGATGTTTTTTTGTCCCAGCCACTCCTCCTTAACGCTATAAGACAAACGAGGGGGCGGGACGAACGCCGACCGTCTCCTGCTTGCCCGCTCTATAGGGTGTTCCGACGTTCGGGTGACAATATGAAAAACAACTACATTATACTCTTGTACATCTATTTTGAAGGACGCAAGGATAGCATTTTTTCTCGGTGAAGTAACATAAATGGTTAAAAACAATAGGGAAATATTTGGTCATCTTATTTCTGCAGTATGTTTTCTTGGGAAATAGGATCTAACATTCAGAGAGAATGACTAAATTAATTCTTCAAAAAAATAAGGACACTATATGGAACTATGAAATGTATTAGATGGTGTGCAAAGTCACATCTTGAAATGCGTTACTTCTATTCATATCGACTTGAGTTTTTCAGTTGGTGAATTTACGTATTACCGTAACGGGTAAGAAAGGTATTAGAGGCTCTTATTTTAGATACAACTAAAGAGGGTTTTGTTAGTGATTTTTTAAATTTTCTGATGTAAGCTCTGATAAGTCTGCTTCAACACTCCCTTCATATAATACATGATATTCGTTCGTCAAGTAAATTATTTTTTTAAATAACAGATTCACTATTTTTTTGCTCCTAAGGTGACTTTAGCGGTTCTTCAGACATTCCAGTGATACTGGAGAACTCCGCGAATTCTTTTCATGCATTTTTGCTTTCAGTAAAGGAAGTGAAGATGTATTAGTAGACATTGCGATAATTCCTCTCCGTGTAAGCCAATTTATCAAGGAGATCCTTTTGGAAGACCTTTTAATGCAAAGTATGAAATAAAGATTCAGCAATAAACTAATGTCGTTGAATATGTTGATAAAATTATATACAGATAGAACAGTTTTAGAAAGTGCTATATATATTTGAATATCTTGTACGTCATGGTATCATTCAGTACTAAACTTTGTCTTTTTCACGTCTCTGTCATGTTGCTTCTATCTCCATATTCATGTTTAACAGCAATTTCCATGCACAGCCGTCTTCCATTCTATGTAGATGTTCTCTCCATTCATATTTATGCTATG
The DNA here is from genome assembly GCA_030765055.1 of Mantis religiosa. NCBI lineage: Eukaryota > Metazoa > Arthropoda > Insecta > Mantodea > Mantidae > Mantis > Mantis religiosa. The sequence continues at coordinate 96,342,183 of CM060957.1, forward strand.
CTGTCAACGTAATCATTTATATAACACCTATATTATATGCATAATTAGATACGTTTTCGAACATGAAACGGAAGTGTGAATCTGGAGTATGCTATGATTTCACTCTATCAGCACTTAATATTTTCTACTGTTGCACGTTTCCAAAACGAAATGGATGTTCTATTTTCCTTTTATATTTATACTGTTCCATGAAAGGGAAAACCTAAAACATATTGATTTTGTTTTAGGAAGACCGATGTTTGCGCAGAAAGAGTGTAAATTGTTTTCTTTCTCCAGATTCCGTGCCAACATTTAATTACGAGGTCCAACAATATAATTAAATGTGATTGGAAGACTTTTAATGGAGGCTATCATCGTCACTGAGCTTCCTAAGTGAAAGTTTATGTAGAAGGGTTGGAACAAAGATAAAGTATATTGTTGTTATTATTTAATGATGTATGTTAAACGGGTTGGACAGCATTGCGTTTAATTGTAGCGCTTTGCTCAATGTCCTGAGTGTATTACCTTGCAAACCACTGAGGAAGTTCTAACGTATTAAGGAAAACAGGTAATGGAATGATATAAAAGAGCATTTATTAGAAGATTTTGTCACATTTAGCTTTTAATTCAACACTTTGTGACTCCACGTAGTGATAAAATCGAATTAAAGAAACCTTCCAAACTTCTTATTCATCGAAAAGTCACTTTGTAATCCGTCTTAAGTATGTATGTTTGTAGTACACTAATTTACATGGCAGTCATTTAGTATTGTAGTTTTTGGCGTTTGAAAAACCGGGATATTTTTACAAAGTATATGCTACTAAAGTATAGTGTAGTCATATTTTATTTTATTTACTATGTAAACGAAGCAACGTAATTACTGTATGCATCATAATACATATATCTAGGCGAAAGAAATACCTTTAGCAGCAAAATGGAAAAAGAAATAAAACGACGTTTCCTTAGCTTGGAAAGCTTTCTGGGCCTGGATGTCAGACATGGGCTCTCAAAGCCAAAGAGAGGAGCACTCTACAGGTATACCAAAGGAAGCTGCAAAGGAAGATCCCTGGCATCTCTCTGAAAGACAGAATGTCGTACACCTAGATACACAAGATGTCAGCAACAATACGCATAGCACTACAGGCTACGAAGACTAAACGGAAATGGGGTGGCCACGTGGTAAGGCTGCAAGACGACAGATGCACGGCACGAGCCACCACATGGGACCCCTACATCGGCAAGACTCCCAGGAAGACCAAGACGCAAATGGTCGGACTTATTTAGAAAACAAGCAGGAAGACAATGGACCAGCATAGCCAGAAACAGAAAGGAGTGAAAGATTGAACTATAACTACATGATAGGTGTAATCCAATGTGTAGTGTGCATTGAGTGTGATATCCTCTTTAGGCAGACTAGCTCACCGCGTGAGTCTTTAAAATCAGCTATCCCTACTTCTAGGGGGCCTTTGCCCTCAATAGGACAACACAGGCTATTTTCATTCATTCATACTATGTATATAAAATAGGGGAAGTATATTCGCCCAAAAATTCGATGTCGCGATTTCCCGGAAATTATACACAAAATCGTACTACAAATGAAATTCAGAACTCGTTAAAGCAGACAACTTACACATTTTCTTTTTGGGGGGAAGTGTGAGGGCGCAGATTAATTATTTCCGAGTTATTCCTTATTTCTTAGGTTAAAAACTTACACTTTTATAAAATTGAAAACCATTCGATTTTGTTTCCTTTTCTTCTGAGTATGCAAAGACAAGACTTTCAAAGCCATCACAGTGACCCGCTCTTGAAAGAGTGGACTATCGCTAGCTCACTCTGTGCCCTTATAGTTACTGATCCTACAAGGAAGTATATAATAAAAACACTTCTAAGAACGTTTATCTCGGTTAATTCGAGGCAGATAGAAAATCTGTTTGTAAGCATTGTTAAATGAATAGAACATTTTATGTGAATGTAACTCATAGATTTTTTTTCCCTTTCAACTAGCCGTTAAATGCTTAATCGTAATCTCGTTTATTTGAAATTCTGCCAAGACTATTTATTACGTTTTATATTTATTATCATGCCAAAATAGTTTGGAATCTTATAGTTTTACAAAGCATCGTGCTGCACAAAGCATACGTAAAATTTTCTAACGGATGGGGCTCTGGTTGATAACCACGTCCCACCCTCCAATACTGCCTCCACTCACGACCTCCATGGTGGGCAGAGGCCTTGGCATTGGGGGTCTTGCGCCGCAGAGTTTTAAATAGGTTCACCGATAGTTTTTTTTCTATGCTAGTTGGATTAGCAGAGGACCCAGATTCGAATTTCGGTTGATCTCCTTCTTGACAGAGAACATGCGCGCACACCATAACCAGTATTCCAATTCTAGATAGCGACTGCTCCCCCTTTTTTGCGTATGTGCCTACATCTGTATGGTGATTTGGATGGAAAATTTTGTTATGTACCTGCTTTTTGGTAACGTTACACCTGCATGGGCGTTTTTTAAAACTACTCTCTCTCACTTGTGTAGGAGGCCTCCAAACGTGTGTTGCCGATTAATTCTCGATCAAATGTGTGTGGAATGTAACGTTTCTTCTACCTTAGCTAAGAGATAGAATTAAGAACGATTAAAGTGCTGTTGAACTGCTCAAAACCAAGCAGGAAAGTAAACGTATGAACATTCCCACCACGAGAAAATACAATTGCGCAGTGGGAGAGTAAAGTCCGATGCCCCGAGGTAAATGAGATGCACAATGCTTCGCCGTTTACATTGAAGGACATTTTATTTCTAGAGGTAAGCGATGTCAGCTATATGTATCATTAGCAATCGATTGTGCTCAGTCACTACCAATATGATTACGTAAAGCCATCTGTGTTGTGGTGATAGCATTCTTGACATTCTTTATCCATTAGCACATGGCAGCAGTTGCGTGGTGTAGAATAGGCGCCAGGGAAGATTATATGGCAGCAACCAGACAAGTGTAATAGCTTATTTTGGCTACCGAGTTTGTCAGCGATAGGTTCATGCTTACTCATCCACCATTTTGGTGGTATTATACTGCGGGGTAAATAGTCTAAATACACGACGTAGCCTCCACTGGGTCGGTGAGTTTAATGATTTTTTTTTTCGATTCAAGGGCACACTTAAGAAGCCTAAAGCTGCTTAGATTAGAACCTCAACTCGAGTTTTATACCCGCTCTGTCATTATTTCAATACCACTATCATCAACAATGCCATCATCTCTCTTCAATTAGAAATGACAGAATTCAACACCAGGGTGCTATGTAGCCGCATCATCAACTTCTTTTGGGGCTTGGCTTCCTCAATAATGGTTTCAATAATAGGGTACCATTTGGTTAGCAAGTCAGATCAGAAACATCCTGTTAGCCAGGATAAGCAGAGACAAAATTAAGCAAATCGTTTTTAAAACATTTGCTTTAATGAATATTATTTTATTAAGTCGATAAACAGTTTCTGAATGCAAAATGCTAGTTCATAAATAGGCTTATGAACTGCCTACTGCTTTAAGAACTTCTCTATACTTTGGAAGAACTTTCAACTTGAAAAATTAGCTCGAATTGCGATACAAATGTCGAAAACATGGTATTACACTTGGGGGGATGACCAAAGCTAACTTCTCTCTTTAAAATTTAAATTGCTATTGGTGTTGATAAATTTTAACTTCACTTAAAAAAATCTATTCCATTTTGTCTGCCGGTTTCTTCTGACACAGTTGCTGTTCATTAGTTAAGATCTTTAATTTATTCAATCACGTTTTGAATACCACCAAATGTACTGCCAAGAAAATGGAATCGAAAGGTGTTACTTTAGTAAGAAACTTGAGAAAAGCCTGTTTTATTTGACATACCATAATTTTCAGTTAGATTGTACATGTAGACAAATATCCGAAACTAATATGGCGTACATCACTGTAGGATAGTACCCAGACTAATTCTTGTTTCACATTAGCTTGCCCGTATCTCTAAACGGTCACGTGACCTTATCACCTCTCATTGGCTGCTGTTGTAGTATAGACAGTTGTGCGGTAAAAATTAGTTCGTTATTTAACATGGTCATATATCTTTATATGTTGGAAGAGAATTGTCAAATTTATATTTTCGTAACTGTTTTAATTAAATATATTACGCAACAGAGTTGATTAATCTGAAATGCATGTTAATTCTTAAACAAAGTAAAGAGGAGGTTCCTTTGCTCTCAAGCACATGGCACGATAGCACGTGATTTAGCGGTTGTGATGACATATTTGTTGACATGACTTTTGTCACTGACCTTGTTTTGAACTGGATTAGTCATATATCGCCATTCGAAGGTGTGTTGTGCCGAGTGCGAGAGCTAAATTATTTTATTGATCGTTTATTGCGCGTGTACTTATTATATGTATAATGGCAGAGTCTAGCGCCAGTTTTTCGCTGAAGCATCGCAAGGGAAAACCTTTACAAACCTGCGATAAAAGAATTGTGTTGCCTGTGTTTAATGCACTCACAGAGAAGAATCCGTCTTTGTCAGTGAGAGAAGTCTAAGAGCTGTGATCTGAACTTACAGGTGTGAGTGTTAGATGCGTAGGAACATCGCGATATGAAATTGAGATAACAGGAAAACTTACCACTCCAGGGGCGATATTGCCGTGTGCCGAAGACGTTATTTAAGGACAATAAGATTGTACTGGTATACAAATCGCAAAATATACTACCTTGACGAGACTAGGGTGAATAAAGGACACACGACAAGTATGCGTGACACGACTTTTAAGACTGAAAGACAAGCATTTTTGCAAGGTATGTGTGCTGGTTTTAAAAAATGTCAGTGGAAAAGGCCGAAGGCCTTTCATTGTAAACTTGTTTCAGTTTCATTGCTCATTCATTGAGTTTCATTTTGCCCATTTTTATTATAAAGTTATTATTTTTGCATGCCTTCATATTCTTATTTATATGATTTTATCAATCTTCCTGGCAATTATTATGACGTTTACTGCAATTTTAAATGTGACGGGAAGGCACCGCCTATGGCCTATGGCACGAAAGCATTTGCCAATTAGGATGAGGAGGAAGGTAGTTGGACGCGGAGTGATACATGTCAGCGGGGCAAGGTTATATGAAACAGAGATTAGGATAATTTCGGGCAAACAGAGGTGCTTGACATTGAAAAGGGCAGCCGGCTTAAATTCTCATTAAGTCACTTTTAAGAAAAAGAAACGTTTTTAAATTTTTTTGCATCACTTTCTCAAGGAGGGAGAAAAACGAAAAAGAGGCAAATTTGCATTTTCAGGAAAGGAAGTCTGTTTTTGGACCACTGGTTTCATCTTTTTCCAGATGTCGCTCTCTTTACATACATACAAGCTGTGTAATATCAAAGAGCTTAATAGGCAGGATTATGAATAATTTATATCAAATACATTAAGAGTTTTGTCAAAATTTATTTTTTAAATCACCATTTACGTAGCTGTGAAGATATGTAGGTGCTGTAGAAACGTTGCATCATCGAAATTTATAATTTCACCAACATAAGTTGTGGTATATATTTTAATGATTGCACAACAGCTTTAACTCCTTATTTGAAATTTTTCTGAAGATTTCAAGCTCGGAAATTAAAAACTCCTAAACACATTAATATTTTAGACAGAAAAAGAATGTGGGGGGGAAAAGGAGCTGAGGAAAATGGAATAAGAAGGCTGAAAATATCATATCTTGAGAATTGAAGTTCGGACATCCTAAGCTGGAAAACTACCCTTGGGAGCATCAGATCCTCGGTAATCCTCAGAAAGGAAGGTCCGGCCCCATTCATTCCTGCAGTTACAAGTCGGGAGCGCCTGATGACAAGGTTGCAGTTGCACCTTGTGACTTCCGTCCACTGTGACGGCTACAGCGGAAATCCCTTTTTTGTTTCGTGACCAACATAAAAATGAGGTTACAAAAATAAGCTGCACCTATGTCGCTTTATACAGTAGGTCGTAATTGTTTTCCGGTGTTATGAAAGTTGAATATTGCATTGCGCAAGCATCCTAAAATGTATTCTGTAAATGTTTGAATTTAATTTTACAGCATAATACAGATGCATTTTTTAGACGTGGTGTATGACGTAATGTTGCGCAGTAGCTTATGGTCGAGTCCACTTGTTTATTTTTAAGAAAAAGGGGTGTCAGGTTAGTCATCTGTCATCTAACTCACTAGCTTTATCAGCAGTGTGCTGGTGAAAGCAGAGATCTTACCTCCTCCATTGATTTGCATGACGTCACTCGCGCACACCCAAGCAAGGTCACGCGCCACCTCTAAAAATTCCTCTGTACAAGTGTATACTCCATGGTTATAGAGTTTGTGAGTAGATGCAGCTAGATTATTTCTTTGTTGGAAAGAATTGTCTCAGTGAATTGACGATGTGTAGAATTCAACTAAAATTAACACTTACTCTTCTTCAAAAATGTTAATATTTCAAGAACCTACTCGTATTTCTCCCTATTTTCTGTGATTTTAACTTAAATTTTTGTGCTTTTCTTCTCATTCTTCTTTTATATTTGCGAAATATTTTATCTCAACTCTCATTTGGAGGTTAAGAATTCCTTCACACTTGAAATGTCGCAAAATTTTAATGCTTCAGCAATTGCATCTACCTATAATTTAAGATTTCACAAGGACATCTAATGCCGCAAATCTTCATCTGTGTTGTCAATTAGACAATTCAAATAATCTCGTAAATCTGGGAGGGTGAACTTGAATTAAAACCGTTTGATCATGAGTTATTGATGAATTTAAACTGCGTTCTCAGACTGGCCTGATCCTAGATTGTTGATATAATTTCTTAGTAATGAAATCCTCTGTGCGAATATTTTAGAATAATGACTGAAAAGTAATAGTTCCACTCCAGTATGGTCGTACGTTCTGGTAGCAACGAGAATGTGAAATGAGAACTTAACGTGTAAACATGCTAGCGGTTTTCCAGTCTTCAAGTATTCCTCTCTCAATTAAGGAGGAATATTCGAAGAAACAAGGTGGTTCATAAAACTGTGATAGACTTTTTCGAAACTTAGATTAAAATGAGTTTTAATGAGAAAGCTGACAGTATTCACAGTGTAGCAAGCCTTGTAGTCCTCCATGGATTAGGGGTAAAGTCTGTCTAGTCAACGCGAGTGCAGTTGCTCCACAAAGGAAACGAACCCTACTGCCCACCAATGACCGTCATAAATCTACCTCAACACTTCAGAAATGGAACACTGTCGTTGAGGACCAATAGCAACCCTGATTTTCTGGAAAAGACAGTCGTATGTTTACTCAGTTGCCAAAGTTCCAACTTCCAGTTGATCTGTTTCATTACGTGCAGAAATTCGTTGTGTGTCACGATGTGGAGACCGTGGGGGGAAATGCAGTGGTAAATGCAAATGAAGTAGTAAATAACTTTCAGTCAAATGAAAATAATCAGAGTGAAGACTATAGTGTGAATGAATTGGAAGGTGTTGCTGGGCCGAGATATGTTACTGGAGAAGCCTCAAAAAACAAAGTTATTACGGGAACTCTTTCTAAGAAAATTCAAACGCTTGTTTTGAACACATATAAATATGTGCTGAAAAATTATCTTGTTAAGGAGTCATGCAATGAACCTGATTAATTCTGGGTATTCACAGAAATACAGTAAGAAAAATTGTGATGAAAAGAATACCAAAGACGCCGATCAAGTGTGAAAACAAAAGGAAACGTTTCTCTTAAAGTTTCGGTAATTTCACGTGCGATTTAATTCGCCGAGAAATTTATAGATTCTATGCAAAAGGGAGAGCGCCCCCCCTTAGACGAATTGGTTGCACATTTGCAAGAAATTTGTGATTTTCCTAATGGGCTTTGCACCTTTAACATGTTAGCGGCGTTAGCCTCTTTTCCGATGTCGCGGGTTCAAACCCGGCGGAAGGTGGAGTTTTTTCGGGCGTAAAAATCCATAGCATTGTTTCCTTCGGAAGGGAAGTAAGGGCAATGGTCCCAGGTAGTAAGTAGGTTTACGCACATAAAAGAACCTCAAGCCTATGAGCAAAATTTAAGTCCAGTATGGAATGGGACGTTGTGAACCACAACAGTTAAAGAGCGTCCGTAAATAAAAACTCAAATTTCAATTTTTGAAGCAAGCCTCGAACAAACTAAAACGAAGCATAGAAATTTTAAAAGTCTGTTATTTCATGCTAGGAGGAGAAGTTTACTGAAATTTCTTGCTTTTTGTTGATAGAGAAACTTGATCAAGAAGATATTTGACTGTGGCATAAATAAACATAGAATAATTCTTTCGTTCAATCAAAGGAAGCAATAAATTACACTGTCAGCATTGTCTACTTGAGAACAAGATTGATATGAAGAATCCACATTTCACCTTTATAAAATCAGACTATATTGTTATTTAAGGAATATTGATAATTTTCCTTTGTTTATGCGTTGATTTCGTTTCCAATTTCTGTAGGAAGTCTATATTTTCACATCCACGTTATGCCAGTCGTATAAGAGTCAATATTTTACTAAACTCCGAAATTACCTTCATCACACAATATGGGTATCGTAGGAGTTACAAAAGCGGTCCTTGTTGCCGTTACGCTTTCTTGTCACTCGGCAGGTGTTTGTGCTTGCGGAAATGAGTTCACCGTGATGACGTAACCCGCTACCTAAAGTCCCCTCACAAGGAACACGTCGGGCTTTCGTACCCCGTCGTGCTTCGTTACGTTTCAACCTTGGACGGCAACTTGACAGTTCTTGAAGAGTCTATTTTCCTTTTGAAAACAAATGTTCATTTTTAAGCTTTCACTTGTCAACTAATTTGTAAACGTAAACATGCATCCTAAGCAAACAATTGTTGCGACAGTATTTAAGGTAAGACCTGAAAGCCCGCATCGGTGACGTAGATGGTAGCGTGTCTACCTCACGTTCAAGAGGTCCCGAGTTCGAATCTCGGTTAGGGTGAGTTACCTGGATAAGGTTTTATCCGGGTTTTTCCCTTATCCTGAAAGACGAATGTCGGGTAAATCTAAGCTCTATGGACCCTGGGCTCATTTGAGCATCATTTCACCCATTCCATTCATCGTCCGATATGACTTAACGTTGAAAACTTTTGATAGGGCTTATAGTTTATTTAATCCTATGATTACTTGACACTTGACTGTTCAGCTTTGAATAATACTCAGATAAATTCATATTGACTTCGGAGCTTAAGAATGTGGACCCTTTAGAGAAAGTGTGAATAAAGAAATTAGCTAGGTGTATGCGGAAACGAGAGCTTCGCGGTAATGTAATAAACATAGTATGGATGTGCGAAAGAACAGTTGAAAATGAAGACCAAAAGAAATTGACTAGATATTGGTCGAGAAGAAACTATGAAATAAGAGATATACGGAAGAACTGTTGTATGTTAAAAAAAAAGTGACTGCAACGACATCAGCAGCACATAGCAAACCATAGTTTGCTTACATTAGAGCAAAGGAATAGAGGTTTTCCAGAATCAGCTTCTTGGCTTCCCCTAAATTTAGGCCCACGATCGACCACTGCCCCAGGGTCCCGGATTTTACTCGATAAAGTCAGGATGTGTGCGAAATGGTTTCAAACTGGACACAGGGAAATCTGTTCATTTCACCGATCGGAAAACATGAATTTGACATGAATTTTGATTATTTTGTACTTCTGTGTACTACATCTTGCCTCCATGTTGATGCAGCTGAAATAGAAATAGTGTCACTTTTCATCTGAACGGCACTGCTAATTTCGTTTTTTGTTTTTAATTTCCACATTCATTGCTACCCTCCCCATAGTATTGCTTTCCAGATTCTAAACCATTTGTACCGAGTTTCATTGAAATTGCTCCTACCTGCCTACCCACCCACCCACCCACCCACCCACCCACCCACCCACCTATCCACCCACCTACATAATGTTGATTGCAGACACATTATGAATTTATAGTAATTATTGGTTAGTTCTAGGGAAAAATTATAATCTAATATCACATACAGTGCATTTTGCTTTATAAATTTGCATTTTCCCCTGGAGTATATACAATTATCAAACACTGTTCAAATTATCTATGAAAGTGTGGCTAAGCGCATGTATTGATGCGGCATTGAATGCCTCTCCGTTGATATTAGGCATATATAGATTTTATCAACATCCGCACCGATCCGAGATTTTGCTCGGTAACTATGAGATGTAATTCTTAGTGTGTGCGTTACATAGATCAGTCCTCGTAGCTAGCTAGACGCAGAGTGTGATCAAGTGACGCCAAGTCACCAACGGATACTTTCGTTCAAACTCTGTCCGTTAGGCACCACTGCTTTCAAATCAATACTCATTTCATTTATTCTTTCTTATTTTAACCGTTATTTATCATTTATATTCTTATCATTTTTATCTCTTATTTTCTTGTTAATTATATGTAAACGTATCTTTTAATCTGCCTCTAAAATTTTATTACTTAATGTATCGTTATACTGATGACGTCAAATAAAATCTCTCACTATTATATCCAATTAATTTCAGCATGTGTATTATTTCCTCATAACCTTTAAATATACATTAAAGAACTTGCATTTCTTAAATAAATGCAAATGCAAATGTTTATAATGCTTCCTGGCATTGCAGTGTAACGTATGTGCAGTGGAACTAGGAATGCTATTCGGGTCGTGCAACAAGCTTTGTTATGGTACCGCCGTAAAAAGTAAATCTACAGCGACTGTGCCTCAGGACACTGTTTTACGCTGCAACGGATCTTGGCAGCTCTTTTTTACGATGTTGCACTGGGGCTTAGGTGGGGAAAAGCTGTGTGGTAGCAGCAACATTCGTAGAAAAATAAATGGAAACTTTTCCCCTGGAGGTGTTGTTAAGAGCGCGGATGCATGAAATTGTATACCACCGTTGCAGAATTTGTAAATATCACGCTACGAGCAAATTGAATGTTCGCTTATATGTGTGAAGGTGGCATACAATTTTCAGCACGTTTATGGGTCATTGCATGTGCTTTGCATTGGTAAAACTGGCTGCATCGATATGAGATTGACTCTTGATATGATTTGGTTGTTAGTGCAAAAGGGTGTCAACTTATAAATAATTGATGTATTAATCAGGGAAGCCATCCACTTATTTAACAGTCTGCGTTCCAAAGTCGTTAAAAGCTCATCTGGGATGCCTAAGGCATCAATCAGCATGCTCAAACTAGCGGACCAAGCTTTGGCTGAACGTACTTCCTTGTCGTGCATGTCAATGCTTTGTGTTAGTATCGTATCGAACCTTCAGACTAATATCAAGACAGTGACTTTTGTACTGTCATATGTCATTTCGTGTTGCGACTTTCTAGTTGCATTATAATGGCTCCGGGGTAACGCGCGAGACTCGCATTCGGGAAGTCCCGGGTTCGATTCCTGGGGGGTACCCGCTATGAGCATGGGTTTTCCCTGGTCGGCAAGGCGAATGCTGGAGTGGTCTTCTATCATGGCTCTCTCTCTCTTTCTCTCTCTTATTCTTTCGTATTATAGGACCTTTCCAGGGCTGTATCAGTATACGGTGTGTAGATGGAGCTGCTCGAGTCCACTGTTGGGTCGAGCCTCCCATTTCCAGATGTAGGGGAGGCTCTAAGCTGGTTGACGTAGCCAGTAACAATTAGGGAAATGTAACCGCGTCTCTCGTATGTTCCTGCAGCTCATACGTATCCTGTGGTCCGTTCAATTGTGGGTTGAGACACAAGGTATATAATCTCTGTTACCTATCTACTTCTACCTGTCACAGTGCGTGCAAAATCAAGGTTTCAAAAAGTTCATGATTACCAGGATACTAATTCTGTACATATGTCATCTTTTAAGTGTTGGAGCATAGGCTTTGCTGACATATAGTACAGAAATCCTTAGGAGATGTCGGATTTGTGTAAACTAAATTATATCTCGTACAACACGATGTATTTTTACTACAAAAAGTTTGACATATAATCTATAATTTCAAAAGTTATTAAAGTTGTTAAATTTAAGCTTTAAAATGAATTAAACTGGATACTGAACTAAATAAGTTGGTATTTAAAGGACTTTTAGTTTTTAAGTTATATGTTGACGGAAACACATATACACGCATCCTTTCGTAACAAGGCTTTTTAATTTTCATTCTAGGTGCTTCATCGTTAATTACCAATGACATCTCTGTACGCATTTTGGCTGAAATTATGTAGCTGCCTTTCTGCTAGGAAAGGTGCCCAAATTTCCTGGGTATAAGGAGCCATTAAAGTGCTAGAGATTTTGTATAGGACAGGACTGGAAGCTGAAGCAAAATGATTGGCGTGCAATGACAAATATGATTGGCGTGCAATGAGGTTTCTCTCAGGGTATGCGTGGATGGGTGTGAGGAGATTTTAACAACACTGGAATGCCCGTTGCCACTTTATTTATTTACTGCTTCTTCTTTTCAAACATCGAAATGGAAGTTGCCGACCGAGGGTTACCAATCTCGGTTTAGAGTTACTGAATGCAAATTGTTTATTACTAGATAAATTTTGATGACCCGACAAATATTCAAGACAGAACAAGTTGACCGCTCTAATAGGCTTCACGCCTCAGACTGCTCTCATCGGCCTGACACCGAAGACTCCTCTGCATCACCACAGCTGCGCGTGTGTGTATATATAACTTTCACTCTCAAAATTCCTTTTCAACCAAAATCCCTTTGTGGCTGTTTTGTCGCCATTGTAAATGATCCAAAGAATTCCCTATTCATACACGTCAAGTGGGCTACTTTAGAAATCTTCTAAGGACACTGCTTCTTATATTGCTTTGTTATAACACTTTCCCCCAACTCAACTGGCCTTGCCCTGGTCGTAACAAAGAACCAACATTCCTTTGACATCTATCATGATTCTTTGCTTCTGGCAAACCATAATTTCGGTATCAAAGCCAAACGCAATATTAAAGTGACACTTTCAGTTGTATATAAAAAAATAATAGAAGTGCTATACATACAATTTTTTAGAAGAAATTTCTAATTCTTGTCGATCTGGGTAGCTCAGATGGTTAGGCGTTGTTGATTCCATTGTCACCCAGTCCAGACCGATGGTTTGTAAGTGTGCTTAAAAGCAACAGCCCCATATCACGTAAAAGAGCTCCTGGGGGATGAAATTCCGGTCACTGGCGACGTTGATATCTTAGCAACTGACAGCGTCGTTAACAAATTATTTCCTCAAATTCTACTCACTAACGATTTTAAGCTAGTAACTTTCATGAAAACGGGTTTAGTGCCTTTTAGTGGCAGTGTAAAATGTTATCGGTGCAAAGCGATTGAACCCAAAATAATAACGGTGTAAAACTCGGAATGCTAACTTTCCCGTAATCATGTTGACAGCTACAATTTGTTTACGTTCTGCCAACTTGCGCGTCCACCCTAAATTACATTAAAATAACGTGTGACATCAGCTCTTCCCGTGCTCATTAACAGAACCAGTTCACCAGGAAACTCGCCGCGCAGAAAGGACTCAGGTATTCTGTTTTTCTTATCTCCCACGATTCTTAGATTGCTTTATGATAGGGATGAATTAATGGCTCAGGCGTTTGGATTTACTTCTATGGCCTTGTGCAATAGTTTAATGGACTTGAACAGGTACTACCTGAATTAAGTTCATCTGACAGGTTTCTTCATTTACATACAGAAGGAAACTGGCTGTCTTTTTTTCTTTTTCTATTCCGAATCTGGAACCCTTTGTTATAACGATGATTCCGCAGATTTAGAGGTCATGTTTGTAAACGACAGTGGTTGAAGACCAAAATAAGTTTCACATTCAGACCTTCATCTGTTTAATGCTTCATAGGGTAATTCCCACAGTCACAAGCTGTTAAAACACCTGGGAAACAGGAACCAGAAGGAGATTGAAGATCCATTTTGACAGAGTTATGGATCGATAATTAAAATACTTCAGAATGTATTATTTGACTTACACATTACTGGTTATCGAGGTTTGGCATTAAATTGTTCCTTAGTGTGGAAGAATCAAGGTAAAAAGCATTTAGAGCCCCTTTTCCTGCTCAAGCAGAGCTATAAAGATAGAATTAAACTGAAATGAAATAATTGAAAACATAGGTAAGTGAGAGAGAGAGAGAGAGAGAGAGAGAGAGAGAGAGAGAGAGAGAGAGAGAGAGAGAGAGAGAGAGAGAGAGAGAGAGAGAGAGAGAGAGCGAGAGAGCGAGAGAGCGAGAGAGCGAGAGAGCGAGAGAGCGAGAGCGCGAGAGAGCGAGAGCGCGAGAGAGCGAGAGCGCGAGAGCGCGAGAGAGCGAGAGAGCGAGAGCGCGAGAGAGCGAGAGAGCGAGAGAGCGAGAGAGCGAGAGAGCGAGAGAGCGAGAGAGCGAGAGCGAGAGAGCGAGAGCGAGAGCGAGAGAGCGAGAGCGAGAGAGCGAGAGCGAGAGCGAGAGAGCGAGAGCAAGAGCGAGAGCGAGAGAGCGAGAGCGAGAGCGAGAGCGAGAGAGCGAGAGAGAGAGAGCGAGAGAGAGAGAGAGAGAGAAATGGAAGAAACAGTGAAAGACAAATATTAACACAAAACATTAGACAAAGGGATGCACGGTGGCTGGTAACAAATCATGATCTACTTATAGTTAAACACCACTTGAATTTGTGGCATAAACAAAGTAAACTTTGTAAAATTGAAAGTAAAATTGTAAATTAAACCGTACACATTGTAGTTACTTCAAGAATTGCATGTAGTGTTACGATGTAAAGGAGAATACAGTATTAATAAAATGCGTTAAAAAGGGAGGAAGAAATGATTGGAGACTGACCCCGTAGCTCAGTCGGTAGAGCACCTGCCTGCCGTGCTAGGGGTCCCGGGTTCGATTCCCGGCGGTGGGGGTGGGGATTTTTCTCCGTCCAAGATAATTCCTCATCCCCCCAGAGTCTGGAGGTATGAATGAAAGTGCGAATGTTTGCGTGATGTAATTATTAAAAACCAACCGAACAAGAGTTAACACCTTCGATATGTTCCAAAGGAGAACGGCCGCCGATATGTCCATTGCAGCGGGGAATAAATGGAACAAAAAATCATTACCAAAATGCCTGATAAATGCAGTCTCATGTGCAGTTCAGATACCGTGTAGAAGTACAAGAATAAAACATTTACTCCTAAAAATGTTTAGATAAAATATTTTTGATAATGTATGGATTTTCAGAGATCGTCTTTAAGATTCTACATGAAATAAATATTTTTGTTGCAGTAGCTCTGTAGGACAATCCATGCTGTTTGTTCATATTTCGGAATTGTAATCAGTTGTAATCAGTTCATATATATAGGATGGACGGACTGGTGGTATTGTATTATTTTGTATTGATTTTTAGAAACACTATGAAAATATTACCGTTAAGATTTTTTAGTATCGTAATTATAACGTGAAAGTTAGTAAAAAGTTCTATTCTAAAAGTGCTTTAAGTTGTTTTAACTTAATTACATATTCGACTAGTTTGCCAAAACTACAGAAACTCATTTTTGGTGTCGTCATGCATAACGACGGAAATCACAAAATGACTATACAAGCAACATTGCATTCCTACAACGGAAACATGACGTCATGCACGAATTTTCAGTTCAACATCGACAGCAGTGCCAACCCGGGAAACCAGTTTGAGTAGATACAAAACATTCTCGTAAATAAGATAAAAAGCTACACTCTTTAGCTCACGACTCCTTCCAAAACAAATTAATTAACAGGATGCTACGTGCACTTACGGTAACAGGCACGGTACGAATATAAAGTCATTCATGCGATACATACATTCAAAACATTAATTCCTTCGTGCTTTAAACTGAAGAGACGTAGTTGAGACTTCTAGCGCCAGAGCTCAACAAAACAAAACGGATGATGAAATTAAACGGCTTCCATTTGGCTACGCTTATCAGAATGCAGAGCTAAAATTCGTAAATGCACTCGTAATTCAACAAGGAACGAGCTTCAGCAAGACTTAAGACTTTTTTTTCTCTCTCTCTCTACGGAAGTTAGAGATGCATTCTAAATGCGTTGTGGGGATTTCATAAAACAGAAGTTTCAAATACGGTTATAAAGAGTTTCGGGAAAAAGGGCCGCTCGCGTTTGTACCAATGTGTATATATATGTATATATATGTGTGTGTGTGTGTGTGTGTGTGTGTGTGTGTGTGTGTGTGTGTGTGTGTGTATCAGAGAGACAGACAGACAGAGAGAGGAAGTTGTATAAATATAGAACTTAAGCTCAGCGCATTCCAGGTTAAGGCACGAAGATCTTAGAATAAACTGTCTCCATCACAAACTGCCTTTCAGAGGAAAAATGTTAATTTTCTCAAAAATAACTGAAACACCTTTGATTAAAGTGTCCTTTTTTGTTACGTATTTACGTGGCAAAATGTATATCTTGAATGTCTCGAGCGCCTTGAAAATTCATCTTTATTTAATTGAATTTGTTTGATTTTGTACAACTAAAAAACCATAAGAAATAGACTAAACACTGTTTCATATAACCTTGCCCCGCTGACATGTAATCACTCCGCGTGCAACTACCTTCCCCTTCACCCTAAATGGCTAATGCTTTCGTACCATACGCCATAGGTGGTGCCTTCCCGTCACATTTAAAACTGCAGTAAACGTCGTAATAATTGCCAGGAAGATAGATAAAATCATACAAATAAGAATATAAAGGCATACAAAAATAATGAAGTTTATAACGAAACTGAGCAAGTTGAAACTGAATGAATGAGAAATGAAACTGAAACAAGTTTATAATGAAAGGCCTTCGGCCTTTTCCACTGGGATTTTTTTTTTTAAACCAGCACACATACCGTGCAAAAATGCTTGTCTTTCAGTCTTAAAAGTCGTGTCACAACATACTTGTCGTGTGCCCTTCATTCACCAAAGTCTCGTCAAGGTAGTATATTTTGCGATTTGTATCCCGGTACAGTCTGATTGTCCTTAAATAACGTCTTCGCCACCCAGCAATATCACCCCTGGAGTGGTAAGTTTTCCTGTTATCTCAATTTCATGTCGTGATGTTTCTACGCATCTAACACAGCTGTAAGTTCAGATCACAAATGTTCAACTTATCTCGCTGACAAAGACGGATTCTTTTCTGTGAGTGCATTAAACACATATAACACAATTCTTTTTTCGCCGCTTTGTAAAGGTTTTCCCTTGCGGTGCTTCAGCGAAAAACTGGCGGTAGACTCTGCCATTATACATATAATAAGTAAATGCGCAATAAACGATCAATAAAATAATTTAGCTCTTGCACTCGGCACAACACACCTTCGAATGGCGATACATGACTAATCTAGTTCAAAACAACTTCAGTGATAAGTCATATAAACAAATATTTGTCATCACTACCGCTAAATCACGTGCTATCGTGCCATGTGCTTGAGAGCAAAGAAACCTCCTCTTTACTTCGTTTAAGAATTAACATGCATTTCAGATAAATCAACTCTGTTGCGTAATATATTTAATTAAAACAGTTACGAAAATATAAATTTGACAATTCTCTTCCAACATATAAAGATATATCACCATGTTAAATAACGAACTAATTTTTACCGCACAATAGTCTGCACCACAACAGCAGCCAATGAGATGTGATTAGGTCACGTGACCTTTAAGAGATATGGGACAAGCTTACGGAAACAAGGATTAGGTTTAGTAGCAAAAATATAAAGCGAGAATATATTACACAGTTTGTATTTTTTGTAGCATTAGCTGTTTTTGGAATATTCTATGTTGCAAGTTAAGTTGCTTCAAGAGTGCGTCATTCAACGGGACATGCAAAGATTTGTTCTTCAGGCCCCTCATCCGGTGCCGGCCTTCGTAGCTATGGTCGCTAAAGCATATGTCTAGCGTTCCGTCGCGTAGAGGGTCGCGGGTTCGAGTCCCGCCTTGGGCATGGGTGTTTATGTATAGCGAATATGTGTGAAACCAAGGATAATGGAAAAGAAAGTAAACGAAAATAATGCAGAAACTGTTAAATAAGAAAAAAGAAAAAGGAAAAATATACATAGATATATATTTTATGCAATATAAAGATCCTGGTTCCTCTATCAGGCTCAGTGCTTCGGATTCCCTCGCCCAGACTTTGACTCGTGGAATCCATGTCCCCTGACACCGGTATGGGTGATGTAAGAGAGGAAAACAAGTAGAGGTGTATTAATTACGTAAAGCGCAAATTCATGAATAGGGACATGAATAGTCTTCTTCTTCTTTTCCTCTTCCTCATTTTCCTTCTCTTACTCCAGTTGTAGGATCTAGGTACAAGGTGCGCAATTTTGTATCCTTTTTCCCTGCTTAATTGAAATCATTCCTGAGTAACTTATGGTGGGATAGAAGATTAACCTATTTATATAAAAACCATCATATAACAGAATAAAGCTAGAGAAAGCTGTATAAATTTGTCATCAAATTTATTTTGTAATATAGGCATGACAAAATGGTTATCTTGAAATGACGTGTTATTCACATGGTCATATCGCCTGTGGTCATATCTCATTCTTATTCAACTTTTATACTTGAGAAGCCATAAGAGATAATGATTATATGACCCATTAAAATGTACAGTTATATCCAGTAGTTATGTTTTCTCATATCACTAGCCTGACTAGCAGCCTTCCTTTTATTTAAATTTTCTTGGGTATAAACAGTTCTAGATCTATGGACACTTAAAACTAAGCAACTTCTTTTTCTTCACATAAACTTATGGGGAGTGGGGAGAAAGAATGAAAGAAACAAAGGAAACCGATTTGTAATATAAACAGCTGACTACCCCTTCGGTATCTTTCTTAAAGAAAAACAAAACAACAATAATGATAATATTGGAGGCATAAATCACTGTTACTTAAGCTCGCAGTACCTTATTTGAAATAATATGTGTAGTAGACGAACATATTTCTCGTCATAAGCCATGGGGTGGATAGAACAATTATTTTGGTGTGAAGTGTAATAGATAACCAGGAGAGAGCTTAAAAAGAGAAAGTAGTGTAAGTATAATCTGTTTTATTTTATATTTTACATTTCTTTCATATCTGTGCTGCATTTAACAACTAAGCTCAAATGTATGGTTACTTTGATGCGTTGCCGCAACATTTCAAACGTGGGTTTTATTTTTCCTCTTATAAATGATGCATGTCTTCCTCTCTCTCTACTCATGGTTTCATACTAGCCGTTGTAGGTAACATATTTTCGCCAACCCGATCGCGATAAGGCGGCTTGCGCACACAAAAGAAACCGATAGGAGGGCAGTGTGAAAACCGAGAGCCCGCGGACACAGATAACAGGCAGATAAGAGTCTGCCGAAACGAACAAACTGAGATAAATGGAAATTTCTAGTTACTTCTGGACTGATAGAGATTGTTCGCGTTCTGGTTTATTTGGGAATCATCTAGAAATTACCTGTGAAGTATTTAAAGAGGCGACGATTGGCCAAGAGTCAGTTGTGAAACAGTTGTGAAATAAGAGATAGCCAGCTGTGTTGTTGTAACGAGAGCTAAAGATGTAATCTGCTGTCACTGTTATTGTGATCGACTTTGTAAGACTGTGTATATATGATTTAATGTTCTTACGTGAGAATTGAACAGTGTATTTCGACGAAAATAAAGGAGATTTTCAATTTCTGCAACTCGGCCTTTTAATTCTACGAAACCACAAAGTTACAATATACAAGGAAAAATCTCCCTTGCAGCCGGGAATGAAATTCATGACCTCTGGATTTAGATATTTTTACAGTAAAATATAATGTAGTGTTGACATTTTTTTTTTTTTTTTTTACTATTTATGAAATAAGGATTTTAAAAATAAAGGCTGTAAGACGATGAGGTTGACGATGGCATAAGAACATCGCTTATCCGACCTTCATTGGTTTTGGACTGATTTTATACTTTGTCTTTTTGCTCCTCAAACGCACCACAAATTTAAAACAAAAAGTTTATAAAATAAAAGTAATTCCAGTATTAAGTTTAGAAACAAAACATTGTCCTTATTCTGTTGTCAAAATAAGTTTTTGTATGTATTAGTAATTTAAATGTATATTTTGTATCTAGTTCAGATAAACGAGGCTTTTTGTGTAATAAATTTGGCTCATATAAAGCATAAATGCGTTGTACTTTTCAGTAAAACTCTTCGGAACATTGTCATCTGTATTTTTTAATTGGACTTTTTAAGATTTACTGTTGACGCGTATTTTCGCGCAAAAGAAGTTGCTGACATGTGATAATCCAAATAATAATTTTTTGGTAATCATTTCAGCGTAAGCTCTCATTCAATCTTTCAAAATGGGTATAATGAATTATTTCCTGTAATTTGAGTTAGTTTAAATATTTGTTATGCAGTTGTGACAGAGGATAACCACTGTAGCGATTTGAATGTCATCAAACTTTTTATATAGTAGATCCATTACATGGGGGTAAAATTGTCTAAGATGAAACATACTTGTGATATTAACGTTATTAGAATCAAGTTACAAAAGTCTGCATTATAAATGGGTGTACAAATCCCTTGTGTCAGTTCTAAAAAGCACGTGTACTTACCTGTTCGCAAAATACGAGTGCCCTCCACCCAGTTGCACTTCTTTATTCTTGGAGATGTTCGAGAGAAGAGCCCTGGGCAGTGAGTTGTACATAATGTTTGACAGCAACGTGAGAATTACCTGCCTCGCCCAGAGTACCACGCCCTCTTGGTCGCTTCCTGAACATGTTCACCTCATATGTGTCTGTCGAGGGTGGAGCGATCCTCTACATTTCACACACTAATTAATATTTAAATAGCATCTTTCGTCTCCTCAGTTCGTTTGTTGATATGGCGGCTTCATCTTCTTAAGCAGACGTCAGAATCTTAGAAGGATGATGAATTAATTAGTAGTTTTCTCAAAATCTGAAATAGAGGATGGAATGCTTGAATTAAATACCAGTTATTTTTCCATTCGAAAATGTTGAAACGATTAATCATCTAGATTTTCTAAGGCATCTTCGGTCCGCCTCGGTAGCGTAGATGGTAGCGTGTCTGCCTCAGGTTCAAGAGGTCCCGAGTTCGAATCTTGGTTAGGGCGAGTTACCTGGATAAGATTTTTTCCGAGGTTTTCCCTTATCCTGAAGGACGAATGTCGGGTAGCTCTAAGCTCCATGGACCCCGGACTCATTTGAGCAGCATTTCACCCGTTTCATTCATCGTCCGATATGACTTAATGTTGGAGTAAATTTAAAGTAAATAAAATAAAAAAACAATAAGGCATCTCACTTTAATCTGACCTTGCTCAAAATAAAACAGTAGATTTCGGGATTTACCATTTAATCAAAAGCGGTTAACATTTTACCGCGAAACTATTCTGGGAAAGTAGAAACCGAACACGATCTAACCGCGATATAGTGCAAACAGGTTAGTGCACTTGTGCTCAGTATGGATCAGCAAAGAGAACAGTTTTTTTTTTTTTTTTTTTTTTTTTTTGTTATATTGTTAAAAGAAGGAAATAATGGTAAATGTATCTTTTCTTTTTCAAAATGTACATATATAGCAAACTAAAGAAAATAATTAAGATTGAATTAATGATCATGTTGATTTAAGTATGAAGGAAGCAGTGTCCCATGGTTTAAGAGAATATTTTTCCTTGGGAAAATTTGATAACCATGGTCAAAATAATATTAAATACAACTTTAACCTCCGTATTACTATATAAAATAAAAATTATGATCTAAGTTATTACTACCATGAGAGGGTAAATTTAGGAGACATGGATGCATTATTAAGAAGAAAAATGAAGGCTTACATGGAACTATAAAAATTGCTAGCCTTAAAACTACAGCTCCAAATCATTTAATAGACATCAAATACATTAGAAAATCCACGTTGAAATTTAATTCACGCATTGAGTGGATTGAGTGTAGAATAAATGGTACTTTATGGAATACAGTATTTCATTATAAAACAAGCACAGGAATGCAACAGTATGTAGATAATTGTAGTTGGATGCATTACCTACTTCTTTAAATAAATAAAAACAGAAATGTGAAACAATTTGGAGTAATCCATTACTGTTTTAGTAAATTGCACATTAAACTCCTGTACATCATGATAAACTACCGCATGGAATTCATGCATTACTTGGTAATATTCTGTTGTGATTACTGTGTAATTTCAGATGTTGTTTACTCTTAGTTCTTGTGCAATACGGTATAATCTTGTGTACGCTATTTTAAGATTACATTTCACGTGCACGAATGTGTATATGTGTATCAACTGGTGGAAAGAGGATAATGACCTCTGTCTTGATGGTAAGTTACACAATTTGCTAATGAAAACTTCTTGCATTTAATAAGTCTTTAAAGAATGAAGGCATGTCTTCGAAAAGGAAGAAATTTATGCTCTCCTACGTCATTTGTTTCGTAATTTCTTTTTATCACCGTATTTTGCCGAAATCATAAATATAAAAATTCTAAATTGGGGTGTAATGAAAGGGTTAATTAAGTAAGTGGGGATAAAACATATTTAAAATAATAAAATTTGCATCAGTATCGTTTAATGATCAACTGCTATTTACTGTACTGGAATTTAAAAGGAATCCACGTATTTGTGAATAGGCGGAAGTATATTTTCAAAAGTGTTCTCATCAGAAATAGGTGCAATTTCATTCAAATTATTTAAAAAGATATTTTGGGCCGATTTAAAAGACTCACAAATCACATTTTTGGGTTAGTCTAAATAAGTAATTAATAGCATATGTAAACTATATAAACTAATATCTACATACCTACCTTCCTGCTGTTCTGAAAGTCTCCGGTAGGATCCCAGGCTGGGTCCGAGAAAAGTTTCTGTGAGAGAAGATTCCCTAATGTGTCCTGTGTTTGGCCTATGAATGTGAGTGTATTTGTTTCTGTGTTTCAAAGTTATTTAATAACCAGGCATCCTGTATCAGCACTGTCGCTGTGCAGTTATCCGAATATATATTCCACAGACATTTGACCGGTGTACCGCAAAGTTTAATGGGGGGCAGGGGGGAGAGAACGAGGTGCGAATACTGATTTCGATCTGAAAGCACTGGGGCATGTTGTACGTACTGAACCCCTGGGAGGAAGGATACAGATGGTAAACAGATCTGCGCGAGAAGGTTGGATGCTGCCGGGGTCACTACGTCTCCAGATGTGACATCCCGACGGCGGCGGGGCCACCCACACAAGCTTCCCTTAGTAAGCTGAGGTGTCGCTGGGGATTTGTCATACTATGGACGTTACCACAGTAGCTACTCAAAGCAAATTCCATTAACACAAATTTCCTCACTCGCTTGATCCTCCAATACCTGAAACATGACGGGATATGCGGGTCAGGAAAATTCGCGACACTCTAGAAAACACCTCAGCATTCACCTACCAACTGAGTAAACCGGGGAAGGGGTGGATCTGATGACTTGTAGAACGGAAATTGAACCCGGGTATTTGAGAATGTGAGGCTCACACCTATCGCATATGTTAATGCATTTCAAACGTTATGTAAATTGAAATATAATTATTATGGAGAGTCTCCTACAATTTCGTACATTAGACTGACATCTAGGATCTAAGTCAGATCGTCTTCTCTTTTGGCAAAGTAAAAAAGTTTCCGCTAGCTTCAGAAAGTCACAAAGGAATTCAATTAATTTTGTATCAATTCAATTTACATTCACGAATTCACGAACACAAAATATAAAGTAGGCATGCAAGGATTTACCAATATTTGACAGTTGTCTGAGGTCAAATATTTATAGTGTTATAGTGTTCAGAAATTAATTTTGTGTCTAATCTTTGAAAGATACACCATCGTGCTACAGAAAGCAATTCAGTCTTGATAACAAACGATAAACGCTATTTATTTTGAAGACTTTTGGAAATAAAAATAAAAGAAGAAAATAAAAGGTGTATATGTTCCGTAAAAGTTTGCGTGTGTAATTTTTTATTTAGTTAATCCGGTCCATTATCACTTCAGGTTGCTTTTCTCTTTTTTAAACCTTCCTTGGACTTAATACAAATATTTCAAAACCTAGGCAAATTGTTTCAGCCGTTCTCGAATTTTTTGTGAGACTAACAAACGCCAATGCATTTATATATAAATTACCATTGTACGTCTTTAAGTAGTTTGTCCCTTGGAATGCCATCACTTTTGATTTCGTCTCTGAAATTCTCATTTTGTTATTGTTGGCTATTCCTTCTAATTTGTGTACTGCTATTTGTAGTTCACACTCTATATTCCTAAAATAAATACTGTAGGGTGTTTAAGGCCTTGCTATTAATTTTAAAATTTACATTTAATTTTAAAATTTACATTTAAGTGCTATTGCCACTGTCTTATGAAGTTATGACATTGTCGATATACTATAAACCTCTTTTATACATTACATGTACCTCTTATATACATTATTTCCCAATTTTTTTTTAATTTGTAATCTGTCAAAAGCTTTATCGTAATCGATAAATAATATATAAGTTGGTAGATTGAATTCTCGTCATTTCTGAATGATCTGCTCTATTACAAATATGCATTTTGAACAGGAACGTCCCTTCCGAAATCCATTTTGTTCTTCCGAAATCCATTTTGTTCTTTTTCCGAAATCCATTTTGATCTGCTCTATTACAAATATGCAGTTTGAACAGGAAGGACCCTTCCGAAATCCATTTTGTTCTTCTGAAAGCCTATATTCATTAATTATGTAACAGATTTCGATATTATGAACTCTGTTCGCCAGCTCGACATTCCAGACCGATTCCGACGCATTTTTGGCTGTGTATCCTTCCGACTGACTGGTTTATAATGACCACATATGGCTAATTAATACGCTTCATTGTCTGTACTACAGCTGGGTTCGGAACATTAACGCCGTCAAATCTGTGCGACACGAGTCTGTGTCGGAGCTGGAAAACGAGCGATATATTTCGATTCGGAGCGTGGGTCGATAATAGTGGAGATAGGGGAAGCGGTCGACGAGGGGGATGCTGTCGGAGGCTTCTCAAGTTCCTGCAGCTGACTTTAAGGGATGTACAGGGCTTCTGAGGTAAAGTTACCGCTTCCCTTCAAACTCAGTTCTGGAAGTGGTATACCCGTTTCCGGACAGCAGACTATATTTATGTAGGGTAACTGTACAGGATATTTAATAGGAACTTATATCGGTAGTTTAATATCGCCCCTTCCTTCCCTGTTCCTGAAGAAGGGGAAGACGACATTGTTCGAGAAAGCAGAAAGAGAAGAAAGGAAGAGGGGAGATATCGTGAGGAACAATGAGACAGGGAAAACTTTTTCACTTCTTTCTTGAACCGGAAAACAAAGACGACAGTGAGAGAGGAAGCATAAACCAAAGCAGATATTCTACCAAGTTTTTTGTTTCGTTTTTCCTCGTCTTATTTTTCCGCCTTTTCTCTTTGGGCTAAAAGAAACTCACGAACATGCCTCGATAGTTTTAGCTGTGTTTGCTTTACAATATCATTAATTTCCCTTAAAATGAGTAAATATATGAAAGTCATTTACGTTCTTTATTAAAATAGCACGCCGTTTTTGATCCTGGATGAAAGTTAAGATTTGGGAACCCGCCTAGGTAGCGTGTCTACCTCATGTTCAAGAGGTCCCGAGTTCGAATCTCGGTCAGGTGAGTTACCTGAATAAGGGTTTATCCGGGGTTTTCCCTTATCCTTCAAGGCGAATGTGGGGTAACTCTAAGCTCCATGGACCCTGGACTCATTTGAGCATCATTTCACTCAATTCATTCACCGTCCGATATGACTTAAAAAATCAATAGGGAAGGAGGAATTGAAAAGTTAATGGAAATGAAATTAATGTTGAAAGAAAACTGTAAAAAAGGTAAATAAATAAAAAAAAAACAGATGATAAAAGTTTGATACTAACGAGTATTGAGAAATTCAACAAGACTAACGTTGGTAAATATGTGAAGGTCATTCACATCTTTATGGTCTACAAATAAGTAGCTCGCCAATTTTGGTTCTGGCTGAAAATTAAGATTTAGGAATTTATTTACATAGCCTCCTGTAACTTCTATAGCCATATAAGGAACAACTGATAACGTTAGTGTTTTTACTCGTTGAACTGTTGGTTTTAACGTTATGTATTTATTACTTCTTACCTTTAAACACACATTCACTCCCTTACCCATACCTTCAAGTTGATGATGGTTAAAGAATAATTCCCCATTCCAGCTGGGAATCAAACGTGAAAATTCACTACGGGTACTGTTCCATCATAGACGCAATCAACGTAATGTGTTTTTGCTTGGTTTTAAATTAACGTTCTTTAATCGCTTAGATCATAATGGTCGTTGATTGAAATGGGTGAAATGATGCTCAAACCAGCCCAGAGCTCATAGAGCTTAGAGTTACTCTACATTCATCTTTCAGATAAGGGAAAATTTCTGAAAAAAAAAAAACCCTTATCCAGATAACTCACTCTGACCAAGATTCGAACTCGGGACCTATTGAACGTAAGGCATACATGCAGCCAGCTATGCTGATGAGTTGGGCATAATCTATTTGTCGACTTGCGGTTGTTTCTGCAGCTTTTCGTTCGGCAGGCAACCAAAGCCAACTCGTTTAGAATGAACTTGATTGCATCTTTACGGTTCTGTCGCTCGCAGGCCTTCCACTGCTCGAAGATGTATTTCCTCCGTGGTTCCTCTAGGGATTCTTGCGCTGTAGCTTAATTTTTGTCCCTCAGGGCAGCACATCTCACTCTCTTCAGACAGTTCACCTGAACACTTTACTTCCTTGTCCCTTGGGCTGTGTTGAGCGACCGTTAAATCAGTCAACTGGTAAGTGCAACGTTCTAGAGAGGCACTCCCGCTGAATATCCGTCGCATGCTTCAATGAAAGGCTCTAATGAATGGACAAGAAAGAGTTTAGTTGTTTCTGGACATAACGGGAAAATGACAAATCTCTCTGTGGAAATGTCACCTTAACGGACTGGCTGCAGGAAAAATTTCCCAGGTTATCACGAGCGCGTGAGAAACTGCATTAAACCAGCAAAACTACAGCTGTCCCTTCCATGCGTCATAAAATATCCATATTTCTGCTCCCATTGCTGATATTTTCTGGCTAAACCTTTGCGATATCTCGCAGATTTATACACACGCACTTTTACTGTTTTTTTAAGGTGTTAACTTCATGTCGTCCTAAATATTGGACATTATGAACGTGATACGCGTTTTGAATTATACTTTAAAGTGCACACATATATTCAGATTTCAGGTATGTGTAGAAATAATGAAGTAGCATTTTGTAAACCTTATTTTTATGGATGTTTTGAGAAATAATCACCAAAAATATTAACTTTTAGGAGATTTCTCATGTATGATCAGTCCCTGATTTTGTAGCTATTTCAAATCTGCCGTGAATGTGCCAATAAACTCTTCAATTTTCATTTTCATCAATTAAAATTGTAAGTCTTTAGTAGCATAAAATATTTTGCAAACATTCGCATTTATTTTTTGAGTTCATGAACCTCTTAAGATAACAAACCCTTTTCATAAAAAAATTACCGTTGATTGGATCTGTACAACCTTTGAATCCTAGACGCTACAAAGGGACTCCGACAATGAATAGAAGTAGTAGAGTAGCTCAGTCGTTAGAGCACCTGCCTGCTGTGGTAGGGGTCCCGGTTTCGATTCCCGGCGGTGGGGGTGGGAATTTTTCTCCGACCAAGATAATTCCCCATCTTCCCCAGAGTCTGGAAGTATGAATGAGAGTGTGAATGTGTGCGTGATCTAATGATTAAAAACCAAAGATAACGAGTTAACACCTTCAGTATGTTCCAAAGGAGAACGGCCGCCGATATGACCATAGCAGTTAAAGGTGGGGTATAAATGGAACAAGGAAGAAAAAAGTAGTAGAAATGCGATTTCTACGAGGAAATTTAGGATACAGAAGTACTGCTAAATTGATGCCATTATAGATGAACTGAATATTTTTAATACCCTAAACTGAAATAAATAAATATTTTGTTTGTTAAACGACGCTACCAGTTGCTACATGGGGTCTTATATTAGCCGCCGCTGTGCTGTAATTCGTCCCCCAGAGTTCTTTTACATGCCAGTAAGTCTACTGACAAAAGACAGTCGCTTTTAAGCAGATTTAAAATCCATCTGTCTCGGCCGGATTTAACCAGCAATCTTGATATTAGTAGACCAGCACCTAATCAATTGAGCCACTCAAAGCGGCATCCTAGACAGAATTGTTAAGTACTATCTAAACGGGTATGGTTATTTAAAAAGACTGGAAGCAAAGTACTGAGGACAAGCGAACGACGTTTATGTGTATTTTCTCAGTTTGAAGATTTTATTGAAAAATCGAAAGGGTCAAAGATCAAAATCCCTGAATCAGAGCATCTGTACAATCTTATAATTTATTTTCTTTGTTGGTGTTTTAAACGGAAGATATTGAAATTGTGAAATATTAATTACCGATGTCAGAATCTTTACAGGCTCTGAGTGGTTTGACGACTCACGTTAGATACACAAATCTTTTAAAGACAGAGTAATAAAGAAAACGAAAGCGACCTGAGAGGCTTTGAAGCGCAGAAAGATAGGGACCTCCCAAAGTCGTTTATCATCTCAGCACGCTACAAATTATGGGGATGACAAGTACCGCCATATCTCCGGCACCACCCTTAGTTCTCTGGTTGATAAGTTACTTCCCGAACTGTGCAACTGGTTTCATCCGGACGCTTTCAAATGATTCTTCTTACGTATATATAAGTTTTTGTTAGAGATGTAAAGGACACAGGTTTTATTTGTCGCCTTCAGTTGAAATATAACCATACCAACTTTCCTCTTAAACATACTCCGAAAGAAGCAACGCTTTGCTCTACAGCAGGTTCTGAAGATTATATTATTATCCAGTTGATGTAATCTCGGAGTAGATGCGAAATATATCTTTGTGGTCCATTTTGTAGCATATTTTTATATTTTTTTATTGATCGATTGCAGTACAATGCTTTACAGATCAGAGTGAAAAGAAGGTAACAGTGCAATAAGAACAATAACACTCAGGGGTAGGCTAACAGGCCGCCCCTAACTACATTAAGTTAGAACTCCAATAATACTCTCTGAGAAATTATGTCAATATTGAAGATGTAAGAAACAGACATCAAGCACTAGAATCACTCGAGTCAGATGTATCACTTAGAAGCAGGTCCTGTGGTAGTCTCCTCTTCAAGCGTGAGGGCTGGCGCGTGTGGACGCCGATGTTATAATGCACAGCTCCTGGAACTTCTTGCAGCGTGGAAAAGAAACGACGAGCGATCCTGCGAATGTAGTCGTGAAGAGGTAACAGTCCTAGTTCGTGATGGATTTTGTAGCATATTTTAATATTAGGAATTAAATGCAAACATAAAGGAACAAGAACAACGATCATGGTACCAAATGTGCCATGTATGGATAAGCACAGTAAAAACATGACAGGTATTTGAATGAATGTGCTGGTTCAGAGGTAGCTCAAAATAACTAAGGCAAGTTATGCATATATCATGCTATAAGTAGTGCATACTACTACTTATTTCGTTAAAATAATGGTTCAAGTCTATATAAACACAAATTATGTAGATATCTAAATGCATTTATTTAAATTTTTGATGCACATTTTTAGCTCCTCTCGACCTAGCATGTTAACAAAACATAGCTTATGAATTTTAAACGAAAACCATAGGTTAGCTAACTTACCAGTTATTGCTTCTAACTGATTATACATTTTAATGGATATTCTACAGGAGGCACAAATTGATAATATGCAGAATCAATTTCCCTAATGAATGCATATTGCGTCGTTACTACTGTACAAAATAAGTGTAATTCTCAACCGTTTTACCATAAAAGGTCCAAAACAGTCCTAAATGTTTTATGCCATAATTTATTATCAATACACACATTTAAATACACTTAAACGCTTCCAAGACATTCATTCATTCTTTTCATGGTTTATTTGCGATTTATTGTATTTGCTCCTAAAATAATGTAAATAAATCCTATCTGAATATTTGTATATTTCTCTAACAAAGTTACTCTTGGTATTGTTACTCGTAACATTATGCACACAATCTAAATGTAGAAACAATGGAATGTACAGTAAAAATGATAGCCTTTGTTCATGTTCTCTCTCAGCTCCACGAAGTAAAGAGACAATAAGGGGGCAACAAAGTGACAGCAAGAACAGAAAAGCAGATTATATGGCAGAGGAAATAGAAAAACTAAAGAAAGAAGTAATAGAACAGGAATGGAAGCAAAAAGGGATACGAAAGAGTACAAGCAAGAAGAAGATTAAAAGAGAATAATGTTGGAGGTGGAGGATCAAGAAGTTGAACAAGTTAGCAGAACCGGGAGAGGTGAAAACGCGAGTAAACCGTGAGCTGACTGCAAATGGTTTAGTAATATGTATGTGTCATCTCGATCTATATGAACCGTGCTGTACGCTCAATTTGCTCTCTTTATGATGTTGTTTTCACGCCTTCCGTTTTATTCAAATAGCAGGTCAAGTCTAGGTGGCTAATGGTTCAGGCCATTCATCTTCCACGGCTTGACACTTACAACTATCTTTGCTCTAATACTCTGTTACGTGCAATTGTTTTTGAGAGTACTTCACTTCATTGATGCTCTCCCTGCATCTGCAGACCACCCAGATGTTCCAAAGCCTGGGGCAATGTTCTCGCCACAAGGA
The DNA here is from genome assembly GCA_030765055.1 of Mantis religiosa. Classification (NCBI taxonomy): domain Eukaryota; kingdom Metazoa; phylum Arthropoda; class Insecta; order Mantodea; family Mantidae; genus Mantis; species Mantis religiosa. The sequence goes on from CM060957.1 coordinate 96,372,819, forward strand.
CGTATGTACGTACGTACGTGCTTCGAGTATAGTAGAGTCAGTCTTTTTATTTGAACTGCTCGGTTATTTAATGATGACGATGATTATATACTTGTTTTACTGTCTTGCCTATTTTGGAACGAAATGAACAGCACAGTCATTTAGTGAAGGAGAGTTTCTTCTGGAAGGGGGGAACAAAACAAATGCTGTGAAGGAAATAAAACCAACGGGAAAAAAACAAGCGATAGGGCTACAGAAAACAAATGCAAAGAAAAGGAATTTAGCTTGCCTTTCCTACTTATGTATCGTTTAATTTAACAAATCGTTTCACAATGCCTTAAGGTATTCATTCGCATTTATATCAGATTTGCATTGCTATTCTTATGTGATACATTAGAACAGTTCTGAAAGTGAACTTTCTATGCAAAAAGTTAAAGAATCGCGATAATTTGCAGAAAATCCCAACATTAGATTACAGTAAGCTAGGGTGGAGAGAAATAAAGAAAATTAGGAAATGAACATTGATATAGACAGCAAGTGATAACATTAGTTTTAATTAAGGATTGATAAGTAGGAAATAAACGACAACCAGTACAAAGAACTATCTTTCAGGGATTTGCTCACTCTGTAAGAAACGGCTGAGCTGACCCCACCAGTGGATGGGAGGCTCTTGCCCTCGCTCGCTCACTCACTCGTCGTGCTGGCTGGCTGTATTTAGCTAGAAGGTTTTTGCTGCGTGCCAACCCGTTAAGGGTTTTACCGCAGGTAAGGTATTGAATTTGGGATGTTGCAGGGTGAGTTTTAGGTTTGTGGTATTTTATAAGGTTACAGTGTTGTACCGTCGGGTTGAAAGGACAGGATGCAATGCCTAGCACCCTGGTGTTTTTTTTCGGTTAAGATTGGGAGAAATTTAGATGCCAAACAGCTCAGGAGAATTATGTGGAGCTCAGCTTTAGCTGCTGATAGGATTAGCTTCTGGGTTATCTTGGGTGCCCGCAAGCCATGCGGAATACCCGATGTATTCTAGAGCGGCGTCTAGTGGGGTCATAATCTCCCAATGATCTGACAAGGGTGCTTCTATGCTTTGGTAAATTAGCGTATAATTTTGATGCCTGGCGCCTAATTTCATCCTCCACGTATGGAAGACCCGAGGCTTCATGAAGCAACCTGGTGGGAAAGTAGCTACCCACAGAATAAATAGACCGTAGTCCTCTATTCTGTGCTCTTGCCCTTAAGGGATGTTATGGGCTATTTATTTATTTTATTTTATAACGAATGCATGGATATAAGTGTAGTGTTTTGATATTTGCTAGTGAAGTGAATACAACAGAATAACCACTGCTAGGTTTCATTCGATCCTACTCATAGACGTGTTCGCTAGCGTCCGCCGCGTAGGGGTTCGCGGCTTCTAGTTCCATAAATACCCATAAATGGATATTTATTGGTATATGTGTAAAGATGCAGAAAACAAACGGAAACAATAAAAAGACGGTAAAAATAATTAAAATAAAAAAATATATATAACTGTATATAGATATATTTTATAAAAAAGAGCTTGCGGTATGAACGACATTACTAAATATGCCTACGTTTGGAAACTGAGGGAGATTACTCGGTAACTCGGTGAGGTTCGTATTAGGAAGGTCCGGGGTTGAAACCCCGCCGGGCCGTCCTGTCTGATCTGGGCTTTTCCAGCTTGGTAGGCAAATGGAATGGTTCCTCTTCTATATCAAAATTTCCTGTCCCCATTATCCTTATTTCTGTTTCATGGCTGTAGCTCTAGGCAACAACGATGGTGCGTTGCGACGGGACGGTAGACATATCTGTAAAGATATCTCCATGGCGCTTGGATGACTGGCTAGCTAGCCGGTGTGCCTTCCAGGGGTTACATTTCTGTAACCGCTGGGTTGAGGATGGATGCGGTAGGCTGTGATGTGAAGTACATTAAATGAGCCATTGTCTTTATGCGAGATATAAAGCTAAAGTTCTCATTGCCTAATTCTATATTATAACCATCTCAGAGTTCGTTTTGTTTTTCTGGATTCTCTCTGAATTGCAAATTAATGCAACGTAATTAGCTCAAATTACATTTGTCTGCACTGATTTAATAAAACGTTAGCACAGCACAGTTACTCCGAAACAAGCGTGAGATAAAGAACATGCTGAAAATAATGAACAAGTTGTGGTGGCAAACAAGAACTAGCAGAAGATCTGACAGCAAGTTTTTTTCTTCCAAAGGAGCCCAACTTGTCCTAACAAGGTGTTGGAACCACGTGGCTCCTGTCACCTTGATGACAGCTGCCTCTCCCATTATGGTAAGTTATGTAATGAAGGCCTCTTGTTTTGATTAAGCTTCCTTAACAAAAACTAACTGCAGCACAGTGAACAAACGAAACTCCACTACATTGCAGCCAGAATCTGATCTTTTGTTTCTCAGCGGGGCCTGCTACAACTCGTTACTTTTGCGTGAAGGTTTCCACAAAGGTGCCAACACCTTCAGGATGTCCAAGTTTTCTGTGGCATTTCAGATTCATACTTTTTTGGAAACTTTAGTGAAGTGAAATCTGTTTTGTTGTTCTTCTAAAATGGTTTGTCAACATACAGTTTGAAGGAATATAGTATGAATATAGTTGTTAATTCCTTTTTCCGGGGTTTTCCCTTATCCTGAAAGACGAATGTCGGGTAACTCTAAGCTCTATGGACCCTGGGCTCATTTGAGCATCATTTCACCCATTTCATTCATCGTCCGATATGACTTGGCGTTGGAGGACGTAAATTACAGTATATATATATACACACACACACACACACACACACACACACACACACACACACACACACACACACACACACACACACACGGCGGTCAATAACCAACAGCCTGTCATTTCAGCTACTTACTATTTAAAAGAATCGAATGTGACACTGTTACATTTACGTGACTTTCGTCACAGTTCTTCAACGAACTGTTTTTGCATAAGCTTATTATTCTATTTATTCAAGTTGATCTATAAAAGCGCTTGCAGATATTTTTTCATAATTTCTTTTAGGTGCAAGTATAAGGAAGGAAAGAGTAACGTTAAGCGATAGTCAAATGTTTTAAGAAAGCATGTGGCTTTATGACCATGAAAAAAGGGCAGTTAAAAAAATAAAGCGTTTGATAGTTCAAATCAATAATGAAAAGGAGTCCGAAAGTGGTTAGTGCTACAAACGAATTTTATTTGACATTTTTTAGAAAATCAAAATAAGCCCACTTTTTCCATGTAAAGGGTCGTTTGTGTTTTGAAGGTTTGTTGAACATTTTCGTGCCGTATCCTTGGAACATACCTAAGCACCAAGTTTCGTATGCATCCGACCTTTCATTTTTTCACTTCCTTTTTCTAAGTCGAGCTTTCATATTAAGGAACTTCGAAACGTGTATTTCCAGCGAAATCTCGGTATTAATTGCTCTGCGCGGAGAAGATGGATAATACAATGTGGAAGGTACGTACGTACGTGGTAGAAAAAGTAAGAGTTTTCCAAGAATAGTTTTTTTGAAGTAGAAAATAAACAATAGGTAGTGTGTGAGAAAATGTGAATGTGACACAAGGAATTTTTCCCTTGTGCTGGCAATTTAATTTGATTGCTTGAGTGTGTATTGGTCTCATTAAAATGTTATGCTCATTAATCTTCTTAGCTGTTTAGAATTATATATTTGGGATAAAAATTTCTGCCTAACGATGTTGGATATTTGCGTGTTCTTTATGAACACATGTATGGACGCTTTCCTTTGTGTAATGCTACAGAATGCCGTGGTTTTTCCGATTTTGCAATAGGAGATGGAAGACTAAAAGCAGAACGCTTTTCTGTTCGCCAATATAGCATGGTTAATCCAAGGTTGGTGTATGTCTAGAAGGTTCAGAACATTGCATTCAGAGATCTGTTCAGCAAGATAAAATTGTATGACATCCGCCAAACGTGTATCTCTATTAAAAGCCTATCAAAGAAGCGAGTGTATAGTATATTATTTTCGCTGCTGCAAATGACGGAAATTAGGTTGATCTGGAATGTTAAGATGTAGTAATGTATTATATTAAGGAAAGTTAAGCCATTTATCGCATTTTTATCTTCATAACTAATTGAATGAACCCTCACACGTAGAAACATAATATGCTGATATTCTTTTATGATTATGTAACATTTATTAGGCATTTTTCCACAACCGGGGCTAAATGTCATTTTCCAGGTTATCACAAAACAAGAAATAAAGGAAACAATGAAACAAACCAATACAAGCTACGAAACCATAAACTCATTATTACCAACATGCAAGCAACTTTACTTCTGCACGAGGTATACACTTAATCATTAATGTACTTATTACCTTAATCACAAATACACCACTTTTTTAGTATGAACTAAACCATTCAACAAGATTATTTTTGGCTGGCCCCGTAGCTCAGTCGGTAGAGCACCTGCTTGTCATGCTAGGGGTCCCGGGTGGAGATTTTTCTCCGCCCAAGATAATTCCTCATCTTCCCCAGAGGCTGGAAGTGTGAATGAGAGTGCGAATGTGTGCGTGATCTAATGGTTAAAACCCAACAAATACGATTTAACACCTTCGATATGTTCCAAAGAAAAACGGCCGCCAATATGACCATTGGAGTTAAAGGTCTCATGGAACAATAAAATAAATAAAGATTATTTTTGACATAGAATGCGAAATAAGCCTTTTCTGTGGAATAAACGAACACATTTACTGAATTAATTTGCACATTCTTTATTAAACACACGACGTAGCTCTTGTTTTTTTTTTATTGTAACAAATCGTTAACTGTCATACGAGTAGTACATGTTTTGTTCTTTAAAATTGTCCATTTTGTGTTAAAATTCCCAAAGTAAACAATGTAATTAATGTAAGCATAACCACGTTGATATTGCAAGTCATTTCATACGCCCCTTAATTCGCCAATAATTCCAAAGCTGCTCAGTGAAACATTTCCAGCCAGATTTAATAAACATAAAGTGTGATACTTTAGCCCCGTTGTGGAACAGAAAAATGTACCTTTGCACCATGGGATCAAAGCAGATTTCCCTCGTAGTACATTTGTAACCGGCGGGTTAAATCCCTTGGGTTTCAATTGTGTATATCGTGAAAAACCTATCTCTCTCTCCCGTAATGTACACATTGTGTATTTCCAAGAGACCTGTTTGTAGCGATACCGAAGGGCCATTCATTCGAAATCCGATGCATCATTCTGTTGGACTTTCAAATGGGTATTTATATTATATGGCATTCTAAATGTTCACTTCATATTTCGAATGCGTTTGCTGTTGTGCTGTACAGCCTAAGCATTTAAGGAAACAAAAAAATCGTACATTATCAAGAGTCTTGCATTATTAAGTATGCTTAAATATGAATAGATTTGAAACAAATTAATTTAATGAATTTTGGGTTAGAGTTTGACATTTTTTATTTGACAAATGTTTCCTCGTAATTTAAACTTAAGCGGTTTTAATAAAAATAGTTCGAGCCATGTTTGGAAAATAAATTTCAAAGAAATGTCAATGTAGATGACTTTGGAACGAGGGTTTCTTCTATTTCTTCTTGTTCTTCCTCCAAAAAGGTTCCTGTAACACATAGAAAACAATGCTATTTTAGTGTTAAAATCATATTATAAAGCAAAATAGGACACTTATATGTTAACAACTTTTATTGGTTGAAACTACTGAATGGTTAAACGTTATTTGTACTTATATTCCTCACTGCATTGTTTCGAAATCTCATAATCATAACCATTTTTCAGTTTGAAAAGGCGTAAATAATGTTTTTCTGTTAGTTTAACCTAAGATCTATTCCATCTGGGTGTTAAGAGATTAAAATATGCGTTCCTATTCGCACATACAATACAGCACACTATTTTATACGGCATAATGTGTCTGAGTTATTTTTGACGGTACTGATAGAGTGAACGGGATAGATACACAGATCGGGGGACACTCCGTAGTGTCTTGCAATTATTTTGAAAGATTGCTTTGTTGACCTTAGTGACTTGTAAGAAACAGCAAGTTCTGATGAACTCGATGGAGTATTCTGTTATTTACGATATTGATTAGTAATGAAGTTTTGTGGAGAAAAGGTAACTCAGCAGACTGACATACAAAAGTACAAAATAACATTTCTGCATGTTACAAATCTCTTAGAAGAACGCTTTCTTAATTCTGATCATTGTTATATGCTTAACTTAAATATCAATTAGTTGTATCGGTGTATTCAGTAAATCCTTTTTGGCCCACAGGGGAGTGCTTCTCAGAATTCCCATCCTCTTCTATTTTTCCCTCTTTTCCGTCTACATGTACTAATATTTTAATATAGTCCCGAAACAATTTGCCGTTCATTATTCCTTCTAGTACACCTATTAGGCATTGTTTCTTGCAGCCAGTGTCCCAGCCATTTTTCCTTCTTTTGATTAGTTACAGCATTTTTTCCTCACTCTTTTTAAGGAGCTTCATTATTTGCTTTGCCTGTCCTTTTCATATATCTATACATTTTTATCTTTATACATATTTCTCACTTAGTCGTAGTGCTAAAGTTTACGTACTATACAGTGCCCCATTTCGCAGAAAGTACGCACCTCTTGGGTACAAGGAAAGAATTTTATTTTTTCTATATAATTTTTTGCATTGCTGTGATATATCTTCACTTTTTGCTAACATAATTGCGTGCAGTTGTTGCATCTAAATGCCACCTAAATTGTTTTATCCAAGTATTAATGAAGGTAAATGTAGGCAATAAAAATTACACAGAAACAATTTGTTTAGCGGATGAGACAAGTTAGTTTACGAAGTTAGAAATTTGTAATACGAAAATCGAAGTTGAAAAATAGGGTGCGAGAAACGAAGAATTCACTAGTCCTTTGATTTGGAATTTTTCTTCTTTAAAACATTTACTTGAAGAAAAAAGAACTAAGTTGTGTAGAAGTTAGCAAGAAGCATCCCCTAACATACCTATGTAGACATCAAAGTAATCTCTTCAGTCATGGATTACCTCTAAGTGGCACATCTGGTAAGAGAAATGAACAAAAGCTCTTTTAACTTTGGCAAACTGTTCTTTAAGAGAAACTTATACCATCTCTGTGAGATTAAAGATAGAGGAAGAGTGTAATACCATTTACAAAGAAGAAAGTTGCAAGCTCTTCAGTACCATTGAGTATTCTGCTTTTATACATTGTTAGCTACGAATGAATAACTGTAATTCATAGTTTCTAAATGTGCAATTCTTTTCACACTTTCCGTATCCCGTACCTCGTAGGTAGAGGACGCACCCAAAAGTCCGGTACTGATGATTTAACCAGAAATGTATGTTTTGAGCTTATATTAACCATACTTTTAGAAAATGGTCCGCGTCTGTGAGCAGTGCAAGCTCAAAAAAGAAAATATCTTGGTCTTTCAAAAATGCGATACAAGGTATATATAAGAAAGTACCCTGAGTCCAAATTATTATTCTTTTTTACCTTATCCGCAATATACCAATTATTGCGGTGTTAGGGGATTCTTGTTTCTCTGTCCTTTTTAGGTCGGGTCTGAAGAACCGAAGCTTTAGATCTGATAGAAAACCAGGATGGGTGATCAGCCCAATGCCTGTATGAGGGCGAGATGAATGATAGGAAAGATGATAGGGCAATTGGTGGATGGCCGGAGATCCCGCAGATCCCGGAGAAAGCCCGCCCCAGCGTTGTGATGTCCACCACAAACCTCACTTTGTGAATCCGGTCCGTCTTGGTGACAGTCGAACGATCTAACCACTCGACCACAGTGCTGCCCCAAATACTATTTAGATGAAATTGTTCTTATTAGTTTTCTCAACAATGACCGTAAAGAATTCGATTAAAACAGGTACTACTCTTACAAGTGATTTACATGACAAAGTGTGGATGTGTATCTTGAATTTTCTAGAAATAGCCTATGAGTTCCTCTTCATTCTAGAGGAATGTTATCTAGTTTTGGGTAACTCGATTTATAAACTAAAGATATGACAGGAGCTTAGTACACAAAAAACAGCAGATTTATTAAAAACTCAATTTAATAGAAATAGCTTTTTATAATAATAGTTATTTCTGAGATATCCTTTTTCATTGGTTTGAACATTTAATACCTTATCTTTTGAGATGTCACCATTCAATTGTTTCTTGCTATGTCATGAAAAGACTTTCGAATATCAAGGTGAAATTTTAGCGATGCTATTTTACCATTTTACTGTGGTTCAGTCTTCCATACTAAGCTATATGCTGGATCATCCATATATTGTGTCTCCGCAGCCGAGACAAGTTGCGCTCGGCATCAGGAACGGTTTTCTTACGGCGGAAACAGAGTGGTTTACATCGGTAACTGATAACACAGTTTGTATCGAGTTTTAAGTTGGAGCAACAGAGGATAAAAATAATGAAAACGAATGTGTCTAATGTGTTTATCATTCATATTGACTGTCTGGGAGTTTATTTAAACCAGTAGAATATTGGAAATTAATTGTTCTTTCACACTGGCCGTGTGTAGGCTAAATTGTGGAAACGTAGAGTCAGACTGAAAAATTCAATGCCATAGCCGGGATTTGAACCACGGATCATCTGGTCTCCGTCCAGCCGCTCTAACCATTGAGCTACTATGGCCAACGTGCCGTTATGCCATTAAATTTTCCAACTGACTCGTATTTTTTTCCGGTAAACCACTTAAGAGTTCTCATAAACACATGAGACAACTATCTTAATGGCGACTTACAACATGTAAGTACTTTAAAGCCCGGGTTTTATAGTTAACCACTATTATGTCAATTAATGGAAATTAATACATAAATTAATAAATGGAAATTAATGGAAACTAATTTCCATTAATTGACCTGGTTAACTATAAAGCCCGGGCCTTAAAGTACTTACACTTTGTAAGTCGCCATTAAGGTAGTTGTCTCATGTGTTTATGAGAACTCCTAAGTGGTTTACCGGAAAAATACGAGTCAGTTGGAGAATTTAATGTCATATCGGCACGTTGGCCATAATAGCTCAATGGTTAGAGCGGCTGGACGTAGACCAGAAGATCCGTGGTTCAAATCCCGGCTATGGCATTGAATTTTTCGCTCTGACTCTACGTTTCCACAGTAGAATATTGTTTCCCGGCTTGAAATGTTGTTTCCCTAGGTTCTACTGGATTAACGTCGACCGTGAAAGCCTCAGTATGTACTGTTTATTTAAAGATAAGCTTATTAGAGAATCCCACACTAGTTGATAAGAAAATCAAAATCTCAAAGATATATAACCTCTAATTAAACATATTGAAATTGCTTGAAGAAAAAGAATTAATCCTGAGAGATCAATACATTTTTGAAAAAGAACTACGAAAAGTATTGGGCAATTTTATAAAAAGATGGCAGAAATGAATTTTCTTTTAAGTTCATTCATTGAAATACAATATTGTGACAGAGATACGGATGGACTGAAAGATCGCTGCAGCCTTCCAGCTAGCAGAGCTAGGCTGAGAAGAGGGAAGTCTTCCAGATGTAGGAACAATCGAAAGGCTAGATCGCTTTGTGAAGAGAAAAGTCCCGAATTCAGTAACTTCACATTGTGTGTTAAACTTGGACTGTCATATGCGCCAATGGCAAAGTTGGCAGAGGGAAATCTGAGCTGTGTACACCCTTAAAAGGAGAAGGGAAGGCTCGTGGTAACTTGACGACTCATGATTACACGCACCAGGTGCTGGAGACAGTAAAAACAGAAGGCCACCTTTATGCTGTCAGCAGAAGAGCCATTTTCTATTTACTACACAACCTGTTTATAACAGCCACACCAAATGTACACTCGAGCGTATATAGTGCAGAATGCATAGTGGTTTAGGTTGGTAAGGAAATACTCTGCAATCCCTGCCCCTCCTGAAATCGATCGATGTTCTTACGTTACTTTTTGAGTGCATTACTTTTAACATCAAACTGATAAGAGGCGCACTCATTCAGAAGGTGCTGGGGACCGTATTTACGAAGCATGCCTTCCAACCACTAAGGTTAAACGTTTCCTGCTCCTCTCCTTTCGCGTCTCACCTAGGTCTGATCTTTCTTCTATGCTCATACTTACGTAGAACATGAATTAAAGTCAGTAAAAGATTGGCTCACCTAGAATTGGTGTGGAACAGGGAGATAAGCAAAGACAACAGTTTAAGAAACCAAAACATCGCCGTTTTTGTGCACTGGAGTATATGAAGAAGTAGCATTTTGACGTATCTTCTGCAGATGATTCAAAATGATTCTGGCAATGGTAAACTGTCATTTTTAAGACAGGACCTGTAAGAATAGCGTTTTAGGCACTGTGGTACGTAAACATTTTTGGAAACCTCGTTCCCATTAACTTCGACTGACATCTTCTGAGTCATATGTCTGTTCCTGATGAAAGAGTTTGTCAGGCTGACAAGCACGCAATAATTCAAACTTATTCCAAGATGGCATGAGGTCATCGGCAATGAAGAAAACCTGCTGTTGCAGCAGCGCGACTCCTTTGTCAATAAGTAACCACTGCATTGTAACGTGTTGCAATGTACCACAACTGGTTAAGTGATAAATTGATGCAGGACAGCTGCAGCATTATAATAACATTGAGTGACTAACTCGCAGATCGGTAATTTGTGCTGAGTAGAAGGCTTCATATACCGTGCATGTCACAAAGGGCAAAATAAAGTAGTGCTTTTAATTGCTCATATACTGCAGAGGAAGTAATGACATTGAATATTAACTGCAGTACTGGAAACACAACAGAATAAAATTAAAGGTCTGCACACTTTCTCTACTCAATTTCGTTTAGTTTTGTATAACTTCTTCAAACTACTCCGTATTTTGTGTCTACTACATGTTGAACTTAATCGTTGTTTTGTGTTTGTTCAAAAAGGCGGTCCGCTACAACTTTAAAATTCCATAATTTTTCCGTGATGTCGCGACAGCATTTAAAAAAAAAGGTACAAAGCATTTTAAAATTGTAACCAGTATTAATTTCTCGAAAATGGCCAAGCCATAGAAGTATTATTTAAAATAAGTTGTATGTTTTAAAGACGGCTGCATTTTTATAATACGTTTTAACGATGTTTGGTTTACCAGCTATACAAAAGTATACACAGTTCCTTCCAAATGAGGAAACATTCACAAGATAATGAGAAAATTCAACTGAACTTCAACTACAAGACATCTTACAAATTTGAAACTCGTATATAAGTAGGGATATTTCGAGAATGGACTGTGTCATCTGGAAACGCTTGTTTATCGCGTTGTCAAAAATCATTAGGCCTGTTATGATGAAATATCGTTTTCTTGAAATTGCCTCTTGTGAAATCAGTGTAACTGGAGTGGACAAAAGCTGACTCAGGAAACTTGTTAAAGTGTGTAATATATGTCAACACTTTTTGTAGTATTTAACGTTTAACTGTTCAGTTTTTAGTTCAATTATCCCAGAATTTTAAGTGTGCAATTAAGTATACCAACTAATCGTTGTTTCACACAACCTTGCCTTTATCTCTTAACGGTCACGTGACCTTATCACCTCTTATTGACTGCTATTGCAGTATCGACTGTTGTGCGGTAAAAATTAGTTCGTTATTTAACATGGTGATATATATTTATATGTTGGAAGAGAATTGTCAAATTTATATTTTCGTAACTGTTTTAATTAAATATATTACGCAACAGAGTTGATTTATCTGAAATGCATGTTAATTCTTAAACGAAGTAAAGAGGAGGTTTCTTTGCTCTCAAGCACATGGCACGATAGCACATGATTTAGCAGTAGTGATGACATATTTGTTTATATGACTTTTATCACTGACCTTGTTTTGAACTGGATTAGTCACATATCGCCATTCGAAGGTGTGTTGTGCTGAGTGCGACAGCTAAATTATTTTAAGGATCGTTTATTGCGCGTGTACTTATTATATGTATAATGGCAGAGTCTACCGCCAGTTTTTCGCTGAAGCATCGCAAGGGAAAACCTTTACAAAGCGTGCGAACAAGGAATTGTGATGCACGTGTTTAATGTATTCACAGAGAAGAATCCGTCTTTGTCAGTGAGAGAAGTCGAACAGCTGTGCTTTGAACTTACAGGTGTGAGTGTTAGATGCGTAGGAACATCGCGACATGAAATTGAGACAACAGGAAAACTTACCACTCCAGGGGCGATATTGCTGTGAGGCGAAGACGTTATTTAAGGACAATCAGACTGTACCAGGATACAAATCGCAAAATATACTACCTTGACGAGACTTGGGTGAATGAAGGACACACAAGTATGGCGTGACACGACTTTTAAGACTGAAAGACAAGCATTTTTGCAAGGTATGTGTGCTGGTTTGAAAAGATCCCAGTGGAAAAGGCCGAAGGACTTTCATTATAAACTTGTTTCAGTTTCATTGCTCATTCATTTAGTTTCAACTTACTCAGTTTCATTATAAACTTCATTATTTTTGCATGTCTTCATATTCTTATTTGTATGATTTTATCTATCTTCCTGGCAAATATTATGACGTCTACTACAGTTTTAAATGTGACTGGAAGGCACCGGCTATGGTCTATGGCGCGAAAGCATTAGTCAGTTAGGATGAGGGGGAAGGTAGTCGCACGCGGAGTGATACATGTCAGCGGGGCAAGGTTATATGAAACAGAGATTAGAAACCATGACTTAAAGCTTCACTTTCGGCGGTGTCTTCTCGAATGCAACCATATCGGACATGTAAACAAAGCATTCTGAGATAGATCTTAGGAACATTACAACCGAAATGTTCAAAACATTTTAAGGTTAGTATTATACGTAAAAATATATTAGGTCTTTAGCGTCTAACATCTCTTATGTCCTCGGAGCTATTTAAGAACAAAAATGGGAAAATCAAGGGTTAGTGGGAGACGTTTCAATGCCTTGTATCTTTGTTTCAAATTCCTTTTTCGCTGTTTTAATTTTTTTCCCTTTTTCCACATTAAAATGTTTTATGTAATGCAGTCTGTAACCAGTGTTGTTCAGGTTTACTGTTGTGAACATCTTACTCGAGTTGCCAGTCTAATATAATAAAATGCTCTAAATGGATTTATTCGTTAAACAAGAGTAATAAATTTGAAACTACAAGCAGTCATTTTATTTAGCCTCCCACATAGTTTCTTGTGTCAGCAATATAAGCACATTTTGGACACCCATAGGAAGGATTAGATACAGTACGAAGTGCACACACGTGACGCGACGCGTCGCTCCGTTTAAATATTTTAGTGCCGCCAATGTGTCACGGGGAATGTGTGAAGGGGAAAACAACACTCTCCCTTTCTGCAGAACATGGGGGAAACTCCCACACACGGAAACTGCAACGTCACTAACAGAGCACCTGATATTACCTGGTTCGTCAAAGGAAAGGAAAGGTCAATCCAGGGAAGCAGGAACGCATATAGAGAAAGTTGATTGCTTTCTTTCATGCGAGCGAACGGATCATAAAATCAATATATTAGGTCTGGGTTATTGGGAAAGAACAGTATGTTGTACGTCTGTAGCAAGACAAGCTATTTAGTAAACTGGTTTATCTCGAACAGGTTTGAAATGCTTATATTTGAAACTAATAATCAAAACATGCAAGTTTTAACACAATAAGATATAGCCTTTTAGTAAAACAGAAGGGCTTGTTACATACATATTAATAGCTGTTGGAAAGGTAGAGTCAGATTAAAAATGCAATGCTATAGCTGGAATTCTATTCACTGTTCTAACCAACCGAACCTCTCCCCGTGAAACACAATTCGTTCTCAATGGCAACTTACAATGTCGTAAGTACTCTTAAGACATGGGCTTCGTAGTTAACCGCTAATGAGTCACTCAATATTAATCAATTGTTCTTCCACATATACCGTTTTAATCAATTGAGCATTGATTGACCTAATGGCGGTTAACTATGTGTCTCGGAAATCAGGGTAGAGATTGTAAGTCATTATTGGAGTAGGCATGTTGCTTTAAAATTCGGTAACATTTAGAAGAAGAAGAAGAAGAAGAAGAAGAAGAAGAAGAAGAAGAAGAAGAAGAAGAAGAAGAAAATATTGAGTAATATCATAACAATCAAATGTGTATTGTACACATGACTTTTTTGCTTACTATATGTATTTACAAAAGCTTATTCTTTTATTTCTTGTTAATGTAGATCGATTTCGTGTATATGATTAACATTAAATAGAAGAATAAGTATTTTTAAGAACATTTTGTTGAAGAGTAAGTAGAGAAAATCATGTGATTTCACGCATCGGATTTTTTTCCAAAAAACTAGAGATGGTCGGTCATTCATGGTCAAGAACGAAGCATTTGTTTAATGCAACCTGAGAAGTCTGGACTGGCAGAGCATTGTTTTGATAACGACCATAGAGCCAATTTTCGGGAGACGACCATCTTGGCAAAATGCAACAGTTACTGGAAGCGGAGAATTAAGGAGGCTTTGGCAATTTCCTTTGAAAGGAGCACGCTTAATCGTGATTCTGGATTTCAGTTCAGCTCCTCTTGGAAACCGGCCTTAAAAATGGAAATCCGTCGAATTAAGAAACAAAAAGCAATACACTTGATAATCAAGTTAAGTAGTTACGTTTCTTTGACACAATTTTCTATACTCACGCCATCTCCTGGCCTGGCATTTAATTTACTGAAAACAGTCGTTTGTTCAGTAATGCGAATTTTGATAGTGTTTTGTCTTTGTTTATAGTTGTGTTATATCCAGTATTTCATTTGAAGTTATAACATTTTATAAATATCCTGATGATGAGAGCGATGTGCACTCCCAAAACATCGATATCTAATCATCTTTTCACCTGGCTGGCTGCCCGAGAAGAAAGTAATGATTGTCATTGTTTTTACTTTAAGTCTTGTGAACAACGGGCTTTGAAAATAATAGCGATCTTTGCCGTGAAACTTCTCTTCGTATCGCTAAAACATGCAGGAAGTGCTGTCTGTATCACTGTCCTCACACAGCTTTGAGATATTCATAAGAAATTCGAATGTACCGGTATTTTTATGTGTAACCAACAGGTTCTCTGCCTGTTTGCAAGTTTTTAATGCCAGCGGAGTATTCTGGGTGCTTAAACTCATTTCAAGCAGGTTCTTTTCACGAAACATAAACATGCTACCA
Organism: Mantis religiosa; assembly: GCA_030765055.1. Lineage (NCBI taxonomy): Eukaryota > Metazoa > Arthropoda > Insecta > Mantodea > Mantidae > Mantis > Mantis religiosa. The sequence goes on from CM060957.1 coordinate 96,387,936, forward strand.
AGCGTTTTAATGCACATTAAGTTTTCCTCGTTGATCTTTACGTGCTACATAAAACTTCTGCTGCATTTACGCCATTCATTCTTATACTTCAACAAAGTTTTGCTCCAAGTCTGATTTAATATACAGAGACGCAGACGTTTTCTCTGTGTGCTCATTACCTGGAGCAAGTTCAAAACCCGTAATAGGAAATGAGAAGTTTGCGTTTGCAACATTTTCTGTTAAACAATATAAACAAAAGTGAATAAACATGAGTGTCTTGTAAAAATTTATGTTGGTCTTGGAAGTGATAGCTAAAGAAAAAAGTTGAATGTTATAAAATGAGTTTTCTACATGATGACTAAGATATGGAATTGTAATATAGGTTTGGCTGAGCAGAATAAGAAAGGTACCGAAAGGACGAGCTGAAAGAAATGTCAGCGCTAGCATCTGCGGTTCGTATTTTGGCTGATCACTGGTCCACAATATGACATGAGCTTTTCGTGATTTTCTTCAGTCGTTATCCATGAGCATTACACGAAATAAAAATACGCACTCCATACTGAGCGTCATTTGTCCATAATCGAATTGATGAAATGTACTTTCACTCCAAAATTCTCCTTCCTTTTTAATCAACAGTAACAAACTAGTTATATAGGTGGGCAACTGTTTAATTGAAATGTTATTAATAGCAATTTACTCAATAATTTACTCAGACGGTAACATTTACTTTTCCTTCATCAAAGAGGAGGAGCTAATAAGTCCTTCGGAGTTAAAATGAATATAATGAAATTCTTTTACACTTTACAGCAAAGTATATTCTACGATTTTTTTATTATTCTCAACAAATCATAAATTCCGCCTCTGTGACTGGTGGTAGCGTGTCTGCCTCACATTCAGAGTCCCAAGTTCGAATATCGGTTAGGGTGTGTTATCCAGAACGGGTGTTTTCCCGCGGTTTCCTGAAAGATGAATAGCAGTTAACTCTTAAGCTATATGAACTCTGAGCTCATTTCATCACAATTTCATCCAACTCATTCATCTTCCTATGTGTTGGAGAACGTTAAAAAGTTATAAAGACATTGGAACATATTTGACAACACAGCCAAAGTCTTCTAAGAGTGACAAGAAACTTACGGTTAAACATCGCGGTATGACTTGGATTTTGGGGTTGAAGCGATGTCAAATAAGGAACCTCGTCCGCCGCCCGAACAAATGGCAAATCAATGACTTAAGAATTCGTTATTGTTTCGGAATTGCAGACAGAATATTTAAATTTAGTGCATATTAACACACTCTTAGTTATTTTGATACAATTCTTTGGCTAGCTTTTTATTCAATGCCTTTTACTGTGTGGTTCTTTTTAGCAAAATATAAATTCACTTTTTTTCTTACATATGCGTGTTCTCATTTAAAACTGTGATGTCCGATTTCCCCAGCAGATGTTAAGACTTAACACGGGTTTAACAATAGTTAAAACAAAAAGTGCATTTCACCAACAAGTGTTAGCGTGACACTCGTGTTAAATCTCTCTTTTTAAACTAACAAGCCAAATTTCTAATGTTAAGTGCTTAACAATTGTAAATAGTCAAGATGGCGAGCATGAACTCAAGCTGTTGATGTCGATTTGCTATATTTAAGACCGTCTAAATGGTATTCGTAATAGAGTACGGCGTATGAGGAGAAATGATTTTGAGGATCTATCCGAAGAAAAATTTTACGGAGGTATAGACTGTCGAAACATGTTGCTATGCAGGTTACTGCGGAAGTACAAGAGAGGTTAGAACATGCATCGAAAGGAATATGACGATCTCGCCTTAGCTTCAAGTATTAATAACTTTGCGATTTTATAATTCACTGAATTGTGTGGATAATACACTGTCCACCTCCCGTCTTGAAACGTTTAAGTCAGTTGTCCTTCTTCGCTCCTCGCTTTAAATTTACGTAATACATAGAACATGCATCGAAAGGAATATGACGATCTCGCCTTAGCTTCAAGTATTAATAACTTTGCGATTTTATAATTCACTGAATTATGTGGATAATACACTGTCCACCTCCCGTCTTGAAACGTTTAAGTCACTTGTCCTTCGCACCTCGTTTTAAATTTAAGTAATACTGACAAGTTTTTTGGTGCTTATAGTAGTGACATGCATTAGAATTAAATTCGTTTCCAATATTTTTCCCGTGACATCTTTCTCTTTTACATTCACCGCATCCGTCCTCTTATTTTCCACGATATCCTTGCACTTCGTCACCAATTCAACTAACAATTGTTTCTCCACCAATGAGAAATTTGTCTCACGGCTTTATGATTTTGTTCATCTGCCATTTTTCAGCTTGTGCAGACGGAAATGAAAACAAAAGCGCATCGCAGTACGTTCAGAAAATAATACGACTCATCCATAGCCTTCTATAGCTGTGATATTTAAAAGTTTCTTGGCGTTAACACAGGTTTGTTAACATTTTCAGAAAACAGGTTGGTGAAACGCAAGAAATTTAGCATTGGTGTTAGCGCTGTGACAATTGTTACGTTACATTTGTTAACGTCGATTTTAACATCTGTTGGTGAAATCGGGCATAAGTGTATCATTTCCCCATACAGACGCAAAGTAAAAGTCGAGCATATTTCAATATTAACTCACATTTCCAAATGGTAAAGTAGTAAGTGTAGTTCACACACACACACAAACAATATGTACACTTTTGGAGGAGATTGAAATTGCAATGCATGAAATTAAATAGTAATAAATATTTAGGAGGTGACATCATCGTTAAACATCACATTTAGATTGTTCAGAAGAAATCAAGGACACAAAATTCTATGAGAATCGAATGATTTATCACTGCACATTTTTTGACACAAAGTAAAAACATCAAACGAAGTTAAGGTAATTATTTCAGTCTTTCATGATTAAAAATTCCAAAGTGATTACTTGATTACAGAGCATAAAGAAGCAACTGAACGCTAGAGCAAGTGAACATGGATATGACACCGGAAAATGGACTTAGGAAGATAGGAATTAAGGCTGAGGAGTGGGCACGGTCTGCTATTTTAGCTAGGTTATTTCAGGTTTTCAATGCGTATGAAAAGATAGGCGCATATAGCGATTTTTAAATAGTATGAAAACTGGCGGTGTTCGTTTATTCAAATTGTTTATTTTCCCGTAGGCTCCAAGCTTAACTTCAACTACAGAATCCCGCGTTCACATCTCAACTTGGCAGGGTGGACTTAATAATTACTTCGTTTATCAACTTTGTTGAATGTTTCTAATGGAATCTTTGTCGTGTTTCATTCCTAAATACAGAATCACATATCTTTGGTAATTAGGAATAGCACTTAATGTAAGCAATTATGAAGTTGGAAACTAGAGTAGGCGATAGATGGTACATTTAAGGGAAGATTTCTGTGAAGTGTTGAATCACAGTTCTTCTTCATTTAGCAATGCGAAGAAGAAAACGATAGTCGAAAAATTTAGGAAAACTGAAGCCTTAGAGCATTTGTAAACATTTTAATAAAGACATTTATGTATGGTCTAGAATGGCTCATGTAGGGCCAAGTTATTTTGTTGGTCATGTGTACTCTTTTCAACATTTTTTATCTTCTTTACCATAATTTGTCATAAAAGCCACGTCTCAATTGTTTTGTGTGAGATGAAATTTCATATTATAGAAGGTCGTATGTCGTTTTCGTTTGCCTTCTTGTGCTCGCTGCTATGCGTGTATTCAGGTATCTGTTTAATAATTTTATTTTCACGTTTACTGAAAGAAGGGAAGAGGCGTGTATAGCAGGACATTATCTGTTTGGAGTTGGTTATAATACGTGAAAACTCTTTCATTAATTCTTTGTATTCTCCTTATCTAGTACGCAACCGACCATATTTACTTATTCAAATACACAATGGTTTCATATTATTACTGAAATGGACATCTAGTTTGGTACAGGGCTATCAGCAAGCAGAAGAATCAAAGTATTGTGACTTTGTGGGTTCGTGAAATTAAAAGTCCAGGTTACAAACACCAAAGATTGCTCTTTATTTCTGTAGAAACACACTTAGTCAACCTGCAGTCGCAGAATTACGTCACATACACAATACAACTTCTAAGATCAACGACCACAACACAGCTCACACAACTGTTCACGCACGCGAGTTCAATTAAGAACTCTCTGAGTGACGGGCGGCGGCTTCCTTTTATAGCTACTCACTATTCCAGAAATTCGTGGACGGTGTTAGAAGAAAGAGGAACTCTCAAGAAATCCGTCTCCCTTCCCCCACCGTTTCGGCAAGCTTTTATCTCCGTACTGTACTGTCCGTCTCTTTGAATGCCTCGGCCGCGCCGCCTCGTCGCAACAATGCATTCGCGACACTATCAAACATTTGTTTCTATGAAATTCTTCAGTTCTTCACTAAAACGTTAAATGAACCAGTGTACCCAATACTAGCTACGTTTAAGTGCATATATCTTTCCCTTTAAATCCAATTTCCGAACTTTTTAAAAGTGTTTTTACCTATCTTTAATAAAGAAAGGATTGCATACTATCATACATCGGGATACCTAGATTTCACCTGAAATATACTTTTGAGCTCCCTGAACAAAAAAGAACATTTATAGAAAAAGCTATTGATGAACAGCACAACTTAGCAACGTAAAAATAAGCAAATGTTGCATTCAGCAGCTTCTAAAAATGAAGACTTTTCAAAAAAAAAAAAAAAAAAAAAAAAAAAAAAATCATCGTCCCCTCCTCCCAAGACAATACAATTCAGATTTATGTTGCATTTTGTGAGAATGCCCTGAACATTCCTCTTTATTCTGAAATATTTTTGCAAAACTGGTAAGCTGTAAAACATACACAAAATCTTACTGCACAAAAACTATGTATTGCTAACCAATTTGTCAATTTATTTCATAGCGTTATTTTTTTTTGAGATATTGCTTGTTATTTTAAATTTTAAATAATTATACTTTTCATAATTTTCTCAAGAGGTAAATCACTAATCATCACTCGTTTACCTACAACGAAAAGTATAAATGTGTCTCTATTTAAACTTTAGGTTCATAAGAGAATAATAAGCTTTTTAAGTATAATTTTTAGAGTAGAGAAAGTTCTGTATAGTATAACATGAGACTGTTTGTTTGACTCGTTTTCTCAAACTATCTTAAGATACAGCACTGAAACGGTTGAAGCGACTTCGTTGTCCTGCCATGATGCCCAATTTGAAGCCGTATGCGTCTGCTTCAATCTTGATCAGAGAGCGGCTATGCGTGGGTATCCGTGGGTGTGCAATCAAAGTAAGGATGATACCGGAATCTGAGTTTGAAACGTTTTAATAAACCGTATCCACTCTCACATAGGAGTTGCCGACCAATGGAAACTAATGTATTTGAATCCTATACTACGCGGTTCTAGGAGTATACTTCGAGACAACAATGACGCCACGTCTTGTTCCATCGGCGATCCGAGCAGAGGTGTCCAGGATTCTGCCGAGAAATGTCCTACTCAGCTTCAGTATTCTCCTAATCATCTTCCCTTTTGCTAATGACTCTAAGACCCCTGCTACTAGCTTCTAATATGATGTTTCATTACTGCAGTGTATTGCATTACATTACTGAAATTTTCAGCTTTCCATTTTAAAGTATCCCTATAAATTTCTAAGAAATACTCTCACATATGCCAAGAATTCCAAGCTACCTAATCTGGCAACTTTGGATACGTTCACTTATCTCGCTATCGCAACCGACCGAACTACTCAACGAATTTACCTGAGAACTAGCTATCGCTAATTACTGCGAGTCAAACTGTACTCATAATCTATTGTCCAACCTACAGCCTCTTAACTATTAACACGTCACAAAATATTCATATTTAATTTTATAAGTATTAATTTATTACCTGAAGGTAATAAACTAATTAACATATTAATACAGGCATGCACAACATTGAATTTGAAACTTCAAACGTATTTTCTAGATTTTGAGTTTATATGAAAACTTATAACTTACTGTGTTCTGAAAATAACTTATTTTGCTAGGATCAAAAAGAGATAAAAGTGATATATGTAAAAGTGATAAAACGTAAAAGTGATATATGTTATTCTTCAGATAATTAGTGATTTAAGATTTACAGAATAGGAATCATTAACTCATTTAAGCATGGAATGAAACTGCTCCTTTAACACTAAGCATTTGATTCATGTCTTGATAAACAAGGTATCCAAACTAACCAGAAAGAACTGAGGTCAATAACAGAAATGATATGATGGATTACACATGATGACACGATCGAAATAGAAGACAGATGATAAAAAAGAATGGGAAAGAGAACAACAAAATAGAAATAAAGTTAGCTTTCATAAGGTGACTCAGCTAATCGTTTTGCTTCATTTTTCACTACTTCAGGGCTGTCAGCTTCCAGCTGTGATCAATTCTTTTAGGAAGTTCTTGCCAAAAAGGTAGTTTCTCTATGCATTAAATGAATGGCATATCGGGGAAGTTGTTTGATCTGAGTTGGTTGTCATGGTTACCAGGATGTATGACAGACGTGTTAACCACGGAAAGTCTGAAGGTTGCAAGAAATACTGCTGACAGGCTTGATAAAACCTGTTACCGCAGCTGCAAAGTTACGGAATTCAACTTCCAATGTCGAGGGCAGAATTCTAGATTTGCTTCGGTTTCTTCAACTGCCGAGCTTCTTTCGTAGTACTACGTAAAACAAAGCCTTGCAGGGAAAACTCTCGTGACAAGATTCACTGTATGTCAGGCTTCTGGTCTAACAGAGAGGCTGCTGTGAGCCTGAAAATAAAATTAAAATTATTTGCTTTCTCTTCAGCAAATGTAAGAACACAGCAACTGATGGTTTGCAGAAGACATCTCGTTAACTAAATATTCTATAAGCAATTTTTAATATATTTATTTTAATTCGTCACAATGACTGGGCGACCACGCAGATGAAAAAACAAAAAAAGGCATTGTGTTTCAGTACAAATAATTGAAACAGCACATGAACAATAACTTTAATACAATAATTACAATGCAATATGGTAAACAATTTATAAATCAATGGCATTAAGTAATGGTAGTAGAGGATCTTGGCATTGGAAAACTAAAAATAAAGTATAAGTACGCTGTAAAACTCACGACATTAGTAGTTCAATGGCATGTATACATTTTTGCTTTTGCCCATAGAATCCTTAAACAATTTTAGAGGACAAATTTGTAAATATTCAAGATTCTGAAACATATCTTAATTATCAAAGCATTACACGTAACTATTAGATGTAAGTTCCATGTATTCCCCTCACCTTACACTTACATGCTTAGATAACTTACACTTGTAAAAACTAGATATTTAGAGGAAATAAATGAAATTTCAGATACCTAGTTTCTAGGACAGTTTTTGCTGTCAATATTAAAACTCTGAAATTTCTTTGCTAGCAGCTAAGTTTTCAATAATGTGCTGAGGCTTTCACGGCCGGCGTCAACTACATTATATTCATTTCCCGGGCTTGTAGGTCGTGGTCCAGTTAAACATCCGACGTTTCGCCGAAAACTGCATCGGCGAAACGTAGGACGTTAGTTTTCTTTGTTTTTCTTTGGTATTTTTTAATGATTTTTTTTCGCTTCAAAATATATTCACTCCCTTAAAGCATTACATTTTCTAATACATATATCAGCTACAAACCTAAAAAAGTTCTTATAGCGTGTATGCCGTGCATGAAATTTTATCGAAGGGCCAATTTTCAAATGTCATATGTGTATATGTTGGGGGGGGGGGGGGATAATAGGTGTAAGAATTCAGTTCTTTCGAAAAATTTAAATGTTTAATTTGAAAATATTTTATAGGAAAGAAAGGTTCTGTTGTTTTTATACCATGCCAGTTTCTTTTACATTATTGGTATGAAAATTATAAGATTTCATACCTTTTGAAACCTGTTGAAAGCAAAGGGGAGAACAGTTATTTTTAAAAGGATTCTCAGGTTGATTTAATATGTAGTGTAACGCAAATAAGGTCAATTCCAAGCTTATAGTGCTTTAAAATTGGTCAGCATGTAAATTTAATACCTAAACTGTTTTATATAAAATCATTTCTTCCCCAAAACATAGGCCAAAATTTAACTCTACAATACAGAAAGCAACTATGAATGAAAAATGATGAACTAGTGCTATAAAATTATATCATCCAGGTGTGGTTGAAGACACATGACCATGGGTTCTTTACAAATATGAAGATTATTGCAGATCAGTTTAAACTGATGCGTATATAAATTTTGAAATTACAATGCAATGCGCTTACTAAACTGGCATTTAGCTTCAATTAGTGTTTCTTGGGTTAAACCTTGCTGGGAATTGTTGGAATGGATCAGGAGAATAAAGAATGTTATTAGCCCCTCTGGCAAAAAGAGAAAAGAATAAATAAATAAGTAAATAAAAAGCATTTTCGCAGCTGTCAACTGAGAGTTTAGTGGAAATGTGCTCACATTATGGAAACAGACCTACGTGTATTCATAATCTACACGTTTACAGATATTCATTTTTATGTATAAAATAGCGCCTGTTAAAGTGTTGCAAATGAGTCGCCCACCTCTGCGTTGTGGGGATAGCATGTCTGCTTCACATCTGCTCTGAGTTTGACTCTCGGTTAGCTTGAGTTACCCCTATTTTGAGAGACAAATGTCAGTGAACTTTAAGCTATAGGGGTCCATGTCTCATTTTAGCATCATGTCACCTATTTCATTCATTTATCGTCGATTTTTGTTCTTGTAATTTACATCTTCCAACGTTAAGTCATGACGATGAATGACATGGATGAAATGATACTCAAAATGAGCCCAGGGTCCATGGAGCTTAGAGTTACTCGACATTCGTCATCGTCTATATGGCTTATCAAGTTAAATGTGTTCATTCTCTTTGTAGGTTTGTTCAACTAGGTGTACTGCCTCGGTACTCCTAACCCTTGCATTGCTAATTAACAATTTAAACTTTCTACGATTGTAAAATCCATTTGTAAACATTTTAAAATGACATTTTGTTATTGAACGGTAGTTGGTCCATTGTTGTTAAGAGAAAGTGTTAAAAACAGAAGGCAGTTTCAATACAATTGCTTTGGAGGCATGTATTTTAGCTATCTAGGTTTAGTTATCGGGATGCTAACCACGTCCCACTCTGCAGTAGTGCACCTCACTCATGACGCCTGTAATGTGTAGAGCGGGGAAACAGAGCTGTCCGCTTAAAGTCGTCAAACCTTTTATGGAAATCTGTGCGAGGGTATTTTATTATGGCATCCAAATTATGTGACATAATGGACTAAATGAGTTTCAAATGAAGGGTTTATATATCAGATGATTGAGGCCTCAAATAGAAATGATACAAATACACAAAAAGTTCGCACAAAAAATATACTGTAAACAGTACAGGGAATGGCTATACAGAAGAAGCTCTCTGAGGTTATTATTTAGAAAGATTTAGTTCCTTAAGTGATAGCCTTGCATTCCTAGGCCTAAAGGAAGTAGGGCATTAGCTAAGGCGCATAATTTTTATTCCAAGTTCATGTCTTGAGGCACAGCTTGCAGGCGGCCGGCCGTGTTAGCATTGGCAGGATATGCAAGTTTTTAAGTATAATCTTGAATGTCGGTCATCACTTGAATGAATCTGGCCTTGTATGAGGGAGATGCCAATCTTATTAAGGAAATGGAAACCGACAGTATCAAAGGATGTGGGCACAAAGCTGCATGTAGTCAGATACCAAACTTCGCAGCATTTTTCTGTTTGTAAGGTGCTTACAGTAATACGGTACAGTAAACTAGCACATAGCGACTTGTGCGATACAAGAATAATCATGTGAGGTAAATGGAAATGGAAAAAAGCCCTTTAAATGTGTAAACTAGACTTGAAAAAACAAGTTTTAAGTCTGAACTATACAGTATAAAAATACTATATATAATGTACAAATGTAAACATGATACCACTACATATACTACATATTATGCAAATTAGATTCAAATGGAAAAAAAAAAAGAGCCATCTCTCCCTCCCCCAAAATAAACAAGCATGTTGGCTGAAGAGGGCGCAGTAAGCCCTGATGCAGCCTTGGGTGAAATAAACTCAAAATCCCCCTAGTAGTAGTAGTAGCGTTGCCAACCCGCAATTAACATATTTATTACACAATTTCAGTGTATGACATTTCGTGCGCCACCCTGTATTTCAGAAGTAATTTCGGTGAACTGTCGGTATCGAGTATTTGTATGGAATACTTACTCCTCTACTTATTATAATTGCGTGGTAGAAAAAGCAATGATACATCCCATTATATTCCTTTTGCTTGTGACATTTAGTATATTCTTTTAAAAAGTTGTTGGTAAACTGAAAATTACTATGAAAGTTAGTGTCAGAATGAAAATTTAAATCCCGGCTGTGGCATTAAATTTTTCAGTCTTACTCTGCCTTTTCAAACTTTGGTCTACATACAGCTAGTGTGGAAGAACAATTAATTTCCATTGAAAACTACTATTTTTGTAATGCTGCATTTATATGTTGCATTTATCGTCAGAGGTCATATCGGTAGCCCTTTATCTTTTGGAATATTTGCAATAAACAATATGCATTCGCTTTACAGTGGTTCTAATCTTTGGATTGGTGTGTTTTGATTACCACAATTTCACACACACACACACACACACACACACACACACACACACACACACACACACACACACACACACACACACACATACACACTCTCATACTTCGAGGCCCTAGGGAGGTTGGGGAACAATTTGGGCAGAAGAAAAATTTTCACCCTCCAGCCAAGAATTGAACTATGGACCTCTGTATTTGAAGATCAGCGTTACTTCCAGAACACACAGATAGTCTTTAAATAACAGTTATTCAGCTTATTTGAATTAAAAAATGTTTAAAGGTTTCTGAGTGAAAATCATTACATGCTTATATGAAATTTTCTTAGAATAAAAACTTCTTTATATTGATTTGTTTTAATATTCGTTTTTACATCTTCGTTATGTCTAGTCTGTTTTCAAAATTGGTAACTCATCTTTGTAACTTTCGAAACCGTCACGTTTATTCTACATTTTTATGAGAAAACACATTTTAAGGGTTGACGGGAGTCATGCCAATTTTAGAGCTTAGAAAGAACACCAATTAATAATGTTTGGGAAACGTAAGGTGTACTTTAAAACCAAGGTATGTATCACCTACCGCCTCCAGCCTCCAGCTGCCTACAAATAATCGCTTCTAGTGCTACACGTTTTTTGTACGAGCTTAGTTGTGTAAAAACAGTCATCATTTAAAAAATATTTATGGCGCAACGTCGACAAGGCATCTTGTACAATGCAAAAGATGGATGGAGAGTACTGGGAAGTCAATTACAGTTTGTTAGAGCGTATCATTGCGAATGAAAGCGAATAAAGAAAATGACTGGTAATACGAATGTAAATAAGGCGCTGCTACGTAATTGAATGACAGGAGCAAACGAAAATAGAGATGACGAGAACACCCTAAGGACTTAAGGATTACTAAATAAAACCAAGCCATTAGAAAAATGTAGTTTTAACAGTATATTTGCTTTCGAATGCTTCTTTATTTCAATGGAATCTTCTCGTGAGCTTTCATTAATCTACTGAATATCACAATGCCCTTAATATACGTCCAAGTAAATTGTGGATGTCCATTGTTTTCTGTTCAGATTTTTAAAATATATGATATTTAAATCATTTGTGACCTAAAGTCAGAGAAAGCGCGTGTTCAAGGACGTATACAGATTTAAGATCTTATTCTCTCGTTTTATTTAAGTTTGCTGTGCGAATCGCTAACAAAGAAAGCCCGATTGGAAGGGATAAAAATACCGATTTGTCTTCACTGTTGAGCTCACAGTATGTGGGTGGCTAACTCGTGACGCCAGCTAGACGTGAGGAATAACCCCTTACCAACCTTATCTAAACAGAACACCTACGGAAATAGTATATTCAGCATCTCTCCAGAATTCTTTTAACAATAGTGCACTCCCCTCGCATTATCCTTTGGAACTGTTCTGGAGAAACAGGTGGGTGGGGTTTCAGTTCGTTATTCGTATGTTACTTTTTTCCTTTCGTTCAGCTTCTGTAAGCAGAAAAGCCTTGCGAGGGGCTTTCTTTTAGGGTAGGAATTTTCAAACTTTACTTTCTCTACCACGTATCCAGTAGGCAAAGAAACTACTGCATTCTACTAAAAAAAATCTATATGACGACATTTTATCGGAAATATATGTTCTGCGTCTTCTGAATACCCAAAAAGGCATATTTAGAAAAAAGGTCTGTGTATGTGTCTGTATTGTGAATATCACAATATGCCCGTCTCGGTAGCGTGGTGGTAGCATGCCTGCCTCACGTTCAAGAGGTCCCGAGTTCGAATCTCGGTCAGGGTGAGTTACTTGGATAAGGTTTTTTCCAGGGCTTTCCCTTATCCTGAAAGACGAATGTCGGGTAATTCTAAGCTCTATGGACCCTAGGCTGATATGAGCATCATTTCACCAATTTCATTCATCGTTCGATATGACTTAACGTTGGAGGACGTAAATTAAAAAAAAAAAAAAAACTCGGATAAGTACCAAATTTGTATTTAAGTTCAATGTCTTCAGAAGCTTAGACACGAAGGTTATGAGGAAGAAGAATATGCCTCCGCCCAAACTACTTGTTCAAGAAACATTTTGTTTTTTTTTTCCCTTAAAATAGGCCTCTGTAAAGTGAATATTTATTAATATGAATCAGACAGAATAATAATTTTGTTAAGAGTATTGGTAGAACTATATAAAATAAACGACGAGTAAAAAAAAATTAAATATAACAGAACAGAATTTTATGACTCGGTGTGGGAATGTGATGTAGTTTAAAGGAGCCGCAAATTTAAATTTGTTTGCCTTTAACCTAAGCATTTCTTTTTTATAATTTAGATTCGTAGTATTTTAATTCATTTTGTTTTCCTGGAGCGCCCATAGAGCCCTTAGGAAATAGGTTGGAAAAGCCTGCTGTAAAGAACACTCAGCTTTCATGTGAAAACTACGTTTTCATTGCTTTACTACTGTTGCATTCAAACATGACATATATCTCAACCATTTATTTTGAAATACAATTCTTCATACTGTTTGAAAGCTCCAGCAACATTTATAAATCTCTCGTATGCATCTCTTTAATGCTGTCTTCTTCCCTTCCAGCCGTCGTGTATAAGATAGCACTTAAAAACATTAAAAACATTGAAGTATACCTCTTGCCTCAAATGTAAGATAGCTCTCAAAGGGTATGGCTAAAAGCGAGAGTGTATTTTATGATACCTTTGTTCATGCTGTTTCATCATCGAATCTCTACATATATCTACATTTATTTTAACTGAATTTAGAACCCAGAAGATTCCATTATATAATACAATTAATCAGCCAGTTTAGTCGTCTCATAATTCCTGAATACTTCCCAGCTTTGAATCTTCAGATGATGAATGAAATGGGTGAAATGATGTTCAAATTAGCCCAGCGTCTATGGATAAGAATAAGGGAAAACCCGGGAAAAATCTTATCCAGATAACTTGCCCTGACCGAGATTCGAACTCGGGTCCTCTTGAATGTGAGGCAGACACGCATCATCGTGCTATAAAGGTGAGGCAGCTTTGGATCTGATTAGAGATGCTGTTTATAAAAGTTCATTAACTAGATAAGGAGTACTTTATCCGAATGTTGAAGTATGTTTCACTGCAGAATCTGAAATCAAGTTTATTATTATTATTATTATTATTATTATTATTATTATTATTATTATTATTATTATTATTATTATTATTATTATTATTATTATTATTATTATTATTATTATTATTATTATTATTATTATTATTATTATTATTATTATTATTATTATTATTATTATTATTATTATTATTATTATTATTATTATTATTATTATTCATGGGCAAAGGTTCGATCCTAGGCGACCGCAAAGTGAGATGTGTGGTGGACAACACGGCGCTGGGGCGGCCTTTCTCCGGGATCTCCGGTTTCCCCCGCTATCTCATTCCACCGGTGCTCCATTTTCATCTCATGTATCATCAGTGTCATCGCCTGCGGTGCCGTATGTAGTAAAAGCGGGCGTTAAACACTCACATTTCATTTTTTTTTTCCATGGGCAATGGATTTTAAATTTACTCAGTGAATTCGTTCCAGGCCATGAATCATTTCGAACCTATTACGAATGATTTAAATTACTCAAGGCAGTTGAAAATACTTGCACGCCTCTTGAATAATAAACTGTCAGCATTATACAATTTTTAAAAATAGTTTATACTTATGTGTTTCAGAACTTACGGTCCAATGTTTTTTGAAATAGGAGTAATCCGTTCATATACACGTGTGTGTGTGTGTGTGTGTTTGTGTGTGTGTGTGTGTGTGTGTGTGTGTGTGTGTGTGTGTGTGTGTGTGGGTAGAATTGTTTTTCCAATAGTTTAATTTTGTAAGGTTCACATTTAAATTACAGGTGTTATAGTAGTTACATTTACCTTAAAAGATAATTATAATATAATTATATTGTATATAATTGTAATAATAAAAATCTTTAAATGTATAATAAAGGTATATTATAATCGGTGAGATATTTAAGTTGTTTAAGTATAGGCTTATAATACAACAATTTCGAACCAAGTTAGGTTGTTTTATTATTATTATTATTATTATTATTATTATTATTATTATTATTATTATTATTATTATTATTATTATTATTATTATTATTATTATTATTATTATTATTATTATTATTATTATTATTACTATTACTATTACTATTACTATTACTATTACTATTACTATTACTATTACTATTACTATTACTATTACTATTACTATTACTATTACTATTACTATTATTATTATTATTATTATTATTATTATTATTATTATTATTATTATTATTATTATTATTATTATTATTATTATTATTATTATTATTATTATTATTATTATTATTATTATTATTATTATTATTATTATTATTATTATTATTATTATTATTATTATTATTATTATTATTATTATTATTATTATTATTATTATTATTATTATTATTATTATTATTAAAGCTTAGGGGAATTTATGAAATTGAGTAATTTAGGATGTTCTTAAATATATAGCAGAAAAAAGTTAAAAACTAACTTTTTCAAACTTCAATAACTAAGTTAATAACTATTCTGTTTACATGTCCATTCTGCAAATCGACTGCAGAAACATTCATTGTAAAGGCTGGAGTTCGTGATGCAGCAAAGGGCATGCCTGTAACAGTGAAAGTGCAATTGGTTACGCCCACTTGGTTTGCAGTGTGTGTACCTATGCATTAATGTTTATTGTTTCCTTTTGTGTTGCAGGTAAGTGCTGAGACTGTGGCAAGGAAGTGGTGAGTTAGTATCACATTTCGATTTTTATCTCCATCTAATGAACCTTAGGCAATAATAACCATTCACCTCCCCAGGTTCAGTGATCATTGTATTCCGGGGTTTCTCTTGACTAAGAACAAAAAACAGGGAAAAAGTAACGAAGGAAAGAGAAGAAGGAAAATAATAATAATAAAAAGGAATAGAACTAGTGGTCAAACTCCGTGATCTGTTTTAAAGGAGTTCATTTTGAAAGTGAAAATACTTGAACAACCTGAAGTGTGAAGATCTAAAAAAATAAACACTGACAATTTCATATGTTCACTATCAATTACATTTAATGAATTCTGTTAGAGTATGCGTTTGCTCATTCTGTTAAAATATACTTTATCTTCATAGAGTAGCCGTCTATTAAGCAAGATTTTAGATATTGCGTTAACTTAGATAGTCGCCTAGTAGTCCAAATGATATTTACTCCTAGTATATTTTCAAACAGGAAAAATTCTCATGAGTGTGTATTTTTCAAGACGTCAAATCCCAATTTTTATATAGGATGCTTCAAAGGTGTGGTACAGAATGCAGGGATAAGAAGTACATCATGAAGAGAAGCAAAGACACGCTCTAATAAACATGGACCCAGGTTTATTGGGACTTGTGTGGCTGTTACTCTTTGCACTTCAAAGCTGTGATTGGTGGTTGATACTTATAATACAATTATGACTGATTTTGTTGCATTTAATACCTGGTATACATTGAGTCTCAACCAGAAACAAAATGACATTTTCTAGTGTCATTAATTTCCCCTCCCATGTTTTTGGTGCTATTTTTAGATGGGCCTTCTCTTCGGTTTTTATTCTCTTTCCTGTATCTGAACCATCACTTTGAAATATCCTATATGGAAACCTTCATATAACCGAATGCAAGGTATTAGCTGCCAGTATTTTGACGAGATAAATCACCAAAAACCCTATATTCCTTTATCTCCTCCTTAGATAAAGGATGTTCCATTCAAACTTACAAAAGATGAGATCTTTTTGTGTTTCATAACTAAAGTTTCCTACTGGACAGTACTGCGAAAATCCAGTTAGCTTATTGCCTGCTTGTGTAATTTATTTGGCCAGCGTAAAGCATATGGAAAAATCTATCGAATCTACTGAATTTTCTTTGAGAAAAATACTAAAGCTGTAATGAGATAATCCACTACCGGTAGAGAATCAAATGCAGCACTTCCGGATGAGAAGTCAGCTCGCCGAACCTTGGCAACGGAGGCAGATACATGCATTTCTGAAAAGATCATAGACTTTCTTCCTTGTGCTTGATGTAAACAAGTCATTTGGAGCTGCAGCATAGGAAATAAGACGATAATAAGAAATCTCAAGAACCCTTTTGCGGCCGTGAAAATTTCTTTTAGATAAATGCTTATGTTTCTATGCTGGTGTTTGATCCTTATTCGTTAATACAAAGTATTGCAGATTGTTCACTGCTTTTGGTTTACTCAAAGACTCTGTAGAGAGGCTGAGATCGTAGGTTGAGCATTTAATTAACATTACTGTAGGGATATCTCAATAACAATGGTACAAGCTAATTGATTGTTCGGAATAAACAGCTGCAAAAAGTAAGATTACTTAAAGCTTTGTGTGAATGATTGTACATCGATTCATATATTCACATAAATGATATTCACTGGTGGATAAACTTTGCTCATTCCTTGGGCCATGTGTTTTGTATTTTGAGGTTCATTGATAATTTAGGATGTAAAATAGTAAATCAGTATACTTTCATTTGTTACAATTTTATTCGTGTAATGACGTCGGTTGAAATTCAGAATAAGCGGGTAATGTCGGGAAATGTCGTTAGTGTAACAAAATATCCTAAAGCAATTTACACTGTACTTCAGCCAGTCCCGAATTTAAATTAGCACTTTAGCATTATTTGAATACATTTAATTTTGCCTTTTAAGTAGGTGAAAGTAATGTTTTTAATGAAATATTCATTGTTTCTGATAATGGCTAGAAAAATACGTTATTTGTTATTTGAAGAAATATAAAACAAAATTACTGGGATAATTATTTTACCAACTGCAGTTTTAAATATTCGCTCTCAGAAAAGTCAGAAAAACTAGTATACGTATCAAAGATCTCGTCGATGACGTCACAGCCCAAGCACGTATGTCTGCAGAGAGTTCTCTTAAACAATATATGCGTTATCAAAGGGTAGAGTCAGACTGAAAAATTCAATGCCATAGCCGGGATTTGAACCACGGATCTTCTGGTCTCCGTCCAGCCGCTCTAAACCATTGAGCTACTATGGCCAACGTGCCAGCATGACATTAAATTCTCCAACTGACTCGTGGTTCTCCCGGTAAACCACGAGGAGTTCTCATAAACCCATGAGACAACTACCTTAATGTCAACTTATTATGCTGTAAGTACTTTAAGGCCCGGGCTTCATAGTTCGGACCACTATTAGGCTATTGGAAATTAATTGTTCTTTACACTAGCCGTGTGTAGGACACACTATAAAAGGATAGTCAGACTCAAAAATTCAATGTCATGGCCGGGATTTGAACCACGGATCTTCTGGTCTCCGTCCAGCCGCTCTAAACCATTGACCTACCGTGGTTCAAATCCCGGCTATGGCATTGAATTTTTCAGTCTGGCTGTACGCTTTCATAGTGCGTCATACACACGGCTAGTGTGAAAGAACAATTAATTTCCAATATATGGGTTGACATATCTGACAATTTTGGAAAAAGAAACACTTAAATTTAAATAATGCACCCTTATGATATATATATATATATATATATATATATATATATATATATATATATATATATATCCGGGAATACTAAATTTATGAGAAAAGCCACTTCACAATCCCCTTCTTTCAGTTTGCGACATTGATCAGCTAAAGCACATTTTGAATACTTATGGCATTTTCTAAATGGCATCAGAGAGATGATTGAAGATACTGCTATTAAAAATATTGTTAATAATGATTTGGCTTGTATTGTTTAGGACCAAAAGAGCGATTTGCACTGAATTTGTTTTCGATTACCACTCAAGCAACACGTGGCTTCAGCCTATTAGACATGAATGAACTGGTTTGTTTACAGTAGTGCAATTAACTTTTGATATCGGTCCCCGAGATTAAAAGCCGCGTAATGACTGTTAAACACTACATAACATCAATTTTGTTTATTGCCTGCATTATCTCTTACCGGAACGTCGGCAGTAGTACAGACGAGAAAATAATTTGAAAAATAAATCTGTTCTGAACGTTAGAAAGTCAAACCAGCTCTAGTTCTGATAAATCACTTTCGTGGCTAATATTTTTGTTCTATAAATTAAGTTGCGCTTTCAAAGGAAAGGTATACTAACTGGACACATTTTATGTATGTTTGTGTGATTATGAAAATAGCCTGAAAGGTGCAAGTTTTATTTGTATACAGCAAATTACATGACTTATAGAACCACATGGGTACGTTTCAGGGATGGTAGATTTACTGTCTCCCATATACGGGCTTTAGTTCGAGTTTTATCTTTGGTCTTCGTTTTGTACTGTAAATCGTGCTCAGCGTGGGATATCAATTGTTTTACTTCGCCACCTGACCTTTGCACACTCAGTGTAACAAATGACGTTCGAACCGTAACAATAACGTCGCCAAGAGTCTGAAGTGGCGAGAGACGACCTCCGGGGTAATAGTGTCGCGTGAGGTGATATCTAACACGCGACCATCACGGAACTTTGTTTTCCACTGTATGTACAGCCTTGTATTACTAACCGCGTTTTCGTTTGTCGCAGATTGCGAAACTAAACACGAAATTGCATAAAAACATAAGTGGAAATTTCGAATATTTGTTTAATCCGATAAAAATTGGAATTTTAGTACAAAATTAATATATTAGCAAATGATTAAAGTATCATTGAATTTATACACATCGCCATACGTTACGCTATAGTAACTAAAATGTCAAAAAAAAAAAAAAAATAAAATCTTATTTTAGGTATGATATGAAAAATATGTCTCATACGGTCCCGTCTCCGATAAACAAGCAGGATGGCTCAGGCAGTTTCGTCTGTGGCCCGCATTCGGGAAGGCCGGGTGTTGAATCGTGTCCCGTGGCTGAGCTTCCTGACCCATGGGTTTTTCGGAGGCTTTCCCGGGTCGCCAGGCTAATTACACCCTCCGAATATCCTGACCCTCGATTTTATCTCCATAATCATTTCATATCTTCCATGTGGTCGTCTCTTTCAGGGTAGAAGTGTCGGCGATGCATACCAGGATGAGGTGCTCTGAGTAAACCAATTCCTCCTCCGCTAGGATGGTTGCCGGTCTCCTAGCCCAGGTCTCGTGGTGGGATGAAAGTTTCCGTCTAAGTAAAATGTAGGGAACATGCTCTTTGCACTGTCATGACTCCTTTGACGGCCGCTCTGTCTTCTCTCGCCTCATCCTTTCTGCCCAGGGATGCCCCACTTTGCGGCATAGGTGTAATAGACCAAATTTGGACCTCCGTGCCGAGATCCCTCCGAAATAATCCAGTTCCAGTTCCCGCCTCAGATAACAAAGTTCACTGTACCAAGCCTGGCAATGAGTGCATTTATTATACACACGCATGCACGGAAACGTGCCGATACCCTCACTGTTTTCCCTATGTGACACTGAAGAAACCTCTTTATCATTTCTGTCTGATCCAATACCTTGATGACCTCAGTAATTTGAAATAAATTTCGAGACACAAACATTTGCTTATAAACAAAGTACATGAAAAGTGGAAAAAGAGGAGCAACGAAAACTGTAATTTGAGTGACCAGAAGGTGCTGCTTTGTAAAATCGCGTCATATTACGAAGGGAATGAGACAGAAAATCAAGAAGATTATTGCGCTTCAGAAGAAGGTTACAGCTGCAAGGACGTTGAGCAGTACAGTATACAAGTTTTTGTCTAACTTTCTAAACTGTTGTTGCATAAGACTGTTAGAGTTCATCGAAAGCATGAGGGACTGAGAATGACCTCACCTGGTCGAATCTAAAGTTATGTTTTGTTTACATCATATGTGGTACCTACTTCAAAAAAGGTTAACATTGTTACTCTTAGCTTTGTTTATTGTTTTATCTCAATTTCAAAATAATTTAGTTATTACGTTAAAGGAAATTAACATATAATATTTTTCATGAAAAAGTTAAATTTCCACCAGATTTCTGGTTACTGAGTTTCTGTAATTTATGACAATTGTTTTTATATGTTTACTCTTTTTGCAATTTTCGTTCATATTAATCTATAGTATTGTGTCACAAAAACTATTTGATCATTCTTATAGTACTGAAAGTCCCTGGTGATAGGTTATACATATAATGCTTACATAATTTTGAAAACTGGGAGATAAAAGAGTTGTATGTCGATATAGTTAATACCACGAAATTACAAAACAATACAACTTGAGTTAACTGTACCCACCTTACCACCTACAATCAAAATACATTTGTTAATCCCTGTGATATTTGTGTGGTTCAGTAACTTCAGCCAGTCGTTCAACATTGTAATTAGAAAAATAATAAGCAAATGGCAACTTAATTTGTCGATGGTGAGTAACATTTACTTAGGGAGGGAGAGGGAGGGAGGAAGCGAGAGGGAGAGACTACTATCTCCTTTGTTTCGTTTGTTGGACTTCCGTTCTCTCAGTTCATTATTTTTAAATCCTTTTTCTTTTGCAGCTTCCTTTGCTTTAGCTCTTTCTGCATTTCAGTATTTCGGACAAGGGCTTTGTTTTCCTTATTAATTCAGTATTATAGGTTTTAAAGTTCATTACTTCATAATCTTTCGTAACGGTATTGACGAGTGGGGAAAAAGCGTATTATCAATGACAGCATATCAAGTTCTGGTTGCAGAATGCACACATTTGAGCGACTTCAAAAAATGCACAGAAGTGCAGTTGCCACAAAATAAGCTGTGTTAATATTACAATTCGGTGACCTGTAGTGCCCATGCATTAAACAATAGTTTAGCCAGGAAGGCGGAGCGGAATACAATTTTTTTGTGTAATTTACGTCCTCCAACGTTAAGTCATATTGGACGATGAATGAAAGGGGTGAAATGATGCTCAAATGAGTCCAGGGTCCAAGGAGCGTAGAGTTACCCGACATTCGTCTTTGAGGATAAGGGAAAACCCCGAAAAAACCTTATCCAAGTTACTCGCTCTGACCGAGATTCGAACTCGGGACCTCTTGAACGTGAGGCAGACATGCTACCATCTACGCTACCGAAGCGGGCGGAATACAATCTTCCGACAGCTAATGGCGTTACAATAAACACAAAGTCTGCCTAAAACGGACGCATTATATGCCGGAAACCTGGAAAAACGGAAAATGAATTTCGGAACGGAGCTATTTCCGTGTTAAATGCTCTTAACCCGGAAAAGTGCCTATCGGGGAAAGGGAAATATTTTTCGGGAACCGTTTGCGTAAAGAACCTGATTAATACTAATTACTTTATATGTAATGGGTTACAACGTACGTATTTTAAAAAGTGCAATAATTTTGAGGACACTTGTACCGAATTGGTTCCATTATGGTTCCATGAAGTCATAGTCATAAACAGTAATCCTTCGAGGAAAAGGGAAAACAAACCGCTCTCTCAGTTCTCTTCCAAACACACATGGTAAGGGTACAACTGTTTTGTAGTGTGTTCATTCTCAATGTCGTTGTTACACGTGATCAAGTACGAGTGGAAGAAAGCTGTGAACTTCGGTAATTTTTTTGAAAAGTAGTTTTTATGTACACAAATTCTGTAGAATTTGAAACTCATCAAAAAAGTCTACAGAGTACGACGAGCTAAATCGTGGTATGTTCAAGTGGTTTGTTAGTGTGCTGCTAAAGAAATGTCCATTTCTGGACCATTGCTTCAGACTCGAGCTTTAGAGACAGCAAGAAAATTAGACAAAGAGAATTTCAGAGCTTCTAATGGATGCCTAAAGAGTTTCAAACATCGTCATAACGTTGTTTGAATGCTGTGTGTGGTGAAGCAAATGATGTTGATGTGCAGACAGCTGTAGATTGAAAAGGGAAAATTAAAAACAGACAGAGAAATTAGGAGATAAACTACTATAAATGTATGTAATTGAAAATATAGTTCATAATACATATCAGCCTATTATTATTTGCACTTGATTTTATATTATTCCTTCACTGTAAGACTGAGCGACTATTTATTCAGACACAACCCTCTCTAAGACGGAAACCTGTTTAAGGGGAAAATAAATGCCGGAACGATTTCGTTCCGATTTATAGAGGTTTTACTGTACTTGAAATGTTCTAATGAAATAAATGTCCAATTGCGTTGAAGCGGCGGGCAGCTCTAACCATACGCGTGAGGACAAGGCGTGCCAATAGGTGGTCGCATGTTAGTCGAGGCAGTTTAACTCGAGAATGTGAAGCCTTATAATTCTGCAGTGAAACCAAACGATTCGTGAGAACTTGTCTGTAATCTCAGTAGAACAGCACTTGGCAATACATTCAGTGAGAAAGATTTGAGCTGAATTTCTGATCCGATATCTCATGCATAACATACTGTTGACCAATTAAACTTGGATGCATCTCTTGTCTTGTGTATATTACCTTCGTCCGAACATACTGTGACTTTGTGGGTTCGTGAAATTAAAAGTCCAATTGCACAAACTCAAAAGGTTCTTTATTTCCACCGAATTACAGTTGGAACACTTGCCGATTACATAGAATTACGTAGCGCACACAATTACAATTCACCAGTTCGTCTGTCACAGCTTCACTCTACACTCACAATTACGTACAACTCCTCTGATACACGTACACAGTCTTCACTAGCACGGCGCTCCTACGGCTGCTCGCCAAGAACTGAACTGACTCGTCCACTGCAGGCCTTATATGGCCTTATATAGGGAAGATCGCCGTTTCTAGAAGTCTCGCGGTTCAGTGAATCTTCCCGACTGTTCCAGACGACAGGGAGGGGGAAAGAGATGGCTAGTGATGTTTTTCCAACCATCCCGCTCGTTAGCGCTACAAGATAAATGGGTAGGCGTGATCTGGATGCCTCTTGTCGCCTACCTGACTGCTAGCTGGTCGGGCCTTCCGATAATTAGGTGACAATACTGACGGCTCCGTATCAGATAACCTCACCACTACCAAATTAGAGGAAAAAAAATCCCCCCTACCAAAAAAAGTATTTCGAAAACAAGGGTAATAAATGGGAGACAGAAATATGTAAACCTCCTGATGAAACACTCCCAGTAATCTAAATTATTCTTTTTTAAAGAATGCTTCATATTATTTCTTAGCAAAAAATTAAAAGTTGTAGATGTTCTTAATCATAGTATGTACTGAATATGCAGAAGTATTCGTAAAATCTATGTAAAATCAATGTTAAATAAATCTAGAGGATTGCTTTCATGTAGAGTACGATTAAAGAGCTTTGTGCGTTTTAATGTGCATCTAAATTACTAGAAATTATTGAAGCTCAAAGACAGTTTTATCATTTTCTATTAAACCATTTAAAACTATGTTCTGACAGAAGCTCCGAGAAACAAGATGCAGCGGATATTTGAAATGACATGAAAATCATACCCTGTAGTTCGTCAGCAAGTTCCCAGTGCTTGATCTATAAAGAGAACAACATAGCTCAAAGCGAAAAGGCAAATAAGTTTTAAATATCGTCCAACAGACACATCTCAAGGACCAACGCATCTCAGGTTTGAGTAATTTGGCCAGTTGGATTAATTGTTCATTTTTGCCGTGTTCTTCCTTGTTAATTTTTCTACCACGTAGAGAAAATATTGGATTATACCCAAAAATTGATATAAATGTTTCACTGCAAATGTATGTCTTGAGATTTCCAGAACAAATACAAAAAAGTAAAGAAATATGTGTGTGCGTGCGTGAACAACATAACTACAAAACCAATCTGTTCTACTAAGTTGTAATGGTGTCATTATGCAAATTACCCATCTGCTCAAAACAGAGTCATGTCTGTATAAATATTTAATATTGGTACTATTTATTATTTTTGCCCATTCATATCTGTATAAATATTTAATATTTGCTTTCTTCTTATTCTTTTTCCTAACACGCATCAGTTGAACAGAAGCTGTGATTTTTTAAGTTTAACTTTTAAATAGTTACCTCGTTACATGCATGCAATGTGCAGAGCAAACCTGTGTAAGCTTTATATTGATAAAGTCAAGTAAATTATGACACACCTGATTCGCCAGTTTATCTCTGTATTATTGAATAAAACGTTGAAAACCAAAGCATTCACTAGTAGGTAGTTAACGGAAACAGTGGCAGAATGCTTCTGAACTTTTTTCCTTATAAGGATCAGAATAACATCGACAGTATCTGCATATTGTGGGCGTTGATTTAGCTACATCCTGTATTATTATTTATTGCACTGTTAGAGGGAACATGGCAACTATGCGAACAAAGATGACGTTATACATGGAAAATAACCTGGTCCGATCTAAATTGACTTGGAAACGATGTTTTAGAACACCTTTTTTTTCCTGTCCAAGCCACGCCCATTTATGTTAAAACGGCAATTGTGGCATGATGTCACCGAATGCTTTCATAATACTCTGAATTCAAAGAGGTGACTTAGGAAAAAATAAAAAAGGCCAATCAATTACGTTGTGCCGGTGTCATGTTTATTTATACCGTCTTTGGCAGTAACAGATTGCGAAATGCGTGTACTCTGCTCACGAGATGTGCGTCCCTGAATCTGCCCACTCTAGTGCACTAGAGTCATTAATGGAAGGGCATCATTCGTTAATTCTGAAACAAGTCATAGCAAGAAACTACAATGCCTACTTAAGTGTGACACCTCAAAAATAATTCCTGATATTTAAATTAATAATAATAGTCATAATGATAAAGAAAACCTTTTGAAGAACAGAAAATCATAATTTTAAATCTTTCTCTGATACTCTATATGTCTTTAGTAGCAGTGCCTGGATATTGACATACTGTAGACAAATCGGTATTTTCAAATTTCTCCTCAGTAATGGTGTTCCATATAACATAAGAGTTGGGGCTACTTTTGGTAGTATTGAAAACTTTAAAGAAGATTCTTATTCCATTAAGAAGAAAGCTGAGTCATACCCGTTTTCTACGCTATGCATATGCAGTGCTGTCATGTCATTTTAAAATAAGAATAGAAAATTGTGCATAACCGTGGCTGTCAAATTAGCATTATTTTACTGTAACTAATAAAATTAATTCAACTAACCTCCAAGGAAGAGAAATTGTTACACGCATGTATCCTACCTATCCCACATCCGTTCTTGGGTGGAAGAGAAACTCCGGATAAAATGTCAACCAGACCACAAGATTGGAATGTGACCTTATACATAACAGTAATCGGTGATCAGAAGTCAACACTCTGTTGCAGAAATGGCTCCTTTAGTGTGGATTATTTATTTTGCACTAATTAAATATTTTCAGAGCGAATGAATATAGCGATACTCAGCTTTACTAGTGGTTACTTTCATGTTTCTGTTTTCTGTTGATGTTTTTGTAAAGTCGCCTTTAATTTCTAATACTCAATATCATTGTATTCTAGCGTATTTCGCGAAAGAAAGTTTGATCGCGTCAGTAGTAATTTTACAGTAACGTACTACGTTTCTTAATTTAAGAAACTGAGTTATATTTTAATCACCAATAGATTACTATTTCAATTCTGTCAATATGCTTGATCATATTTTTAATTTCTCTACTACCTCTAGAAAGTACGAACAGGAATGTAGTACATAGCATCCAAAAATTCGATATCACACTTGATTGACTTTTTACGTGGCAAATGTATGCTGTTTACGACTATTTTGATTAAGTTTAAGATATTTAGATGATTAATAAAATGTATACCGTGAAATTTCTTAAAATAGTCTATAGAGCCTTCATCTTTCTGAATTAATTTTGACTAACTGATAACCCATAATAGATAAGAGCTTATCGTCCAAAATCTCACGTTTTCTCAGTTAAGTGTGAGTTTTACTTGATTTTTGCCTCATAAACTGCTCTAAGTTTTAAAATAAACCCAGAGAGTGCTGCTTACAGTTTCCTCCTAAAACGTTCCTGTCTGTATACATAGAACTCGAATTCTGTGCGTATCTTGGCTATGTTTATAGGCACCGAAAATCAGCATAGAAAAGAACCATAAAATGTAATAAGTATTAAGTAATGAGGGTAAGAAGATAAATATAGTAAAGTCAAAACTACCTGCCAAAATTGAGAAAATAATTACAACCTGAAAAAGATGGCAGTTGTGGGCGAACTTTTGGTTGAAAGCATTTTTTCGATTGCCATTTGGCCTTTCTTTTTCTACGTATATTTATTTTAACCTCTCTAGGTATTGCGTATTAAATTTAGCATAAACCTTTAAATGGAAACCTGTACGATGTTTTTGACCGTGAACTCAAAATTATAGTTATTTTTTAAGATTTACTGTTTAAACTTTTTTATGCCATGTTACACACGTTTATAGGTTTGCATGAAATATGTTATAAGTGAAATGTTTTCCAAATTACGATTTTAACACAAAATTGCAAGGGTTTTGGAAACATGCTTTTTAATAATGCATTTCTCATGTTCAGCATAAATATAGCATATGACTATGACTAATGGGTAAATAAGTGCACTACAAGTATCACATAGGAAACAAATTTTGAAAAGATTTGCTTTCTTTTCGTACAGTATCTTAGAAATATATTTTACACATTGGACTATACTATACTACTCGCAAAAGTTAAAGGCATATGCGCGCTGACCAATGCTCAAACGCAGCGCTGTTGTCAAGCGTGGTGGGTGTACTGGCAGAGGTTTTGTACGTATCACGTTTTACACGCCAGCAAAGGTTCTGCTTATTTTTCCTGTAATTAAACAGCACATTAAATATTCCTAAAACATTAAAATATTAGCTTGACTCACGTCACAACAGTGGAACAGCAAGCACGGTTTCCAATCCAGTAACCTGCTTTCCAACTTCGTGGGTCTTTCCTGGAGATTGAAATACAGGCACGCTCCCCTTTTCCAAGGATGAAGCTGCTTCACTACAAATTTGTGACACTGTATGTGCACTGCCTACACCACAAGCTTCTACAGTTAATTGCTGGGTTTTTGAAAAATCTACACCTGCCCTATATTCTAGATTGGAGAGTTTTCGTAATAACTTATTTAATATAAATAATATTTTTCTGCCCTGAGAATGAATCGCTTCACGTTTGTTGATCGAAAAGTCACTTGTCCCAGCATCGAGGAGCATGTTCACACACTCGGATTACAAGCACTGGAGAATATATATGTATAAAATAATTTAATGTAATGCCATAGCCGGGATTTGAACCACGGATCTTCTGGTTGCCGTCCAGACGCTCTAACCGTTTGAGCTACTATGGCCAACGCGCCAACATGACATTAAATTCTCCAACTGACTCGTATTTTTCCCGGTAAACCACTAGGAGTTCTCATAAACATATGAGACAACTACCTTAATGGCGACTTACTATGCTGTAAGTACTTGAAGGCCCGGGCTTTATAGTTCGGACCACTGTTAGGTACAATTAATGGAAATTAATTGTTCTTTCACACTATCCGTGTGTAGGACGCACTATGAAAGAGTAGAGCCAGACTGAAAAATTCAATGCCATAGCCGGGATTTGAACCACGGATCTTCTGGTTTCCGTCCAGCCGCTCTAACCATTTGAGTTACTGTGGCCAATGCGCCAACATGACATTAAATTCTCCAGTTAACTCGTATTTTTCCCGGTAAACCACTAGGAGTTCTCATAAACACATGAAAGAGTAGAGCCAGACTGAAAAATTCAATGCCATAGCCGGGATTTGAACCACGGATCTTCTGGTTTTCGTCCAGCCGCTCTAACCATTTGAGCTACTATGGCCAACGCGCCAACATGGCATTAAATTCTTCAGCTGACTCGTATTTTTCCCGGTAAACCACTAGGAGTTCTCATAATCACATGAGACAATTATCTTTCAGTTGCAAAGATTATCGTTGAGGGAGTGAAGATATGCAATTCTTGTGAGTCATAGGGACAATCAAATTTTGTAGAAATGTAAATGTGCTTTGCATTTATATGTATTTTTGTTTACCAAAACGGGTATTCAGTACTTAATTAAAATCCTTTCAATCCAGTGACTGTTGTACTTCTAGTAGTTCGTTCTGAGGGATCTTAATAATTAAGCATTATATATTGTATTGAGTTGCAACGTAAACTTTGCTGTCAAGTTTCCTTCCATTTAGACCTTCTGATTTCTCAATAGCATGGCCCTAGTCAAACGTACATATCAATCAAAACAAAGTAAATGGTCCTTCACTTAATTAGTAGTCAAAGAGTTTTCTTGCTGCAGGCATTGAAATTGCGTCACTAGTGAAACAGACTTGGTATAATACACGTAAGTGTGGAACTGTTACAAACCATCGCGTCATTTTCACAAACCAAACATTCCATGGCAGCCACGTACGCAGTTTTTATTTAATTTTTTGGCGCTTGTAGGCAGAGACCGGAATAAAAAGCCTATTCCTCATAACGCTGTGCAAATGTTTATTTTGCTACTTTGTTTGCACAGAACGAAAACAGTTCTTAAAACGCGAAGGTCGTTGGAGGATGTTGGAAAACATTTTACATTTCTCTTTGGGTTCCTGTATGAAGTCATGAAGTTCTGACTCTGCTTCACTTCCGGATGTGCCTGTGATTCTGGAAGTGGTGCTCAAACAAAAGAAATAGATACGAAAGATTCACCTGTAATGTCGCTTGGCTACTTTGTTTACAAAGGCATTTCAATACATTTTTTCTTTCTTGTAGCGTGTTTTTTTTTTTCCGGTCACCTAGGTCCAACAGATTAAAAGCCCTGTCCCACCAATGATAAATCTCCTAAATTCACGATCTATTATCAGAATGCCTTCGAAGTTCCTGATTTTCTTTTATCCAATAA
Source organism: Mantis religiosa (assembly GCA_030765055.1). Taxonomy (NCBI): domain Eukaryota; kingdom Metazoa; phylum Arthropoda; class Insecta; order Mantodea; family Mantidae; genus Mantis; species Mantis religiosa. The sequence continues at coordinate 96,417,283 of CM060957.1, forward strand.
GCTTGGTTGTTAAGAAATTTATGGTGTTTTTCTCATGATTAAAATTAACAGTAATTTTTTTAACTGAACCAGTACTAGTTCGAAACTAGTTCCACAACAGCAGATAGGTTGCTTTGTCACCTTAAAATTAAACGTAACTCCCTTCATACGTTTCTGAGGAAAGAGATCATTTATACTAAAAAGTATTCACAGAACGATCTGTTCATAATAAAAATAGAGAAAACAAACTCATATATTTGCAAAGAAATAAAACACGTGGCTTAAGTTGCCATTGAAGCAGCAGTAATAATTCTAATCTGTTAAACAAAGCTACAAGGCGCCCGCCTCGGTAGCGTAGATGGTAGCATGTCTGCCTCACGTTAGGAGGTCCCGAGTTCGAACCTCGATCAGGGTGAGTTGCCTAGATAAGGTTTTTCTGGGGTTTTCCCTTATCCTCACAGACGAAAGTCGGGTAGCTCTAAGCTCCATGGACCCTGGACACATTTGAGCATCATTTCACCCATTTCATTCACCGTCCGATATGACTTAACGTTGGAGGACGTAAAATTAAAAAAAAAAAAAAAAAAAAAAAAAAAAAAAAAAAAAAAAAAAAAGCTACAAGGCGAATCAAAGATAACTTTTCTATGCCAAATTGCATGAGTTATCTTTTTTCTGTGAATGTGTAAACATTTTGGCAATGCTCGCTATTTATCCAAAGTGTTTAAAATTTTCGATTTAATATTGTTTGCACTTCATGAAGCAGTTGAAAGAGTAATGCTTCTGGTGAAAATGTAATAATATATAAGGCATTTTGATAATTTATCTCAACTTGTGCATGTTTTTAATTGTACAAAATCGTGTTAAAATTAGTTAATTTTCAGTGTGTCAAACGTTCCCTTCAAGGATTTTACCACATTTTGGAGACAATTAGCCAGATATACGTACAGTAATTAATGTTTAGGAATCCTTTTCTATAATTAATGAATCCCAGAATGTTATACCAGCTTTGAAGTTTGCAATACGGGTAATTATTTTACTCCTGCATCCTAGGGCTTGTTCATGCTATTTATAATAATCATATAGTGGAATTAGTCGTGATATAACCATCCGAACAACAAATGTTTAATTATCTTAACAAGTATAAACCATTGTTTACAATCATTAGATAAAAAATGTTGAGCACAGCTGATTCAGACTTTCAGGAACAAAGTAGTATCTTCTAAATGCTCTTGAAGTTTCTAAGTAAAAAAGAAAGAATGTGAAATTTTAAGCATGTAAGACGCAACTTTGGCAAGTACATGCATTAGAACGTATGCACCTATTGGTATGAAAGGCGATGTTATATGCTTTTACTGTTCATGCGCAGTGGATCAGGAATGTAGGTGCCACTGCAGCCACTGTGAATTTATTGAACTTTCGGGAAGAAGGCGTGAAGCAAAAAATTACGAAGCACAGGCACAGTAGTGTGGTCCTTCACGTTTCCAGATAGGGCAACCTTGGCAGAGCGTCTCAGACCAGGTAAAGGTTCTCGAAAGCGCTGTCACCGCTGTGTCACACGCCACCCCGACCACGCGTGGTTCTGCAATCCTGAATGGTGAAAAGTTGAATTAAATGAGAGATAATGAGGGATAGAGAAATACCTGGTAGTATTGTATGATCCATCCCGGCAAATTTTTTGTACGGTTAATGTTGGTTCACAGTAACCACGAACGGTAATTTAAAATACATGTATTATAATTTGAGCGTTTCACAATCAAGGGGGACCTTTAACGGATGCTGTAAATGTGAAAGAAGACATGTCGAGTTTTAACTTTCTTATTCTCGACGTATTAATTCCATGTTGTGCCATGTAATGCTTTTCACCATAGAAATTATTCAAAGTGGCCGTGGCGTGGAACAGCCGCTAGTCACATGCAGGAGACAATGAACCTGGAAGAAATTCTGGCAAATGTGCCTTCTCACCATTGATCCGGACACTTTAAGGTCCATCGAGTACTGGTTCTTCTAGCAGAAACATTGTTTATATGTTGTTGAGAACCAGCTATTATCTAAAATAGCAACAATAGGCATAACTTCACAAAGAACAACAAACGATTTTAACCGTTTAACCTATTAGCGCTTGGTACGAGCAGAGCAATAAGAAATAGTAATGGAAAAATGAAAATATTCTCTTTATCGAATTTTTAGAGAATTGGTACTGTTACTGAATTGGAAGCAGATGAAAACATATCATTGTTTAGTTACAAACAACAAAGTCCTAAACTGCAAAACCAACTTTCCACTTTGCTATAGAATTGGTAAACCACAGGAATTCCCATTCCAGAGTACAGTGAGCCAAACGTGCTGTTTAGCTTCGTTCCGGTTTCTGTCCTCTGGCGTGTTTGTAAATCATTTATTTTATGATATTCATGCGGATTTACAAATTACACGTCATGAAACAGAACCATAATGTCGATATTTAAAACTACTTGTTGCATGAAGTATTTATAGACAGTTACGCTGTTTTCCTGGGGAGTAAGAACATTCTAATGTGCGTAAGTCGTATGCTGGCTTGCATATTAATTGCTTTTAAATCCGGTTCCATAATTGAAGGCAATTTATTTCTGGTAAGTGAATTAATTGAATGCATATTTAAATTAGATATAACAGATTACAAATTTATCAGTGGTTATGTCAGATTTATTTTTAGTATACCTCTTAATGTCTCCAAAAAGATAATAAAGCACTTCCAATTTTCTTTTTCTGTGCGAAAATGTCCTCTTTCTGTGGTAAACTTCCGCAGCTAAAGTTAATTGGTGCTCCATTTACTGTGTGTGTGTGTGTGTGTGTGTGTGTGTGTGTGTGTGTGTGTGTGTGTGTGTGTGTGTGTGTGTGTGTGTGTGTGTAGGTGTGTGTGTGCGCGCGTGCGTGCGTGTGTGTGTTAGGCAAACAAATTTTAATAAATTTAATACGAAAATAAATTTAAAACATTTAATATGATTGTATTTCTCACTTTACTCTTCTAGTGAATACTAAAGCCTCCTGCTTCATTAATATTCTGGAGGTTCCACTTTACAGAAGGGAACTTTAGGGCGGAACGTATTTTCCACGGGCTTCTGTTACCGTCTTTAGCACTAACCTACGCTGTTTTTTTTTTATTTTTTATTTTATTATTATCTCTGGCAAACAGAATCTTAATGAAGCAGTTTTGTTTCAACTGGAATGATAAAGCGGCCTTTGTTGTCTGGAAATATAATAAGAAGGCTAAAAAATAATTGAATAAATTAATATTCTGTATACTGAAAACTGTAAACTGAGATCATATCCATTTACATTCACAAGGTTTTAGAGAAGTTGTGGAGAGGGAGGGAGGGAAGGAGGGGAAGAGAAAAGTTGGGAGGAGGGGCTGTCTTGTACATCTCAACCCAATCGAGATTCTAATGTCTTCAAGATTACGAGAAAGGAACAACTTCCACAAGGTATATGCCTTGTAAAGCTGCTCTAAAGCGACATTTCTAAGGAAGGACAGCCCTGAAATAGAAAACGTACTTCAGTAGTCAGTCTTGTATCGAGGTATGAAAACATTAAGGCCCAGTTGCATAAAAATCGCTAACTGCAGTTCATTTATAATAGAAGATCAAAATTGAACTAAGTTTACTAGCCCGCGTAGGTTGTAAAATGATGATCTTAGATCAGATGTACGCCGTTCGTACTGATGCGAGATCAGCATTGTTTATATTGTTTATATTATTATTATCATCAGTATTATATTATTATTGTTTTTACAAATGCGGCAACATCGCCAACCATGTTGCAATTTTCGTATTGTATTGAAAAGATTCGAGAATTATCGGAACTATTCGACTCTATTTTATCCAGGTGCACAGAATTGCCAATTTAGACATAAAAACTAAATAAATATTTTGCTTTATGGTCATTAGTCCTAATAATAGCGTTATTTTATATAAACAGTATAAGGATTTACTTCATATTGAAACAGTATTTATCAAAAGTAAACATTTCGCTTACTTTATCATTATATGCCTAATATACATCTTCTTTATTTTCGTCTGTTTACAATGGTGTGAGTTGGGAAACATGAACAAAAAATGGAAGTTCCCACCAGGTGATATAATTGGGATATGTGTGCAGTCTATTGCACCTAAAACTCCTGGGAAATTACGTATATTATGGAAATCTCGCATAAACCTTCTTATTTCACCCTCTTCCATAGGCATCCTGATGAAATGAAGTCTTAAAGCTGCAATCTTCCTTGTAACTTTATGTATTGCTGTACACGTAGTCCCTTTATTTATATTAAATTTATCTCCAATTACCATCTGAAAGCTTCCAGTTACATAGAACTGTATTGGGAGAAGGATAAAAAATATTGGATCGATTGCGTAATTCCTCAGGGGTTGTGTTCTTAGTTTAAGTTTAAGCGCAGAGGTTCTACTCCCATCAGTCCTGGACCCGTAGGACCAAGGACCGGGCCTCCTTCTACCCGAGAGCGATGGAAAACTCCGGGGCTCTTTCCATAGGGTAATATCTGATTTCTTAAAAAGCCCCCCACCCCGCTGAGCACAACGTCAAGACGGGATGGAAGTGGATACGCCACTTACGCGCGTTAACCCCGCAGGGAAGATTACCGAAAACCTCGGTGCAGCCGCCTGGTGATCTAGCACACCTTCTACTAGCTCTGCAGGCTAGTACCCGGGACTTATGAGGCAACTCTCTACCCCCTCCGGGTGACCATTAACCTGGCCGGAGGTACCCAATTTCCCGTGGGGGTCGGGAACACACTGTCCCCTCGAGTCCAACCCAATCTGAACAACTCCCCTACGGGAGGGGCTCGGCAGTTCGGCCCGAGATTCCTCTAGTAACGTCAGAGATACCACGAGTGCTAAGGGTCCGCAGCGCCCGCACCATGGCAGCTGAAGGGGACGGATCCCCTCCCCTACGGGATTTGTTCTTAATTGTGCATGTAGCCTATGTTCGAGTTCAACTACATGCCTGATAGTCGAAATCTCATTTTGAATTACCTGTCATTAAGTTCAAAGATGGGATTTCCTCTTATGTTGGAAAGTTCGAGGAGCCTTTCAAATTGAAAATTCTCATCATTATTAGAGTATTCTGAAATCTGAAAATAATAAAAATGTATAGGTTATGAACACAAACAGTGCATTACTTACCATTTTATTTAAAGCTGCACTACTTATTTCTTCTCAGGAGTAATTGTGTAAATTCTGCAGTTCTGCCGATCTAAGTTCAATCAAGTTAACTGGAGAAAATTCACCAGTTAGATTTCATATTAGATCAAAAGGCCATGAACTTAGATCAATGTTCATACAACCAAAATTCTAAGTTCAGGTTGACTGAAGATCATCTTCGTATGCTTGAACTTATATAATCTTTTATGCAACTCGGCCTTAGAGAGCGTTTCTCTCTCGAGATTAATTGCAGCATGTCAGCTCTAGTCTCTGTCCATCAATTGGGGTAGAATTGCGATTTCAAGTAGACAAAATCTGATCCTTCTGATATCGTAAGTGTTCAGTCAGTGTAATTGTTGTAGCTTAGATAAAAGGTTTCTTTATTACTTGCTGTATCAAGCATTCTTGTAGATCTTTAGGTTTCAGCAATGAGCAATAATCTACGATTCAGAAACTCAGTGATGTGTTAGGAAAATTTAATAACTCCAAATCGGGAATAGTAGATTCGGGATGTAACATCATACGTATTCTACTGCCAAGATTATCTCTTTCCCTGAACATCTTGATAAATGTCTCAACAGTTACGAGTTTCATGGAAAAGTGTTTAAATTCCATGAAGGGACTGACAGTTCTTACCGAGGCTTCATGATTTTCAAGCACATTATGTTTTAACAGCTTATTGATTGGGAATACTTTGTTGTTAAGGAATCGCATGTGATGACGCAAGAAGACTTTTGGGATTAAGTTATCAACACTAAAATACAAATTGCCATCTATGTGAAATTCCCACCCAGGATAATATTGATGCTTAGGCTATCAAACTCAGGTGCTAGAAAACGATATTCAATTATTTTTCTGCAGAAGGTTTAGCTATGCGAAGACCGGCCTTTCGGCTCTATGAGAATTATGAGCCTCTATTGAGATTTTAATGCTGATTATTCATTCCTAAGGACGGCAATGTTCCTAATATCGGCTGTGATTCATTCGTCTGATACAGTGGACTGCGTGCAGTTCAAGTCGCTTTCGTGTGTAATCTATATTATTCAAGAAGGCTGTTTTTATTTACGACTGTTTTGAAGAATTGCGCAGCAGGAGGGTAGACCTTGGTATTCTTGCCAATAATAATATTTCAGTGACGTAATATTTGGTGAACTGGTCGGTTGTATCAGTTTGAACTTTAAGGACAGGAATTGCAGGTTGGGTTAGGCTCACTTTATCCGTGCCACACCTAATTTCTCTTCATTTGTTCCTGTCGCTGCTACCGTTTTTCATCGGGTGCAGATTATAATCGTCACCTTCCGGCTCATCGACAGGTAATTTAGAATACTGCGGGTGTGGTCCTCATTGAGGAGGACTAATTAAATACATCCTCAGGAACAGATGTTATCTTGCTCAAACAGCAACTTCATATCCTCCAGGTAACTTCCTTAGGGCGGTACTGTATGATTAGCGAGGAAGTCGTGGTCGATAATAATTACTTTATTACTTACAATGCATGCTCCATCATCGTGGGTTCATTTTCTTTCATTCTCTTGTCATAGGACACATTTTTATGTTCCTGCTGACAGTGCTGCCTTCCTCAGTCCAGGCCTGCCGCAACGCATTGCAGTACAAGTACTCAAGTACTGTCTGTCCATCACAAGAAGGCAACCGGGGTATGAAGAGGGAGAGGGGTCTGACGGTTTATCTACTCTGGTAGTGGATCTGCGTGCTCCATCATTGTGGGTTCATTTTCTTTTATTCTCTTGTCATAGCACACATTTTTATGTTCCTGTTGACAGTGCTGCCTTCCTCAGTCCAGGCCTGCCACTACGCATTGCAGTACAAGTACAGACGTGTTTTTTTTTATCTTGAAAAGTGCAGAGCGATGCACAGTGGTATCTGGACGAATCCACCTCAGAACGGTTGCAACTGGGAGGGCAGGTCAGTTGCGTACCAGTTGCGAGCAACTAAACACGAGCAGAGCTACTCGGTAACACTACAGCTTGTTTCAAAATGTGCTTGTCTCCTGGTTTCAAGAGAGCATTTATAAATGACGCCTTCTAGCAGCACATTAGGAAATAAAGTGCTACATTTAAAAACACGAGAAGTAATAACCAATATCCATAGATTTATAAAAAAGAAACAATGGTCTGGGCCAGTTATAAAAATCTGGGGAAGGGTATCTGAGGCAACAGTTGTGTGTGAAAGCAGTTTAGGAGAGTTATTAAGGAAAGAAAAGCCATTGGTGCTAATGCAACAACGTCCTTCTCTATGCCCAGTAAACAAAGATTAAGAACATGCACAAAATCTAATTTGGATGTTTTAATTCAGAAGTAGCTAGGCGAATTATGAATAATTTTTAAAGCACAGAAAAACAAAAGACCAACTTGAAGAAAGTGCTTATGAAGCTAAAAATTCTACTGACTTATGTGCACACGTTATGTTCGTTAATAAATGGACAACACACCAGATGTTGTAGGTATCAAAGGGAGACAAAAATTGAGATATTCTGAAAGATATAGAGTTTCCTAAAACTATCCCTTTACAAAACATTTTTCGCTATAAGGCGTTAAAAAGCGTCGAGGGAAAGCAAAGCCTTACAAGTAAATGTTTTACTTATAATTAGCAACCCTTTATACCGAATTTGATAATTCACGATTGGAAATATTGCTCTTCCGAACGGGCATAAGTTGTACGGGTATAAGTTATTTCCAAAACGTAATCCAACTTCATTCTGTTTTATTGAATGTAAATATAAAAGAGATTTTTTTTCCACTTTTTGCGAGCATGGCAAATTGCGTTAACGACTACCAGCCCAAAGCGAAGGCTTAAAATCGAATTATTCGAAGGGGGGAAGAAGGTTGAACGCCTGTTACGCTGAACTTTGGTATTTTTGGTATAGGTAATTTTGACAAAGCTCTATACTCTGGAATTTCAGAATGTTTAAAAACATTAAAACTATACTATTTTCAACTCCTGACATACACATCAACACAGTTTCTTATCTAGATAACTTTTTGTACTATCCCTAGAGTACATATGCAGATTATTTTGCGTCTCTCAGAAACTGCAGCTATCAGTTTTTAAAACCTTTGGAAAAATCTACTATGTTTCACTCTTCTGTGTAGTACTGAGCTGTTATACCAGACGAACCTGGCAAAAATATTAGCTTGTCTTATGGTTACAATAGGTGGCCAACCATGATTTTTAATCGTAGAATACCTGTTTATCCTTGCATGACCGTCTGTAAAAGCGAATAGCGACTTCCACAAGTTATTCTCTAAAAAGCTTGTTCCTATATCTTTATTAAGGCAAATAAACTTTCATTTCATGTTTACGGATTTCCACATTGAGGAATACAGTGGGCTAACGTGATAAAAAATTTCTTTTATAAAGTGGATCGTTTTGGAATCCGTTTTCTTTATATTTCTCTACGAGGAAAACTAATATAGTATACTGGAAGTGGTTAACGTCACAACTAATTTTGTATGAGGTATATTTTGTCCTTTAGAGATCTATGGTTTTTCTGTCGTAAGTTTTCCTATTAGGATATACCATTGTACAAAAGACATGCCATTTCCAGAAAATTCAAGCTTTATTTACATTTCATTTGTTAGGCAAATATCGTAAACATACTGCGTTTCAATAAAAAAAAAAAAAAAAAAAAAAAAAATATGTTAGACCCCCCCCCCCCCTTTTGAAGGAAAATAAAGATAACCAAATTTTTTCTATGTAAAGGATAGTATGGAGTGGGCGGGGGGTGGGGAGATATGGCGAGATTTTCGTGGACGTTTTCTTATCGCATCCTTGAAAATACCAAGCCTGGTGTTAAATGGAGCTTTCGTTTTTATGTTACATTGTTATGTTTGAGTAGAGCCAGACTGAAAAATTCAATGCCATAGCCGGGATTTGAACCACGGATCTCCCGCTCTCCGTGCGGTTGACTAACCAACTGAGCTACTATGGCCAACATGCCGACATGGTATTAAATTCCTCAACTGACTCGTATGTTTCCCGGTAGACCACTAGGGGTTCTCATATGCTAGGAGACACGCACCTTTTGTCGTGATGTACTATGCTGTAAGTACATATGTCCCAGGATTCATAGTTAAACCACTATGTTTTTATTTTAGGTATTTTAGGTAAATTGATGGAAATAACCATTTCTTTCGCACTAACCGTGTGTAGGCTAAGGTTTGAATGAGTAGAGCCAGACTGAAAAATTCCATGCCATAGCTGAGATTTGAACCATGGATCTCCCGCTCTCCGTGCAGTTGCTCTAACCAACTGAGCTACTGTGGACAACACGCCGACATGACATTAAATTCTCCGCATGGAGAGCGGGAGATCCGTGGTCCAAATCCCGGCTATGGCATTGAATTTTTCAGTCTGGCTCTACTCATTCAAACCTAGCTCTACACACGGCTAGTGTGAAAGAAATGATTATTCCCATCAATTTACATAACATTTTAGCATGTTTTTATTACTATTTACGTATTTATTCTGGTACGTCCGGTGAAATCTCAGTTTGAATTATTGAATGCTTCTACTTTGGATAAACACTGTAGAAAGTAAGTAGATTCTACTATAATGTTCCTCCGAAAAGTAACGGTTCGCCCTTTGCACTTGATGCAACAAACATGAGTAACGTGCATGGGTAAATTCTTGAAGAAATGTATGTAGAAAGGTCGCAATTAAAATTCATTAGTTTGCCGCTGACAAGTTTCTCAGCGGGAGAGTGGACCGTGGATAGATGCGGTATGTATACAAGAGGGCTTGGCCTGGACTGGCATGCATGTGGACCTACGTCAGGACTAAATCAGGTTCAGGGAGGACAATGTGAGTGACGACCTATATATTACTCTTCTATGAGAGAGGAACCAATTGAAACCGGCTCTGCAGTCAGAAATTGGTCGGACTGGAAGGGCAAAAACGGTCATTAACCCAGACCCCTGCTCTGTTGCTTCCTTGTTGGAACGGTAAACGTTTCCTTTTCTTTGAATTTGTAATTTGGCAACACTGACTGCAGAATTCATTTGTATTCGCTAGGTTAACACCAGGTGAATTCGGGATGCGAAAATCATCATCTATGGCACAACTTATGAAGTTTCTTGGTCTTCAAATGGATATCTACTTGAATTGAAAGGCTTACATTGAATTTAGCTTTACATATTATATTACTCGTGTGGGTTAAGCTTGAAAGTCAGTGCAGTACGGCTATTTGAATTCAGTGATGAAGTATAATATCATTTAGGGGAATTTTCTGTGTAAAGTCTTTTTATTGCATAAAAATAAGGTGTGAAAACTTACACGCTTTCTCCGCCTATTGCAAATTGTAATTCAGCTATGTGATAAGGTGTTGCTGTTTTATTCCATTTACTTTTATTCACGATACATTCTAGCCTAGAAATGATTTTAAATGTAGAAATAAATGCTTAATAACATAAAAATGCGGAAACGGTTTAAAATGTTTTGGTAACAGACGGTTCTTGCGATGCTAGCGACTTCTTTCGGAAGGGAAGTAAAATCGATGGCCCCGTGTCGTAGATTTTTAGCACGTGAAAGACTCTCAAGGCTGATAAAAAGACCTCTGAGCAAAATTGAACGGTCGTTCACGCCGAATATACTGGATGAGACTCGGAGAGCCACAGCAGTTAAAGAGCGTTCGTAAGTAAAAAAACTGCATTCGTGCGATGGAATTGTATGGGGCAGTGACCGGGAAGGTAAATATACACATGGAATATTTCGAAAACGACTAACGATACGGAAAGATTTGACAGAAATTTCATATTTTAAAGAACTCTAATTTTTTTTGTGATGAGTTTTTGCATATTTCTAATAATTTCTGTTTTGCATGTCACAATGACAACATTCACAGAATACTTCACAGAATATACATTTTATTACGCAGATATTTTGAACATTTATTTTAATGCAAATCCTTGAGACCACTTTCTAAAAAATAAGATACTAATGAAAAATTGTCGATGTAAAGAGTAGTTTGGATTGAGATTTTCTTGAAAATCTTCCTTGGAAGATGCAGTAGTTAAACACCATATCAGGTATTTATCCAACATTTCGTTGTTGGGTTATGCTGACACCCAGACACCTGGAACGTGTTCTATTTTTTTAAATTTATTTTTTTATTTATTTTCTGCAGTGGGGATTGTTCAGTGTACCTCAAAACATGAGGTTTCAGTGAAATTTGCATATAGAACTTTTCATTAGAATTCAATATTTTTTTTCTCTCTACTAAAGTAAAGGAAAACCTAAGTAGAGCAGCTTCAGTACTGCCCTACTCTGAAAAGGAGTTTATTAATATAATTTAATGATCAAAGCCCTTCTTCAACGTAAAGAGTTTAGCTAATAATGGTAAATCCTCCAAACTACTCTTAAAACATCTATTCAGTAGATTAGCTTATAAATGATAATACATACTTCATTACATATATATTTATATATAATCTTAATATTTAATTGATTTAACTCATGCATAAACTTTAATCAGGTACTTCTCTTTGTATGAGAAACCGTAAATGGATGTTGCTCCTTACAATTTCCATGTTACCAAGTCATAATACGTATTTAACGAACTTACAGAATGCTTTTAAACTAAACTGTAATGTTCTATTTCCACTCCTTAAGTTTAGAAAAATGTAAACGATTTTTACAGTTATTTGCATCGCTCCGTTCATTTTAGCCTCCCTTGTGGCATTTTGGTACAAACAAATAATTTGAGGCCAATTTAACTGGAAAAATGAATGTCAATGTGTTTTTTAAAATATTACATGTATATTTCATCCGTTAGGGCGCCGGGGTAGCGCGGTGGTTTCGTTCGCGGCTCCCGTTCTAAGGGTCCCGAGTTCGATTCCCGGCTCTGGGGTTGGCGATTTTAAGTCGGCCCTATCCACGCCTTCACCTCTGTCTAGCACACGTGAAGTATCCCCTATGCCCAACGTGGTTCGGAGTCCACGGTAAAAACTGTAGGTCCTCTCACCTCACCGCCATCTTCACTATCACCCTATCATCGGAGGTAATGGATACCGCCCTCTGGGTGCCTCCAACTGAGAAATGGGTCCGGTCATCACTTGGTGGGGTGAGGTTACCCCGAAGGCCAAGGTTGCCATGTGGGGAGTGTTAGTAACTATTTCATCCGTTATATTTCTGAAAATGAATTGATCTGTTATTTAAGGGTTAGAACTATAAAATAACATATCAAACGCTATTTTTCATGAACATTCTTAATAATGAATTACTGTTTTATAAATAAGTTTTTGGTAAATAACTTTTCCTTAATAGAGTAGCGGATTTTCCAAAACTCTCTACAAATTTGAGGATTACAAATCATTTGCTTTAAGTCTGAAAAATTAAATATGTTTCCTATAAAAATAATTACTGATAATCTGGAAATTCTATTCAGATGCTTAACAATCCCAAAGTTTGATTAAATTCTGCTAAATAGAAACATAGCTGAAGTTATCTGTTTCCTTAATACATCGAATATACAGTGATTCTGTAATGAATTTTCCTGGCATTTTGATTGCATAGTATTATAGGAAATTTAAATTGATGAAAAACCAGAATATTACTATTTAAGGGATTCTTGCATAATATGCAGGAAAATATTATAAACCACTTAAGATTTAAAAATTTTCTTCGCTTCTGGCATCAACTGAAAATGTATTTTATAAGTATCACAGTATTTTTAAATGTGTATATTATGTACGTTTTGTGAAGGCTGTGGAGAAGTTAAGAAGCTAAGGTCTTTTATTTCCCCCTTTTAATTGGGTTTACCGGAGCCACAAGCGAGAAATAACCGACGGATGCTTGACATGGTTTTGCAGTTATTACTGATTGTTTTAACAAAATTCTTGTTGACTAACAGTGGGCGCAGAACAAGTATAATGATGTGTATTTTAAAGGTTCTTTATATCACAACAAGAAGTGTATGGCATTTGTAGTTTCCAGGTGAATTGGCGCATTCAGAAAGATTCACAGTTCAGGTGAACTGTGCTCTAAGTACGTCTGCAACAATTTATAGCATTGCAGCCGTACAATGTTTAAACAGCGAAACGGATTTCGAGAATGAAGAAAGCATTTTTCTCCTCTTATCCCCGGTATTCATCGTTTTGATTTACTTTTCATAGTAAATTCATATACCATATAGCTATTTGTTTAGATATTTTAAGAGAAAATGGAAAGAAAACAAGCTGAGAATCGGAAGTAGTGCAGAACTTACAAATAGTTTATTATAATCATTATAAGTCACATATATTTCCAGTGTTAAAACTGTGGATAGCGTCAGAGATTGCACCATCGTGAAACAGGTTCATATTTACCGTATCATACAGGGATAAGTACATACGCATTTAAGTTTAACGATAAAAGGTGTTCTGAAACGACAAAACTACTCTGCCGTCTTTTTGTGAGGTTATATATATTCCGCCTTTAACTACAGCGTAACCTTGGAAACATATTGCCTATTGGTAGGGTGTTTTACATTCGATCACACACAAACACACAGCACATTCACACCCTCATTTAAAATTACAGACTCTGAGGAGGATAGGCAATAATCTAGAGAAAAATTCTCCATCCTTAAGAATCGAACCTGGGCCCCCCCGCACAGACCTACAAATTTAGCCCTTGGTAGTATGTGCAACCTAACTTGCAATATTTAGGTACATATATCCTGCAACGCAGCCTGGTACATTGTATGTTTCCAAATGACTGATTACTTAACCTCCTGGAATGGAGGATCTCCTAAGGACTTCCAAGCGGTCAATACCTGTCGAGGAGCAGATGGGCAGTAGATCAGAGAGAATGTTCTGGATGGGTGATAAGCCCCAAGAGTGGAGATGATTTGAAATGATGGCGAAAGGATGAAAGGAGGTGATTATGCTGCAGTTGGAATGAATAGCGAGAGAAGTCATTCCATATAAAATACCCTACGATCGAACCCGAGCCACTTTGGTGAGAGGCAAGCGATTTAACCACTGGCCGCGGCATCATATGTACAGTATTTAAATAGCCATAACTGCCTCACACTGTAAGCTGCTGAACCAAGTAAAGTTTTGCCCCATTATTCCATTTTAGGTGTAATGTGCGATACACTAATAAAATTGTAACGTACAATTTGTTTTACCCGCAGATACAGCTTTTGTTTCTTGTTTACAAATAGCTGTAGTTTTCGTTTCGGTACGCTGGCGTTAAAAACTCAATTAACGTTTGATCGTTCACCCAGAAAGATGTCTGGGTTACACTAATGACACTCCATTAGTACAGCCTCATCACACGGATCCTGCTCTCATTCTACCGTTACATTCATCAAAACAAATGCGTGTGAACTGGCACTGGACTGCTCTGGACTCTTTCAGGCTGTTATTTGATAACAATGCCTTATTTATTTCACCTGCCAGAGAAAGAATAGCAGCATACTCATTGAATAAACATTCATTCAGTACTTTTGTCTTTATGTGGAACATTTATCATTACAGTGCATTGTACAAAGGTGTTTTGCATATGAAATTACTAAGGACACAGGTTAAAGCATAATTGAAAAAATGCGTCAATGTTAACATTTAAACGCAATATAATTGTGCACAACATGTGGTCTATTAGTGCCTTATAATTTAGTACAAGCAACCTATTGTTTGTAGACACATTACTAACATTGATTTGAAATACTTTCTGGACCTTGTGTTCAGCCTCTATAATCTGTTTCAAATTAGAACCATCCTGTCGTAAACATACAGGAGGGGACAAAGAGAAATATATTTTATCAAACGCTCCTGAGTTGCTGGTTGCTGGAGGGAAATTCGCGGATGTTTGTAGAGGTACGAGGTAGTAACAGTTCCCTGAAACACGTGAAGAAAGTGCCTAATCTCCCCGCATTGTGCGTAACCAATATTTGACTGTTCTTATATTTTTAAATGAACTATTTCATTATATGAGCCAACTTCTTAAGAACCCCACAATTTACATGTCTATTGCACTCGCTTCTGTAAATGCATTTGAACTTTGTTAAATTTTTCAGTGCTTTTCTACCTACAACTTTAACTAAACATAGCTCTGTATGCCGTCTCTATTTTCGCTTTGGTATAATAGGAACTTTCATAGAAGACTTTAATGGCTATATTTTTTACTGCGCATTTACTTGTGCTCCCCCACCTTCCGTTCATAAAAATGTAATAGCGGTACAACTAAACAGAAAGGAAGTACATAACCCTTGATTTTTCTATAAATTTTAAGCACTTTTTATATACATAGAAATTTATTGACGAATCTTGCTTTCAATGAAATCTTGCGAGAGGAAAAACATATTGTATCAGTGTCATCTACATTTCCAAACAATTCCTTGTTTATTTTTAAAAAACCAAGTATTAAAAGTATTATCGTGCTTGATGAAAATTCTTAATGAGGAACTACAATACGAGCATTTAACGTTCATACAAGGGTAAGGCCAAATAAAATTCCTGTTTCTTGGAGGATTTCCAGTGGGAATACGGACCATTTCCTCGATTCGATGGTACATACACCTGCGTGCGCTGGGAAGGTTTTCCCAATGGCAGAAGAATGAAGAGACTTGAGAGAAATCGTGATCGAATAAAGACGATTCGTGCACGCTATTCACTATCACCGGACAATGAACCTATGGCCCAGAGAGTATACGAAAGAATGAAGATAACCCTCAGTTGAATACTGAGTGGGCAGTGTCATCACGAACTTCTGCTCTGCTTTTCATCTCAGCCCACAAATTACTCAGGTAACTGGTTTCTATAAGCCTAAGGCACAACGTTGGAGATTAATCGGTATTAAGGTTTTGAACTAAATATAGCATGCTTAAAATCGAAGAGTTTTGCTCATGTAAAAGTAGTTAATCTGTTGTCTATTATAGTTCCTCGTTTCAACGTCATTACAGGAAATCAAAATAACAAAAATGAATTTCATTTTGGAAATTAAGTTGCATTAGACCACTATGGTTTTGTTCCTGCAAAATAAGTGCTGTCTCTTGTGATAATTGAATAAAAGTAGTGAAGAAAATGAACACTTTGAACAACACTTGTAGTTTCTTACTGTTCCGACTAAACTGCAATACACCGTTGGTAGTTGTGTGAATTGCAGGAAAAATGGAAGTAAACCAATACGGTGTTTGTGTAACAATCGGAAGCTACACCGGGCTGATCACCAATTGTTTTAAATAAATAAATAAATAAATTATTAATTTTATTATTATTATTATTATTATTATTATTATTATTATTATTATTATTATTATTATTATTATTATTATTATTATTATTATTATTATTGTTATTATTGTTATTATTATTATCATCATCATTATTATTATTTTTGGTCCTGTTTTAAATTAACGTCCTCCAATTTATCGTATCGGACGATACATGAAATGGGTGAATGATGTTCAAAAGAACCCAGTGTCCATAGAGTTTAGAGTTATCCACATTCATCTTTCAGGATAAGGGAAATCCCGGAAAATGCTTATTCAGACAATTCTTCCTGAGATTGGAACTTGGGACCGCTACAACCATGCTACTAGTAGGGTCATTTTGGGTCCTGAAGTCGAGTAAACTTTGTTTCGTTTCTTCCACCACCCTCCGCACCCCGTTTTCTGATCTGTGAGCATTGGTTACATAGACGCAAACATTCATGCCCTTTGCAGGATTCGAACCTGCACTATTCCACCAAAGCGAGGTATATATAAATGGGGCCACCAACATTGGCACACTTTAAAGTATATAGTCTGTTTCTCGATCTTATCTTTTTTCATTTCTTGGTTTCCTCTACACGGTTTGTAAGAATTAAAAACATTGCTATTTGATTGTTACCAGTGTCCCAGAAGCCCACCTCGGTAGCGTAGATGGTAGCGTGTCTGCCGAACGTTCAAGAGGTCGCGAGTTCGAATCTGGGTTAGGGTGAGTTACCTGGATTAGGTTTTTTTCCGGAGTTTATCCTGAAGGACGAATGTCCGGTAACTGTGAGCTCCATGGACCTCAGACTCTTTGAACATCATTTCAACCATTTCATTCATCGTCCGACATGACTTAACGTAGAAGGAAGTAAATTAAAAAAAAGGTTTTCCAGAAAAAAAAATAGCTTTATTTCCACGTGTGGAGAGGTTGCGTGAATATGAGAGTGAGAGATCTGCATAATGCTCTATGGACTATTTAAATTATATTCTTCATTAGTCTCGAAAAGCATTTGTTTATACGTATTAATTTTACTTGTCTGAGGATTCAGAGGCATTAGTGCTGTAGGAGAAATCAGAGTAACAAAGTTCTGTTTCACCGTTGCCAACTGTGCATGCATGATGCGCCGCACATCCGGTTGCGCTAGTGCCTAGCGGACGAGTTATCAAGCGAACCAAGGCTTGCGTGCGAGCCTAAATGTTGCAGTTATTTAAAATGATGAATATGTCTGCAATAGTAAGTGACGTTGCCATATATTCCACACCATGACGTGGGAGGAATTCACCACACTCGCCAGTGTTATTAAGGCTCTAGATAGATATGGAGTATCACAAGCTTTATTTGGATCTTCCATCATCCTTTGGATTTACTTTAGACACAAAGTTGCCATTCGGTCCGCTTAGTGTCTAGTCCGTAGATACTACAGAAGTAAAAGCAGCTCAGCAAAGTGCTCTTCATGATTCCAATCTAAATACAGAAGGAAAGTGTACTTGACATTTCCAAACTTAATGGTTACATGCACTAAAGGTATAGTCGTATACTATTTGGAATGTTTCAGACTACAACAGCATAACCGTTCTTGACAATGTAATAATTTGCTGTGGACATTAACACGAATTTTTTTCGAATTACAAATTCAGAAATCCAATTTAAATGTATTATACAGGTTGTTCCGAAATGACACCAAACCAATATAGCCGCTTCGTAGTTTATAACTTAACTAGTTCGAATTTCGCTGTCGCTTTGAAATTCTTTTAAGTATAATTTTATGCACCATTAAATATTACATTATTTTGTGATTAGGCAGCGCAGGAACCACTGGTGTGCGAACCTCAAAATTTGTTATTGGGATGCACCGGCCATGAAAAAAAAAAAAAAAAAAAGGCATTGCTCCCTGCTTGTTATCCGTGACCCTAGACTCGCTTTCAGGTAATGAGGCAAAGGGCAGTTATTTGTGAAAAAGTCGATAATGACTCGAACATGTCAAAGGTTGCTGATTTGGTTATGAACTTAATTCCACAATGCTTTCAACCACTTACTGTAAAATCAGCAGCTTCCTTTTCAGTTACAAATGCTTTATTTAGTATTACTAAATGCAGCGAAATAAAATATTTGTCTCATTGCATAAGGCAATTAGTTTTGGTTAACTTTATCTATAATTCTTTGATATTCGACTGGCCCTGTAGCTTATCCGGTAGAGCACCTGCCTGCCGTGGTAGGGGTCCCGGGTTCGATTGCGGGGGGGGGGATTTTTCTCCGACCAAGATAATTCCTCATCTTCCCTAGAGTCTGGAAGTATGAATGAGAGTGCGAGTGTATGCGTGATGTAATGATTAAAACCCAATGAATACGAGTTAACACCTTGGATATGTTCCAAAAGAGAACGGCCATTGGAATTTAAGGTGGACTATAAATGAAAAAAAAAAAAATCTTTGATATTATTCTCTGTTCATTTAATGCTTATATCCTCAATCTCACTAACATTAACTTCCATCTAAAAGGTTTAAGTTGCATATGTCCAAAGAAGTTCTTTATTGTAGCAAGCTACCGTGGAGTATGTCGGTTTGTTTACAAACAGCTACAGCATGCGACACGGTTTGTCACTTAACTGTAAACTTCGATAGTGTGAGGCACGCGGCGTTGTTTCTGTTACTGCCTAATCCACACGTATTCTGAAGTGTTTTTATGTCGCACTTTTGGCGGTATAAACTATCGATATGTGTCACATAGAAGCTGAACAACTACTTCTATATATTCGTTCGATTTCGTTTCTAAACACTCTGTATCCGTATTACATTGTTTACACGGGGCCGCGCCGTGGCTCAGTGGTTAGACCGCTTGGCTCTCACCAAGGCGACCCGGGTTCGATCCCAGGCGACTGCAAAGTGAAATTTGTGGTGGACAACACGGCGCTGGGGCGGGTTTTCTCCGGGACCTCCGGTTTCCCCCGCCATCTCATTCCACCGGTGCTCCATCTTCATCTCATGTATCATCGGTGTCACCGCCTGCGGTGCCGTATGTAGTAAAAGCGGGCGTTAAACACTACACACCCCTTTGCTGTTTTCCTGTATTGAGTACAGGAAGGCCTTGCACCTAGAAATTCAACGTAGAGATTTCAAAGAAATGCATGTTTTGAGTTTCCTTGAGTAAAAAAAAAGAAAAGTTTTCTTTCTCTGCCTCATCCTAGCTTCACAGTAGAGAGAAGTATTGCATTGTACTGAATTCCATGCTCGTGGTCGCCTCCCACACACACATAAAATGTTAAGGCCCGGTTCCATCATCGAGATGCGTAGTGCAGGGTGCATTGTGTGGAGATACAATAGTTGTGATCCTAACATAGGCTCTTATGAGCGAAAGGGGATTCACTAACGAAATTCCTCTAGGGAAAATGAAGTCTTAGCTTTGCACATTGTGGCCACGCCGTGGCTCGGTGGTTAGACCGCTTGGCTCGCACCAAGGCGGCCCGGGTTTGATCCCAGGCGACTGCAAAGTGAGATTTGTTTTGCACAACACGGCGCTGGGGCGGGTTTTTCCCCGGGACCTCCGGTTTCCCCCTCCATCTCATTCCACCTGTGCTCCACCTTCATCTCATGTATCATCGGTGTCACCGCCTGCGGTGCCGTATGTAGTAAAAGCGGGCGTTAAACACTACATATTTCATTTCATTTGCACATTGTGTGCTTTACCTGTTATTAATATTTCATTTTTGTGTGGTGGCTTTTAGAATATTTTGATTGCAATAGTAAAAACATTTTAAATTATAATGCATTCATATACTTGTATTTAAAACCCTGAGTTGTCAGGGTTTGTTATAACTAGTCCACGGGTCTTCCATCCATTTCCCTCGCGTTTATAGATGTACTAAAATAAACACAATTCTTCGCTTCATTATTGTATACATTCAAAACCTTACGCGTATAAGAATATTAAGAATGACACTCATCTGCTCTTATTTTACTTTAAAGTTTCTAAATAAGCCACCATTTCTTATAACAATAAAATCGACAGTTCTGTTTCACATTTCATTTATTGCAGGGCAACTAACTACAAACGAATATTGAAATGTCCGAGGAAGTTCATCGTTAAAGAAGAAAAGAAGTTGGTATACATTGAAAGAAAGCATATGGGAATTGGTAACGAAATGGAAAGTGTTATTTATCTTTTTAACAGAGGCGCTCCCGACCTGTTATTGAAACAGTAAACTTAACCACTGGCGCGGCAGCCCTAAGATGGCCAAGGCTTAGCAACCCGACTGTCGGCCTCACGCCCATTTACGCACGGCAGAAGTGCGCGATCATCCAGCCGATACGGGTAGGAGATGTGGTCAGCATCTCGGCATCCTCCAGTCGGAACGTTGGTTTTCATGCCACGACCGCTTACCTATCGTAAGCTCAACTTCCTCACGATGCCCGTCTCGGTAGAGTGGTGGTAGCATCTCTGCCTCACGTTCAAGAGGTCCCGAGTTCGAATCTCGGTCAGGGTGTTACTTGGATAAGGTTTATTCCGGGTTTTCCCTCGGGTAACTCTAAGCTCTAAGGACGCTGGGCTCATTTGAGCCATTCATCGTCCGATATGACTTAACGTTGGAGGACGTAAATTACTATATACATATTATACTATATATTCCTCACGATGCTGAGTGGGCACCGGTCCTAATCCCGGGACCCTAAAATCCGCACCCCGTGTGTGGGATCGAACCCGGGCGGCTTTCCGTGACCAGGAACCAAGGTATGCTGCCTTAGCCCTCTACGCCACGGCGCAGGACATTGAAACAATAAGCAGCGGGATATCAAATTAGAGCAGTTGTCGCTGGTTTGCATAAGGCACGCATTGAGATAATATTGAATTTCGGAGTATAAACAGAGATTGAGCAGTGTTTAATAAGCTCTATATCCTTTGGCTTCTACAGAATCTTAAAGTAGGAGAGACTGTAAGTTAGAAAGTTGCAAATCTAATTGTTTCGTTGTTATGTGTTTGGTATTAGAATTTCAGCTCTCAAGACAAAGGATCTGTTGCAATTTTTTCAGCATGAATATGACAGGTTTGAGGGACGGGGGAAGGAGTGGCAAAATAGAAATTGTTGAATATCTGTATACGTAAATAGTGATTGTATATAATTTGAAGGAAAAAACCCCTATCATTTGTTCAATGCTACAGAACGTTGTTGTAAATTTGGTATGTTCTGGTATATTTAATATGGCAAGTACATCTTTCGACTCCATTGTGCTGTAATGAAACCTCCATTATGAAAATAAATTTAAAAAGAATTGCATTTTTTAATCTAATCGTTCCAAAGATGCAAAAGTAATTGCTAAGTGAAGAGGTTGCAGTCCCAAGAAAACCTTTTGCTCTTATTACTTCGATAAAGAAGCACAGAATCCGTTTATGAAAGTAAAACTATGAAGTGCACCATAACAGGTGCTATTTAGAATGTTTGCAGGAAAAAAGGCGAAATAATTATTTATTATTTGTCTCAAAAGCTTCATTGTTTATTTACGTACCCCTTTATCTTATAGGAGAACGATTGCTGAAACCAGTGCTAGGATGCTATATGACAGAACACAAAGATAAAACTCCTTTTTTTTTTTGGTCAAGTTGGATCTGCACACTTTTCGGAACACATGAGGGCATGTGCGTGACTCTCCCTGGTGTCGGTGTTGGCACTGACGTATGATATGTGTTTCGTGATCTGCTCTCTTGTAATGGAGAAGTCACGATTCCCTAGCGCATTAGTTCCTTAAGTTTCTTTAACAATTAAAGATTGGCTGGCCCCATAGCTCAGTTGGTAGAGCACCTGCCTGCCGTGCTAGGGGTCCCGGGTTCGATTCCCGGTGGGGGTGGAGTGGGGATTTTCTCCGACCACGATAATTCATCTTCCCCAGAGTCTGGAAGTATGAATGAGAGTGCGAATGTGTACGCGATCTAATGATTAAAACCCAACGAATACGCATTAATACCTTACATATGTTCCAAAGGAGAACGTCCGCCGATATGACCATTGCAGTTAAATGGAACAAATAAAAATAAAAACAACTAAGGAAACACGTTTAGTATTTGGAAATTAATTTTATAATGGACCCTGATTATTAATCATTATGTTTTAGGTACACTACTGCGGTTAAAAATAACAAAATATTACTCTTGTATTGATCTTATAAATATTTCCTAGAAGCAATTTCCATAACTCCATTTTAGGTACACAAAAGCTTACAACAACCTAAGCGGCCAGTAAATTGAATAAATAAATGCCAGCCTAGATATGCTCTGAGCATGAACTTACGAGAAACAAAAGAATCCTCTCTCGCGAATACTGTAACATTTAAAAGAAGGGTAGTGAATATCTGGAAATATATGTCACAATCTTATTTAAGTTTTTATCATTTCCATCTATATAAAGTTCAGTAAGAATTATTAGAATTCTTAGGCAGTTTACGAAACAATGAAGTTGTGCAATGTGTTATTTATGCTTATACCTTTCAAACTTGCATTTTAATTCAAATTGTTTCAGCCATTTGTATAAAAATAAAACCCAGCGAAGTATTGTCCCCCCCCCCTCTCTCTCTTTCTGTGTTCATCTCTTCCATATACATGCTGCATCTTAGACATATGGTAGAAAAAGTACATATAAAGGATTGGAATTAAGTTTCTGTCGTGCGTGGATAACTTTAGCAGTTCTCTGTATGAATCAACGTGAAGCAAGATGAGCATCTGGCCTTCAAGTTTTCTGTTTTGCACACTGTGTGGTCCTAGTTTTGTTTAGACTTCCAGCTTATTTCTTTTCCCAGAATATTTCTTTGCGCGATGTTTCACACGTCTAGCATTCATAGACTTGACTCATCGCTATTCAACGCAAATGTCTACGTTTGTGCACACACGCACACTTACACACACACGCACACGCACGCCTTAGAGTGTCGCGAAATGAAATTAATTTTTACGCCTGTTACAACAGAACATCCACATGGGTATTTTCATGTGCTTAACTAAACCACGCATCAGAAATGCATTATCAAAGTAATGACCAATAAAAATGAGGTGGCATTTGTTCAATGTAGAATATGTATTAATCATAAAAAGAAGAATGGCTTTTTCAGTCATTGTGTTTTGCAATTGATCACTGACCATATACATGCACATGCGCGCGCACGCACACACACAGCACACACCACACATAAACACAAAGAAATCCACGTGGTACCGAAATACCTCCAATTCCAGGGAGAATAGCTCTTTTCTAAGAGCAGCACCTGAAGTCTAAACTGCTCCTTCCAGCTTTACGCGAGGTCGGAGTTGGATACGCACAACCCATACTACGAATACCTCGGTAGGACCTACAGCGAACAAATACACCGTCTCCCATCTCTCCATTTGTTACCGAAAAACATTGAGGTATCTCACAAACCCATTTGGGCATCACCACCCGGACATATTCAATCTGCCATAGGTTTTGCGAATCATTGTCCCGCCGAGTCTAACCCATCCTTATCGCAAGGGCTCAGGCGTACTTCTGATAACCTCTGAAGCCCCGCAAGTGCTAGAGAACTGCAGCACCAATTACGCAGTCGATCCAACTTCTTTTGGTTTTTATTAGGCTTGAATCCTTTTAAATTCATGTTTCATTTTATTCCGTTTTTGTTTACAAATTCGTTAAAATTTCGCGCCTGAAATTTGCAGCCTATGATCTTAAGAATATTAAACTATCCTAGTAATTAGGTCATCTTCACGATATCTCTTAATCAAGCCTATACCGGGGCCGTCCTTAGTTTATGTGGCGATGTAACTGCTGGGAAAATGTATTACTCCGCCTGCGACTGTGATTGGAGGGAATAGTCGCACTATTTTATTCCCACGTGGCAAACATGTGGTGTGCTGTCAGCGAACTTCTATGCAAAGTTTGGTTTGCCGTTTTCGATGGTTGAATAGCTTATGCGTACGTTAAGATTAAATGCAAAGGTCTGCTTGTAATATATTTTTCCTTTTTACGCTAAAAAGTGACTAAATACTTACAACAGCTACTTAAATATTTCATTTCTTCTCACAACCCTTATTTACAAACTAAAAGTTTAGGAAGGGACTTTTTGCGGAATAATAGTGCTTAATAATTGCGTGTAGCCAATTGACTTGAAAGTTCTATTGTAATGCAACTGAAAAAAAATGAGTACATAATTGGAATCTGATTACGAACGAATTCACTGAGTGACTTCCACTTAGGATACTTCCTTTGATAACTCCGTGCCATAATAATGTATCTTCACGCCCAACAATTATATTGTTTCTGTTTAGAATTGAAAACCTATGTCGCGAAGAATAGTGTGGAAGCTCGTTTCTTCTAAAACTCGGTAAATCGAGATCATTGTTCACTGCTTGAAGCACTTTTATAATTGTAAGTGGCTCGTTCAAAGAAGCTACGAGTATGTATCTTACGACGAATAACACTTTTAACAAATTTATCACACTCCCCTTCCACAATTGGCTTCTTTTCCGATGTTTTTCTGGGGTGGAAAGCCGGCCCGTTTTCACAACTTCGCTTTGAGCGGCATTAATACGTATTTGGCGCTGAAACGCCGGTTTATTCTGCCGACAGATGAAGTGCTGCATTGCTAAAGTTGGGTATTTTTCACACAAATTGCAAAACACGTTCAATATAATTTGTTTTTCACCACTTTTTAACGGTTTTCCGCTGTGACGTTTCATATTGCACGGACGCAGCCATGTTGTACAACTGATCTCCCAGTTCCTTCTGGTTTTAAACTGCGCAAGCGCAGCGTGCACTGATTAAATTACACTTACGTTTATCAAATAAAATCTAATTCGTTACTGTTTGTCTGTTGCATTTGGAATAATGTTAAGTTATTTATATATTTTGCATTAGATTTAAAGCCTTTAAAAAGATATGCGAACTATATTTTTCACCCCCACAGAGTTGCAAGACTAAACAGCCAGTTATGTCGCACACGTACAGGTGCTTTTATTTATATCGCCACATAAACTAAGGATGGCGCAGGTTTAGAATACTTCACGCAAGCCGTTCTAGTATACTTTTTATGACACATATTTAATATTTCTTAGTACGCTTTGTTTGTTGGTAACATATTTTCTTTCAAAAGAATAGGAGCCAGGTAGAGTTGTTGTGTTTCTCAAGCATTATCTGCACAAGTTACCGTAATTTTCAGAGCGCATGTTGCTGTAATTTCTACATGCAAGAGATATATTCAACAGCCGTTAGCTCTGAGTAACCAAAAAAGCCACTAAAACACTTCTCTCTCCAGCGCAACAGAAATGAAAATAGGAATTACGGGAATAATTAACCCAGTTCCGTCGCCATGTTGGGCAAAAGTTCCTCCCACATTTCTCACACGCAAGACTGAAAATGATGACTCTTTAGCATGCACCTGCAATTATAATAGCAGCAAAACTCTGCTGGAAACCAGCAGTAATTGATTTTTGCGGTTTGTTCTCAACTTTCTGCGAGAAAAACAGGTGGTCGATCCGTTCAAATATGCCATCACAAGTGCACTTAAATTTGTGGACATTTACAAGTGCTTGCTGCCGTTTATAGCATTCGAAATGCAACACGAACGATGGATAAGTTTGGCATGCTTATTCCAAAGTGGATTTCTTTTGGTAAGCTTGTCCAGAAAGGATTTTTGTTGAATGGAGCTTATTACTGCGTCGATCTACTTTTCAGGGTGTGCATAAATAAAACTGCCGTAAATGTGCATCACTTGTATGTTATTTTTTCTTATAAATCTGTTATGTAACTTTCACTTCTACTATTTTTAATAATTTTAATTTTTATGTTTACCTTGTCCATGACGACACTCTAGATGAACGAAAACAAGTAGTTCGTTAGAAAACAAAACATATAATGCCTTGCAGACGAAATAATATTAATTTTTACAGAGAGGACAGGCTACAAAAAGCAGTTTATCAATTAAATAGAATATGTATAGCATGATAATTTTAAAAAAAAAATTAAGTAATGGCGTTCCATGGAAGATACCCAGCAAAAATAAAAATAATAGAAGGTAAAGTGTTGGAACAGGTTTCACAGTTCCGTTACTTGGACTGTGATATAACGTATGAAGAAGAACAAGATATAAATAAGAAAATGCCGAAATTTCAACATTTTTGTGTAACAATTAGACGGTCACTGAGGAACAAAGAATTGATAAGCAGCTAAGATTTTATTCAACAATGGCACTACCAGTGGCAATGTATGGAAGTGAGGCCTGGGTTCTAAAAGAAAAATGAAAACGTAATATTGAAACAACGGAGATGTACTTCCTATGGGTTGTGAAGTGTTGTAGAAGACAAGATTACATTAGAAATGAGAATGTTAGGGACTAAAAGTACAACCACTTCTTCAACAAATAGAAGAACATAGGAACAATTGGATAGAGCAACTACAAAGAATGTCAAAGGATAGGATACCAAAGATGGCATTGATATACAGAGTGATTCAATAGATGAATACATTTTCAAATTGCTATATTTCCTGCACTATACATTGTACTTCACTTCTGTAAATTACATGTGAGTTACGGTTACAAATGTTCCATATGGCTTCCTTCGACTGCACGGATAACATCTAGTCGATAGCCCAATTTATCCCACACTCCATGAATGTCTTGTATAACCGAGTTCACTGTCGCTGTAATACAGTTTCATAGGTCATTGAAATCTGTAGGAATAGGTAGTACGTAAACATCCTCTTTCACCCAACCCCTAGAGGAGAAACCTGCAGGATGTGAGATTAGGGGACCTCGGTGAGGTCCAGTTTAGCTGAAGTGTCCAGTCGTCATTTCCCATGCGACCTATCCATCGTTGGAGTACTGTAGTGTTGTATTCAAAACTTTACAGCAACCTATTTCAGATATACTTGACGGAATTGAAGTTCAACATATAGTGCAGGATGTATAGCAATTTGAAAGTGTGTCCATATTTTTAATCCTGTATAAACCTAGAGATAGAAGATCGGTAGGAAAAAAAAAAAAAAAAAAAAAGCACTGGGCTGAACAGATGTGAGATCGGAACAGGCAAAGTGCTCATCCGTGAAAGACGATCATCTTGTCTAAGTGAATTCAAGAGCAAGTGTTTCATTTTTACGAATAAATAAATATTTTTTTCATAACTCATGCAATGCAAAACGTCAGAACAATTTGAAGTTATAGTAAATTTTGTTGCTGATGCAAATATGGGTGGGGGATTTTCTTGAAAATATATAGATCGAGATTTTTTCTGAGATACAATACTTCATTTACTTACTATAGTATTAGTAGAGAAGATAAAAACCGAGCTATGGAAAGTAAAGCTAAAATCCACGATTTTGAAGCATGTTATATTATGCAATGAAATCTCCAGGGTGGTCGTAGTTTGATCAAATATCAGCTCGCTTAATGGAGAGAGAAAAATCATTTCACAGGGGATACTGTCGATTGGTTCTGTCGCCTCACTGTTTACACAGACAAGGACAGTTACCCCTTTTGTGTAGATTACCCTCCTTGCGTCGACAGCTCTCGCAGAAGCGAGGATCGATACCGGTCAGCAGCGCATAGGGAAAACTTGGGCAATATTACGATGGTACGGGATCTCAATAGGCAATAAGAGCTTCCCCCGAGGTTATCACACATTGCATATGCACGGAAAGCTTACGAATGGTCGGAAACATCGATTGTCTGTGCTCTCTCTGTTTTAAACATTAGCTCTGGGATTTTTTCCAAACGTTCTCCTTTGTTTAATTTGAATAACTTCAATCAGCTTTCAGTGCATGATTTATGGCATGTGAAATGAGCTGGAGAAAAATTTAATTGTAAAATTATCTTCCCTGATTCGTTGTGCTAGTGATATACATGGGCTTTGAGTTTTACTATTTTCTGAATGAGCTATTCATTTCATTGTTTTCATTCTTTCATAGGTTGTGATAATGTACAGTTGCAATAACGAATAGCCTGAACTCTTGTGGGTAAAATAACATTATGAGCTAATAAACCATCTATAGAAATAAAACGTTTATTGTATTTTTTCCGAAATAGCTCCGTTTATATTTTTTATGACAAATAAACGTAAGTTATTATTTAAAAACAATATTCTGCATAACTCCGCCTCTGTGGTATGGGGTTAGCTTGTCTTCCACACATTCAAGAGGCCCCGAATTTAAATCTGGATTACGGTGAGTTGTTCGGATATGTTTTGTCTTTTTTTTTTCGGAATTCCCTGTATTCTGAGAAGATGAATGTCTAAGCTCTGTGGACCTCGGCTCGTTTAAGGATCCTTTTCAGCCATTCCATTCGTCTTGTGTCCTATCAGGATGTTAAATTTTGTCGATTTTGATGATTCATTTGGTGAGGCACTGTTCTACTGATCTAAAGATTCTAGGTTCAAAGCCAAGGTTTTTAAGTGTGATAAAAATTAAGTTCAACCTAGCTGCATTTTCACTAATAACTTTTAAGAAAGAAATATTACTAGATAGGCTGTAAAAATGCTTAGTTGTAATTTGTGTTGAACAAAACAAAGTAGTAAAAAGCTATCTAATATAAAAATAGAAGCTAAACATAAATATAAAAATCAAGTACAAGGCATGTTTTTTAAGTCAGTACCGTTTTGGAATTAAAAAAAGACGTGCTTAGATATCGCAAAAATTTTATTTTTACATGCAAGCCTGTACCTTAATCTACTTTTCTACATGATTTGCGTGAATATTGAGGCACTTGTCATAACGTGGCACCAGTTTTTGAATACCCTTCTCATAAAATTCTGCCGCCTGACGTGTTAACCACTGTATCACAACTGTTTTGACTTCGTTATCGTCTTGAAGACGCTGACCGCCCAGATGTTTCTTCAAGTGCAGGAACAAATGGTAGTTGCTGGGCGCCAGATCAGGGCTGTATGGAGGATGATCTAGAGTTTCCCATTGAAAAGATTTGATGATATCTTTTGTACGATTAGCCACATGTGGACGGGCATGTCATGCAGTAAAACGATACCCTTACTCAACTTGCCACGTCTTTTGTTCTGGATTGCACGGCGCAGATTGTTCAACGTCTCACAATAAGACGCTGCATTGATTGTCTCATTACGAGGCAGAAACTCCACTAGCAATACTCCTTTTCTGTCCCAAAAACTGTGCACATGATTTTCCGGGCAGAAATTGTTTGCTTAAACTTCACTTTTGTGGGTGATGATGAATGTCGCCATTCCATGGATTGTTGTTTCGATTCTGGTGTGACGTAGGCCACCCATGTTTCGTCACCAGTAACAATTTGGTCTAAAAAATCTTCACCTTCATTGTGGTGCTGCTCAAGGAAAGTCAATGCAGTGCCTAAACGTTGGGTTTTGTGCAAATCCGTCAACATTTTCGCAACTCAACGTGAACACAATTTCCGGTACTTCAAGTTCTCGGTCACAATGTGATACAAAACACTACGAGAATATTGAGGAAAATAGTCGCACAACGATGAAATTGTAAAGCGTCTGATTTTTCTCACCTTTTCGTCCACTTTCTGCACCAAATCTTCAGTAACGACCGAAGGACGCCCACTCCGTTCTTCATCATGCACATTTGTGCGGCCATCTTTAAATGCTCTCACCCATTTCCTTACCATTCCATCACTCATAATGTTTTGTCCGTAAGCTTCACAGATCTCACGATGAATATCGATCGGTTTTACGCCTTTAGCACTAAGAAATCGTATAACAGCCCGTACTTCACAATCGGCGGGACTCACGATTGTCGGAGGCATCGTAAACACTCAGTAACCAACGTATACAATGAAGAATCAGACTGTAATGGCGTCAGTGCGTAGACAAGAGATTGGGTAACCAGCGCGCATGCGCGGAACGCCGACCGTAGCGCTGCGGCGGCGGAATCAAAACGGTACTGACTTAAAAAACATGCCTCGTATTTACGTATTACAATATTTACATAATCTTAATAGTTAATCACCATGCAACTGTTATAAATAGGATTTCGTTTTGTATAGTTTGAAAGATATTTAACACAAAAGATATGTTATTTATTAATCCAGTAAACTTAAGAGGGTGTTTCATGGAAAAATAGAATTAAGGCTATTAATATATTCTGTAAGTAGCTATATTTAGATTTATTTTTTGCTTCTGATCATATTTTCACCAAAATAGAACCAAATCTAACGAGAGATAGTGTTATTTTTTGGATAGTAGCTCACCACTTTAGTCGATCGCGATTATTGTACATATAAGTAATTTAGCTCCAGAAATGTTTTGGTTTCGGGTTTGCTCGAACCTCAAGCTGCCAGGACTATGTTTTAACATAGGAATTCTATTTTGTTACACTCTGCGTCATACTCCTCCTTTCTTCCTCCAACTTCCTGTGTTAGCATTGGTAGGACTTGACGGTGACACAGTGCCGTTAGAAAAAAGTTTCTTAGACGGTAGGCACCCCTTAGAACGAAACACGGGAATGGTTTAAATCTGGTGTCCCCTATAGCGACTTTCCTGACTTAGTATTTCACGTAAGTGCTGTACGGATTGATTGCAGAAGACGAAGATGTAGGATCTAGTGAATTCATTAAGCTATACAATAAATAATGTAATACAGATTCATATACTCGTGAGCAAACCTAACATATAGTAGCAAACTAATAAGCAGTTCACGTAAATTATAATTGAGCATAGCAGATATATTTGTGCTTGAGTTGTATATGAAGTGCTCAGAAGTAGCACCGATCAGACGTTTTTTCTCCGAACAGAGCAATTGAATCTTTGACACAAACATGAACGTAAAATGACTGGCAATTCAACTAATCTGAAGTATATACAAGCTTTAACCTTATTTTGGAAATGTGGCTACATTAAGTGACGCTTCCAACTATTGCTCTTACAGTTAGCGTCATTAAAACCAGAAAATCTTCTAGTATCAAGATTCACTTATCCACAATTCTAGAAAATAAGTTAATTTTGTCAAAGTAGTAATGTAATGTTCTTTTAACATTTCACTTGAAAATAGTTGCCTGTCGCTGTCGAGTTGTCCAGTTCGAGTGTGCTTATCTGCACCCAACTGTTTTAGGGTTTTATTGGTGATTAGACTTAGGAAACTTAGAATAATTATGTAACTAGTTGATGCATGGAGGTCTAAGGAGGCTGCATAGTGCACTTAAAAGATGCCAGTTCAGGTTGCTACGGCCCTTAGAGCACCCGTACTTTTATGTGTTGTACTTTTTTATGTTTTGGAAGTCTTGAGTGTAATTTTGTTGATTGGATAGAATAGTTCAGATTTTGTTATTGATGGATCATCTCCAAATGCCCGCATCAATTCAGGAGATCGTAATCTAAAGTTCGAATTCTGTGGTTGTAATCCAAAGTTTTATTTCATCTTTCAGTAGTGAAAGAGATGAGACTTGTATGAACTCTCACTGAGGAGTGACCCGTAGATTCGATCTGTTCTGGGCCAGCTGTATCCTGTGTTCATGCCTCATCTCGTTTGCATAAAGCACGAGAGGTACAGGCAAATTGAATCCATAATTAGATGTTTGCCGGTAAATGTAGTCCGAAAGTTTTTAATTCATGCGGTAAATTGAGTTCAGTTGTTGGCTATACCGGTCTCACTCAGCACTGTGTGACGTCAAGGCATTTACGGCATAATGCAGCATAGTCTAGCGTATAATGCGTTCTATAATTGGATGGACATTGCAACTAAGGTGTTCACAGCAGTAAAGCGGACATTTACTCCACATGGGGAATATATTCTGATGTCTCTGAGTGGCTAAAATTAGATATGAATCGATTTGTATTGGAACAAGGGTAGCAACGAACTCTAAGCCCGCCTCTGTAGTGTAGGTGGTAGTGTGTCTGCCACTCAAGAGGCCCCGAATCCGAATCTCAGTCAGGGTAACCTGTTTTTGTAGCTTTTCCAGGGTTCCCTTATCCTTAAAGATGAATGTTGGGTAACTTTAAGCTCTATGGACATTTGACTCATTTGAGCATCATTTCAAGTATTTCATTCATCGTCCATTGTGGCCTAACTTTTGAGAATGATAATTAAAAAAAAAAAAAAAAACGAATTCTACTCCAACCTTGGAAGGATTCAATTGTTCGAGTCGATATTTAGCAAGTTTACACAAAGTGGGAGAGTAAATTTTGTCATTTTTGGGTCTAGGGACTCAAATTACACATCACCAGAGTCGATTTACCCGTCGCGAACATTTAGGTGGGACTTAAATTATCCTAAACGTATCCAAATATGACTCAATTTAACAAAGCCGAGCACGAAAGTATTTTAACAGAGTTGTAAAAGGTTCAGATTTAAACAAACGTGCATCCCAGAACTTAAACAGTACAGAGAAGCAATTGCTGCTTGCGCCGGATGTGTCCAGTTTCACGCCCAGATAGGTGATTGAATCTTCCATTCAATCCTTTGGCATGATATATGGGGATGTGGCGCTTCGTTAACAGAATGAGGTGGCTCTATTCATAATGACGGATATACGTACATATACCAATGCCAGCACCACTCATGAGGCTGTCATTTTTGCGTTGTTGAAGGTCTGCCATATAGTTGCTAAGTAGGCTGGCAGGATACTTTATTTAATAATTTCAGTTAATGTTTCTCTTGAATTCCCGTATGAGCCAATGGATACATTGTTTCGGAAACTTTTTGACTTCTCGATTACGTCGTGGAATACTATTTACTTATATTTTCTTTATATTCTAGTTTCCTGTAGGTATGAAAACAGTCGCACAACTGGAAATCTTGCCTTGTGACTTTGGAAATTAAACTAAGTGAGGTAAAAATAAAATGCGATCTATGTTGAATGCTGAAGTGGCCTCTGAATTTAACTTTATCTTGATTTTACCATTCATAAATTGTTACCGGTCAGTGAGAAACTCCAGTTGGAAAATAAATATTTCAGTAATCGTTTGAAGTTAAAAAATGCATTAAAATGCATTACTGGATGTATGAGAGCTATTTAATGCATGTCTGCAAAATTTCTTCTAACTTCAGGTATTATTAATCTATAAAGGTAGTGATGCAATATTTGAATTGAACTTCAAAACAACATTGCCTAACCAGGAGTGCCATTCTATTCAGAACAGCCCATTTCATAATTTATATTTACCTGGCGTGTTCTACCCATTTCCCACTAATTACACTGGGCAACAATAAAAATGTTTCGGGCTTAAAAATAGTGAATTTACATCTGTTGAATTAAAAAATCACCATAAAAATAATATATTAGCTCTTTTGTTCCATGCCCTCGCCTTTGGAACATATCGAAGATGTTAACTCATGTTCGGTTGGTTTTTAATCATTGCATCTCGCACACATTCGCACTCTCATCCGTACTTCCAGACTCTGGGAAAGATGAGGGATTATCTTGGACGGGGAAAAATCCCCACCCCACCGCCGGGAATCGAGCACGGTACCCCTAGCACGGCAGGCAGGTGCTCTACCGACTGAGCTACGGGGCCAGCCCGAGATTAGCTCTTGTTTTGAAGATAGTGACATTTCATTTTTTAGAGTGAAGATTTTAAATTTGGGGAATTTTTTGGGGGGAGTTGGCACACCTGTCAAAATGCCATATATGACAACTACAAGCATTTGGTGACAGTGCTTCTATAAATTACCGTAACTTTGGATGCAACATGTCCCTTAACATCCATTTTCTCCACTCCCACCTAGACCTTTTCCCTCCTAGTTGTGGAGCTGTTAGTGATGAACATGGGGAGAGATTCCATCTGGACATTTCTGTTATGGAACAAAGATATCAGGGCCGTTGGTCTTTGTATAGGGATTCTGCGGAACTCCATCACAAGAGGCAAGCTAAAAGACGACGACGTCACTAGGCCACCACATGATTCTCTTCAGACACGACTATCTGCGAAGTATTTTTCCAGCAATTTAGAACTCTTAGATGTAATTATCAGCTAAAATAATCAAATTCACTTTCATTGTTGTTAGCTTGTATGTAATTAAAATGTATCCTTTTCTCTCAATCCCTTAATATGTAATACTTCCACCTTGTGTATATCATAGAAACTAGAGCTAATAAACATTTTTCATTGTCATATTTGGTTTTCTCAAAACAAAATTAGTAAATTGTCTCCTGAAGTGCTCGAAACATTACAAAATTATTTTGTTGTTGCCTAGTATTATTAAAATAGGCTAGAAGAATACGCTCATACGCTATCCACGCTTGCAGAAATGATTTATGTAATTAGGTATACATTACGTTGTAGAAGTGAGATTCAGACGGTTAAAGGGAGAATAAATCTTTAAAAATACGTCGCTACATACTGCATTTGAAACTCCACTCTTGGAATCATCACGAGAAACAGGCGACTTAATACTTTGAAAATTTCGAATATTTCGGAAATTGTTAACAGCCAAAAAGTTTTGACTTAAATTGGGTTTTATTTTTTTCTATGTCGTACGGTTTATCGGGAAACTACGTGTACAAAATTGATTCAGAATGAAGAGGACGTAAACCATTCGCAGAAAATTCAGGATATGCGTTATTTGTCAGGCAGGCATCTTAAGCAAATTATATCATCAAGAATGTTAGAGATTTTTCTTAAGAAAACAACACAAATAATTCCATGAAAAGGATGATTTGGGAGGAGTTCATTGAACAAGTTAAAGATGGTGAAATGTTTCAGTTGAGTTGAAAAACATATGAGAATGTTAATGTTAATGAACATTACTGATGAAAAGCTTCAATAAGATTGGCGAAAGCATCAGTTGCATGCACAGCATGGCACATCTTTGCAGCAAATGCCAATAATAACATAAACTTAATAGATGTCTCCGTTTTTCTTGCAGTAGAGGCTAGGTGGATTAGTATGGTTTTTTTTTTGGGGGGGGGGGGTCCGTTTAACTGCTATGGTCATGTCTGCGGCCGTTCTCCTTTGGAACATTTCGAAGGTGTTTTCTCGTATTCTTTAGGTTTTAATCATTAGATCACGCATACATTCGCACTCTCATTCATACTTCCAGACTGTGGTGAAAATGAGGAATTATCCTGGTCGGAGAAAAATCCCCATCCAAACTGCCGGGAGTCGAACCGGACCCCTAGCACGGCAGGCAGGTGCCTCTACCAACTGGGCTACGGGGTCAGCCAGTATGCTATCTTATAGCAAATGCCACGTAAACGACACCTGTCATTAGACAGCATTACATGTGTTATCTAATTAATGTGAAGCAGGGGAATAAACACTTAAATGTTACCAATTAGGAAACACGAGGCCAATTAAATAAATTGCTGCTTACTCTGGATACGGCAATGAACATCCTAAAAAGCATACCTAATGTTATGACTGCCTTCGTTGTGGAATATGAGGACGGGGAAATCTCAGAATGCAATCAGATTTGTGGAAAATCGTGCATGGAAGTAGTAATTCGAGTATTAAGTACGATAAGCCTGTTTCGTTATGAAAATTATGTAACATAGTAGCTTAAGGTTGAAGGTTGTTCTGAAACATATTTTGTAGCTTTAGTCTTAATTGTTACAGAAACCACTTTAGGATTTGAATCTTCATAGCATTTGCATATTTTAGGATGTAACCACGTAAAGGAAAATGAATTAGTTCTTCATTGGAACGGTGGAAAACACACTGAGGAACAAACTAAAGGGAATTGATCGTCATTTAAATGTTGTCAGTAACTTACGTGACCTGAAGATACAAACTGTTGTGTTTGGCATGCTGAATAATAGGTATGCACATAGTGTTCCATTAGTCCAGGTGGCTAGAAATTTAAGCTGATTACCAATTTTATATGTTTTAGTTTGACATATATTTATAATCCTAAAATTTCAATTGTACGCAATTTTCGAAGATATAAATTACGCAGAAGCATATCTTAAAGTAGATTTGAAGTGAGCATCGTAGTAGGATTGGGGAGGAGGATATGTATGCAGAATGTTAACCGTGTTAACTTCTATGGAAAGGGGGGGGGATACGGGGGGGGGGGGATACGTGAAGAAAACTGTTGCTGGCAGTTCTTCCAAATACGAGGGCTGTTCAATAAAGAATGATCCCATTTTTTTTGACAACGTACCTTTACACATCCTCATAATTTTGATAGTCCTTCTCAGAATAGTCCCCCCTGAATGCGATGCACTTATCCCAGCGTTTCTACCAGTCTTCAACGACATGATGGAAACCATTTTTTGAGAGAGCCTTCACCACTGCTTCTGATGATGGATAATGCCTCCCACGAAGGCGTTTCTTCAAGTTAGGGAATAGAAAAAAGTCTCATGAGGCTAAATCTGGACTATACGGAGGGTGAGGGATGCTCTTCACGTTGAGTTTTGCAAGATATTCAGCAACAACATTGGCAAAATACAGCCGCGCATTATCGTGGTGCAGCACCCAGCCTGCTTCATGGAAATGTGGTCTCTAGCGCCTGATAATGACTTGCAATGTTTTCAGGACATTCCTGTAGTATTGTCCAGTTACTGATGTGTGGGCAGGTACAACATGCTGATAAACCATTCCATGAATATCAAAGAATGAGATGACCATAACTTTCCCAGCAGAAGCAACCACTTTTGCTTTTTTGGAGGGTTGGTGATGAAGGAGATTTCTACACTGAGCTTTGCTGTTTGCTCTCAGGATCAAAATGATGTAGCCTAGTTTCATCAGCAGTGATTAGGTTTGAAAGAAACTCCGGGTCTTCCTCTAACATCAAATTTAACTGCATGTTACCTCCAGGCAGCGGTTAGCGATACTGAACATGTCTGAACTTTCCTGGTTCTCACAGGCGGGAACCAGGAGTACCAACAATGAAACTACAATGGCGTATTTGTTTCACATTAAGCCTACAGAGTATAATAAGATTGAATTTTAGTGCGAAAAAATATGGCCGTAAAAAATTATGATCATTCTTTATTGATGTATGTATTTTGAAATACGAATGTGAAGGTTCTGCTTAGTTTTCTTCGATTGCAGGGGCGCGGTGGATCATGACTTATTGCCACAGGGTAGAACGGTCAATGAGGAAAATTAGTTATTTAAATATTTTTTGTACTTAATTTTAAAAGGGATTAACTTTTTAAACCTACAAGTTAGGCACAATTTGCGCAAAGCAATCCGCCAGAATCGCCCAGATTTGTGGAAGAACAAAAATTGGCTTTTGCACCAAGCCCCTGATCGTTGTTTGTGCGCGAATTTTTAGCCAGAAACTACATACCTATGATGCCGCAGTCACCATACTCACCAGAACTGCCCTCCGGTGACTTTTTTTTGTTTTTTATATATTTGTTCCCAAAATTGAAGAGGCCCATGAAAAGGACGACGCTATGCTACGGTTGACGCGATGAAGATGGCATCGAAGGAGGATGTGTGTGTGTGTGTGTGTGTGTGTGTGTGTGTGTGTGTGTGTGTGTGTGTGTGTGTGTGTGTGTGTGTGTGTAGTGTTTAACGCCCGCTTTTACTACATACGGCACCGCAGGCGATGACACTGATGATACATGAGATGAAGATGGAGCACCGATGGAATGAGATGGCGGGGGAAACCGGAGATCCCGGAGAAAACCCACCCCAGCACCGTGTTGTCCACCACAAATATCACTTTGCGGTCGCCTGGGATTGAACCCGGGCCGCCTTGGTGAGAGCCAAGCGGTCTAACCACTGAGCCATGGCGCGGCCTCGAAGGAGGAGCTGAACAAGGTAACAAAAAAATATTTTTTTAAAGTTCTTCGAGGATTGGAAAAAACGTTGGCGCAAGTGTATAATATGTGGTGGGGATTACTTTGAAGGGGACAAAAAAGATATTCACGAATAAATACTTTTTGAAAAAACCACAAAAGTCTCGATACTTTTTGAACGGACCTAGTATGCATCTATTTTTATCCTCAAGTAAATTCAGAAGGAAGATTTTGTGTTCTCGGATATCTCAGATCCTATGGCATGTCGGAAATGTAAGTTTTCTGGGCGTCACTTTACATTTACGACCACAATTTACAGAGTTGATCTCCAATTGCGCATAGTTTCATCTGAATTATCAGTAGACGGGCTGCTCCAAGGATAAAGTTTGCAATAGTAAAACGAAACAAAATTTTTCGGTATTTTAACAGAAGCAAATGCTTTTGCTTATTATAAATCGCTGTGTATTCCTATCTTTTAGGCAATGTTATGGGATTTATTGCAGTTATCTTGGAAATATACCTTAGTTTTACAGATAAATGAAGAGTAGGGTCAACAAGGGTGAAGCAGAATGCTTAAGAAAGGTTGAAGTTGTAACGTACTGGCATGTGTAGCTCAAATTGTGTTCCATATTCTATCGCGCTGAATCCTCGCTACGCGTAAGAAATCAATTAAACAAAGCGACTGATCTTGTAGGATACTCAGCTAACCTTGAAATGTAAGTCAAGGTTGTGGTTTTAAAGGGTGTAGTAGGGAGCCTGGTAACTGTTTCCACTGCATTTCCTTACCCATATAGTATTATTTATTGACATAAATAGCGACGAATAATGGGAATAACCTAATAACTGAGTTTATAATCATAAACATTTGAAATGAGATAAAGAAACTGCAGATTTTTAATACATACAACTTTTATTGAGTTCTTTTTTTGTACTCTTGGAATAAGTCGGTTAGTCTTGTTACACAATAAAATGCACCCCTAAATGCAACATTGTTCTAATATTTTGGGACAATATTTCTTAATCCCAGTAAGTACCTTAAGTTTTGTTTCAGTTTCGCTGCTATCGAGTGTCAGGTTAGGCAGTAACACCCTAGCTATATGAGCATGAAAACCACAGAGGCCTCCTAAATGAATCAGGGCAACCCTCTGCAGCTACATTTTCGGCGCCGCAGTGACCTCAGTTATTGACCTAATGACGTAAGCATCCTTTACACAGTTAAAGCGTCATAAATGATGTAATGACTAAATGAATTGAAATCTCGCGGAAGTCTGTGCAGAGAGGGAGGACTGTATCTGAAAGGCATACCAAATACTGTGACAAGGTCAGGCAATACGTGCAGTGTGGTCACGGCCAATTCTACTACCATATGGGTTTAAGTCACGCAGGTGCGATACCCGGCCTCTCGCCTCAAATTTTCTGGTCGTGAATGATCACAGATTATGTCATGCATATAAAGGATATTTGTCATGCTTCTGACATGCTTCCAACTTTATCATGCCATGAATATCTCGCTAAAGTTCTTTATTCAATGATAGTGGGTGGTTCGCAGGATGACGGTAATCTGAAGTAATGTTTGTTGGTAGCCCGGGAGATCTATTCAAGTTATCCTTATTAAGCTGGCATTAGAAATAAATAAAAGTGGTTTAACTTTGTTTGCATTTTCTTCAATAGGTTTAGTAGATATATTATTATTTATGGGAGCCAAGTCGGATAATCATATTATATTTAAGTAGACCCAGTATCTCTGCCCATATTGTAATTGTGTTAAATGTGAAGATAGGTTCGCCTTCATCCGTCTTTATCATCAGTCCCTCCTCTCACTTTCCGTCCATTTTGATATTTTTCATCTCTTTCCTCTTTATTCTACATCCCCCTTTTTGCAAATAATTCGCAAGTTTTAAAAATCGACATTAAAATTAGTATTATGGCGTGTTAAACCTGTTACTTGCGTTTAAATTTTAACAGTTCATGTTTGCATTGCGGACGGTAGACACTTGTTTCTTTTGGTAACAATTTATAAACAAAAATGTAAAGAAATATTAGCCTAACTTAAGTATTTACATTTGCAAATAACACAACTAAAAACATTCTGATTAGTGCAGAATTTTTCAAAAGAATTTAATAACAAGCGAGATATGTAGGGTTAGTTATATTTTATAGTACTCCATCAATTATTCACGTAAAAATGTTGGACGTGTGTGTGAGATTTGGATTAAAGGAAATGAATAACAGTAGAGATTGTACTTAATAAAATCTATTACACAAACTGTTGACTCTTCTGTTATGTAATTGATCTATTTAATGCAACAATATTCTTGATATTTTTCATACTATGAATGACACAAAATGAAAATTCATACCTGTTTACTTTTACTTTCTCTAGCGCATACTTCCAGTAATTAGAGACATTATTGCATTCCACACAGAAATTCGATGCTGAGATTTCAGTGGAAATGAACATTTGGAGGTCCCCTGAATATGGGAAAAAATTTTAGCGCCCTTGCGCGCCAGTATGTGTGTTGTATTTGGATATGTAAACAGCATAACTTATAAACGAAAAGTTGGTTACATAGCAAACTTGGTATTTAAGTACAGCATCTTTCAAGGATACGACATGATCTTGAAGAAAGTCGCCCACAGAGCCGTATTCCTAACAGAAAAAGTGGGGGGGGGGGGGACGCACACCTAATTTTTTTTTTCCAGATGCTGGAGAACCGATCAGAATGCTGCACTTGTAGATTCGCCTTCCTGCTTTGGTTGTCCTCAGCATGCTTATCCATTCTTTTATGTAATCCTCTGGCTTCCACATATGTACTGGAGGTCCGTTAATAGTCATAAACATCATTTGAATGTATTTTTAATGTATATATTTTGTATTTTTGCAGTACCTTTAATGTTAAATTAAGAAAGGTAATGAATTAAGAAAAAGTATAAATAATATTATTAGTAAGGTTACTGCGTTCCCCTCCGAAAAATAGTAGGGGGGCAGCATACATCCGCGTTCCCCCTCTACTTCGGCCCTGGTCGCTCAGTTTCAGATTACCCCTTATATTGAATTTTTAAATGTGTATTTTATAAAAAAAATGGCTCCAATGAGTTTGATTAAAGTTTAAGATGATAAAAAGTACATCCTTTAATTTTGTGGAAATGTCTTCAGAAGTGTTCTGCATTTTGGAACACCTTTGTCTTACTTGGAAACTGAGTCTTACCACTAAAAAAATGGAGATCTCGTTAAAATAATTAATATCTTATATTTTTTTAGTTAGAGTGAACCATTTCGGAGATTTTCCTTGTTATTTGCCTGAATTTTGCAATGCTTACCCGTTTGTAGAGTGGAAAGCAAATTATTCACTTTTTTATCTCTTGGCCGTGTAAAGAGAAAGGGGATTCAAAGACATCGCAAGAGACTAGCTTTTTAAAGAGTTGACTATCGCTTAAATGTCTACTGCATTCCCGTATACTTGCATCTAAAAGAAAACTAGCAATGAGATAACGTTCATCTTAACATGAGGTAGAGTAATAAGCATTCTTAAGAATAGTTTTGCAAAAGTATAGAAAGGCGTATGAGTATAGCACATCGGATTTTTATTTTAGAGATATTTGTTTTAAATGGCTCACGCGGTACTGTGCTTGCAGCTGTAACTTGGTAGGTACTGGTCTAAAAGGAATCTCATCTCGTTTCAGAAGCTTTACTCCTTTTCTTTTTATGTTGCTCTTCTAGATCATATCTGAACCATAAATCTATGTCAATATTGCCATCAGGTTACAAAACATCACTGCATTTTCTTTTCTAACTTTTTCAGAGAGAGTTATTTTTGTAGTACCAGATATTTTTTTGGAATCTAGCCAGCTTACTTATCTGCATCAATTTAGTGCGATATGTAGCAATCCGATTAGCAGAATCCCTTGATTTGCT
This sequence comes from Mantis religiosa, assembly GCA_030765055.1. Lineage (NCBI taxonomy): Eukaryota > Metazoa > Arthropoda > Insecta > Mantodea > Mantidae > Mantis > Mantis religiosa. The sequence goes on from CM060957.1 coordinate 96,459,185, forward strand.
TTAAAGCGTTAATCTGTGTAATGAGTTTTGTTCGTTAGATATCTTGGGTTATGAAAGTTATATTTACCTTCTGTTTAGAAGATGAACATTATTGACGGACGTATAAATTTGTTGTGATTTAATTTCCTCAAATATATGTGACAAGATATCTATTGTTTTTAGGACACAACTTCAATACCTCATCATGAAATTTGAATTACTATTCATTTCTCAGCTTACGATTTTTCCAGCGTTGTGTACACAATCAGTTTTCATAGCTATTCTAATCTTCGTTATGCAAACAATATATATATATATTGAAGGAGATAGAACGAGGAGTAGAAAGTTACCCATTGTAAACGCGAGCGGTTCCTTCTAAACCCTGCTACATAACACAGGTCAAGAAACAGGGTTTAGGTATTTATAACACTAAAGCTTCCGGCAAATCCAAACCCAGCTCCGGGCCATTGGCGAATGGAGCGCAAAATGGCGCAAATGGCGAATGGCAATTAACCCGGAGAAGAGCTCTGCAATTCTCCTGGCGAAAACAAGAGCCAACCGGTTGCAGCAGAACTTCGTTTTACGGCGCCATAGAATCCCATGGGTGCAAACGGCGAAGTATCTCGGAGTGACGCTGGATCGTAAGTTAACTTACGTTCCGCACGTCAAGGACAAGGTCCAGGTGGGGCACGTGGCACTCCGGAGCCTATACCCTATTTTCCGATCAACAATGCCCATACGACTCAAACTCCAGCTGTATCGGGCGATCATTCCGCATATGATTCTGTACGGCTGTGAGATCTGGGGAACAGTGGCTAATACCACTTTCGTCAGGCTCCAGACGCTGCAGAACAAGGCACTTCGCATCATTTACGATACAGGCTGGAGATTCCCTGCTCATATCCTACATGAGCACTCCCAGATCCCGTACATTGTCGATGTCATTCGCGAGAGGGCACGATCAATGTACGACAAAATCCAAATTCACCCCAACCCTTTAGTGAACTCCCTGGGAAGGTATGACCAGAGGGATCAAAGACGCTTGCCGTCCTTCAGACTACCGAGAGACGTCTTGGGGCCCCTTGGTTAACCCAAGAGAAACCCCAGATGTCTCTGGGACCAATTCTTACGCCTAATGCATCAAGCGCTACACAACCCGTAACCAAAACGGAGCAAAAAATTAAATCGTGTCTCCCAAAACGGGGGAACGATTAAGTGCAGATGCCTACGAGACTTAAACAAGGGCATCCCATTCCAAATTCCAAACAAATTCAAACACCCCAGCAGAACATGAAACCAATTACTAGCTCATTTCGCAGGTTAAGCCGCATAGCGGCTAGGTACTGCGGCATAAGACACCCGAACGGGGAAAAAGAAAAATAGCCCCGCCCGACTAGGACTACCTCTGGACCTCTGGGTAACACTAAAGAACCCTTTTTCTCCTAATTCGAATTAATACTGTATGAATGAGATAGAGTCTGTAATTTTGATTATATGCATAGTCAATGACATCGAAGCATTCTTATGGATAGGCCCATTCCTATCTGTTTTGCTTACCTCTCCTACCTCACCTAACCTATAGCTTTTGAGTCTTACCAGTTTGGCAAATTTGACGGGCAACACTTCCTGCCATCATGCTCCAACGACTTTCAAATCTACACAAAAATGTATCAGGTGAACGGACTTAAGTCAAACTCCTGATAGCTGGTCCCTTAACAGTCGGTAGAGCACCTGCCTGCCGTGCAAGGGGTTCCGGGTTCGATTTTCGGGTGCAGGGGGGGGGATTTTTCTCCAACCAAATAATTCCCCACCTTCCCCAGAGTTCGGAAGTGTGTACGTGATCCAGTGAATAAAAATTTAAAGTACCAGCAACCCAGCGTCCACGAGATATAACCATCGCCAACAGGCGATATGTTCCAAAAGAGAACGGCCGCCGATATGACCATTGCAGTTAAAGGTGGAGTATAAATGTAAATCCTGTTATCCCTTTCTATTTTGGAAAAACGGAATACGTTCTACCGGTGGACCGCAACTTGAAATAAGTACTGACAGAGGTTAAAGAAAGCAGCAGTGCCAATTTAATTTGGAAGTGCAGTATTCTAAACCACAAAACATAGGCCTTGAGTTTCACATTCCTCTGTAATTTTACTCTCAGGAAACAAGCAGTGAGGTCTCTGTGTTTTGGAACGTCGAAATGGAAGCGAAGTCCTCAGCGTATCTGATGTATAAGAATGGAGAGCAGAATTAACCAACGCTGGCAAGCTTTGTCGGCAGCAGGATGCTTTGGTCTGATAAGGGAATTCATTCGTTCCGCGTCGTTCTCACACAGCTGTGGGAATTTCGTATTCCATTACCTTTCTCTGTTTTGTCTGGTGCATTTGTTAAATTATTCTTGTTTTCTCTATTCGCAGTCTGCAGAACGACACATTAAGATGCAAGCGTTACATAATAGATGTGGATACAGTATGTTCAAGAAACGTACACGTTTCAACAGTTGAAAGTTGAAATTTCAAAAGTTTCAATACATAAGCCACATGCGGAGATTTGTAAAGATTAATCTCATAAAATCTTGTGCATTTTGTTACTTCTGAAACACACAATTGGTCAGAGCTAGGGTTTACGCACTTATTTGCAATAGCAATCACCGCAAATCAATCACCGCATGCTAGGCATGAGCTCAGGAGGGGAAATGTGTATTTGTTCCATAACACTTGTTATTTGAACTTGCAAAAGAGATTATTGGGCAGTTGTATACAGCGACAACAAAAAGTTATAAAAATGTCAGTATCCAAAATAAACGTAGCGTAAATTATAATTTTTAATCCTATAAAAACAAAGGATGACTTAGTTTACGTCATATTCTAGTATTTTTTTTTTCAAGACAGTTTATGTTATTCCCAAATGACCTTGTTGTCGACGGGCCCTAAAACACCACCACCAGTTTATGTTATTAGTTTTACAATTGCACCGATTATTCAACCATTGCTGTTTACAGCATTATATTACATACATTTACTAGAGTAAATTGTTTGGTATAATGTCTGAAATTGCTGTCTAAATGAGTTTTGATATGATGCAGAAAAAAGGTCAAATAAAAAATTATTACCATTTGTACTTACTTTCCTTAGTGTCTCTACTCTCGAGACTTAATTTTCTTCTGTTTTGTTGCTTAAATCATATGTAAGTGGTAAGAGATTATTTTGTGGAGTCATGCATGTGTTTTTTTTTAAACAAGTATTTTTAGTTTAATATTATTTGCCTATATCTTAGAAAAGGACTGACTATAAAGGCATTAAAACAGAAACACTTGAACTTGCCATTCCAGTGAATTAGCCTGTCTAAAATTTATTCATAATAATAAAAGGTATCCTTTCTGAAAATAATAGTAATAAATATTCAATAACGGAGTATTTTAATGAAAGAGCATTCGAATGATTTTTGATTAAGTATTTAGTCGTAACAAAATGAGGGGGAGAAAGAAAGCAAAAGAAAGAAAAAGGGGGCTTGAAATACATTTAAATTCCAGTGTGAATGAGAAGTAAAAGATAAGAAAAGTCGGACAAACAGGAAAAGTAATTAGAGGTCGTTTCATACAACGAACCGTCAGGCTGTGTATCTTTCAAGGATTATAATGAAAACCCTGTTGATGACAAAAGAACTTCCTGGCAACCCACATTGGCGCCTCCTCATTCCAGTATTGACACTACGAAATCGGATAAGGATATGTACAAGAAGAACCCTCCCCGTATGAATGGTTAATGATATTTTGATCGATGTTTTTTAATATCTTAGAAATATTCCGGCTAATGTGGATACATTTGGCAAAGTGAAATATTTAGATATAGGATTATGGAAATGGGCTTGTGTACCTATATTAAGGCGAGTATCATAACCAGCACGCCCGCCTCGGTAGCGTAGATGGTAGCATGTCTGCCTCACGTTCAAGAGGTCCCGAGTTCGAATCTCGGTCAGGGTGAGTTACCTGGGTAAGGTTTTTTCCGGGGTTTTCCCTTATCCTGAAAGACGAATGTCGGGTAGCTCTAAGCTCCATGAACCCTGGACACGTTTGAGCATCATTTCACCCATGTCATTCATCGTCCGATATTACTTAAAGTTGGAGGACGTAAGATAAAAAATAAATAAATAAATAAAAAATAAAAAAATAACCAGCACCCGGATTTTAATGACGTAAACAGTTTGAAAAGTAACGTATTTTTATTTTGTTAGTGCCATAATAACAAAACTGAGATTGTTTAATGCAATAAAACAGGTGCATATTAATTGATAAATTAATTTATGACTACGTTGGTATGATTACTACACATGTAGAAAAAGTAGTAGATGTAAGAATATATAATTTAGATGTTTAATTAAAAATATGTACTATTAAAAATGTGTACTATTTGACATTCTTATTTAAGCAATATTAATAAAATAGCTTTTAAAACAGTCTTAGAAAATTGTGACATTAACTCTTAATGTCAGTAGTACTACATGTAAATTCAAGAAAATGGCAAAATAAAGACATTGAGGGCAAGAAACTGTCAAATTAACGAAGTAAAACTGGAGATAAAAGGTATACCTTACAAAATATATAAGTATGCATTTTCATAATTTTGAGCCCATAACAAGTATTTATGTAAACATTTGCAATGCCTATCATGCAACAATTAAAAGATGGTATTAGTAGAAACGTGGCTCTAAGCAGACCCTTTAAAAATCCTCATGTCTTTATATTTTAGCGCGTTTAACTAGTTAATGCACTTTCGCTCTTTTTATAGCAGTTTTACATCTCGAGACATATAAGAAATTTTTTTTTATGTTTGACATCCATAATTACATTTCGGATTTCTTAATGAATTCTTTCCTTGATGTTGGTTAGAGGCAGTCTGTCGACACCCAGTGGAAGGCTTGATCTTCGATGCATGTTTCTAAAGCTTTGCCTTAAATATTTTATCCATCTTCTCCCATCGCTAGCGTTCATACAAAAATCTCCATTAATAAATATTTTGGTGAATTTCTACATTCTTTAGAAATGGAATCACAACATACCATTTTGGCATTAGTAATTATTTGCAACATTTCATGAAGTTTATGTTGTGAGTTGATCATGACCTGTATAGTCTGATTTTGTGACAATTTAATTAAAAAATGATCCTAATAACTTACAATAAGACTCTCGTACCTCATTTTAGTGGACCTAATAACGAAGTCTTGTTTATTCCTCTCTACCATAACAGAGAGTCATGTCCAAATCTTGGAATATTGAAGAAGGAATGCTTTTTTTATTATTGTTGTAATTTACGTCCTCCAACGTTAAGTCATATCGGACGAAGAATGAAATGGGTGAAATGATGCTCAAATGAGTCCGGGGTCCATGGTGCTTACAGTTACGCGACATTGGTCTTTCAGGATAAGGGAAAACCCCGGAAAAAAACTCATCTAGGTCTCACCCTAACTTAGATTCGAACTTGGGACCTCATGAACGTGAGGCAGACACGTTACTATCTACGATAACGAGGTGGGCGAAGGTCTGTTGGATTATAACGTAAGACGGTTTAATTGGCATTTGGGACTATCGTCACTGTAAAGCACGAGTATGTAAAACCGAAGTTCCGTGGTTCGAAAGCAGCCGCAGAATTTGGTTTTTCTAATTTCACTGAGCACATTACATGCTTGTAGAGGGATTAAATTTTGTATATTTACAGTTTTGTTTTGATTTTAAGCACCCTGGCAGGTCATATGATTGAATAAAGTGAGTGAAATGTTGCTCAAATAAACACAGGGTCCATAAATCTTAGTTACTGACATTTGTCCTTTGAAAATAAGAAAAAACTTTAGAAATAAAACCATATCTGGCTAACAGGCTACCGAGATTCGAACTCGGGACCTCTTCAATGTAAGGCAGTCTCACAACAAACGGGCCGTACATTTTTAAAGCTCTTTTAAGATTATTTTTGTTAATTGGTTATGATTTTAAGGGTGACTTAGATATAATAGTAACCAGTTCTGTCGTGATTTTATCCTCACTTTAAGGGAAGCAGAGGATAAGAATGCAAATATGACGGTACTTTTGAAACATCCTACTCCTCGGAGTTCATCAGGTGTGTAGCGTAACGTCTTGGTTTACGGTACCTGAGCCAGGACAGGAACAGGCTTCATGAACTGCTGGGGAGTCTATAAGAAACTGCATTGCAGCAGATAAAAAACGGCTGCACCTTAGCAGGCAGCCAACATTACGAAGTAATTAAAGTTCGTTGCACAGATCTAAAGGATGCATGAGAGAATTAAGTAAAAGCCTTTGTATATTCAAATGTGTGTCTCGTAAGATCAGCTTGATTTCCTAAATTACACAAAAGGATATGTTTAAGAAAGCATGCTGTAACCCATTAGTTTAGTTGTTACAGTATTCGAACAATAAAGCATAGTAGAATTAGTCGTGGAACGAGAAGCTGTAATAAAATTTCTGTCCTCAAAAATGTTTAATTTAAGAAGTGTTCATAATATTTCGAATGCTTTAAGATGTTTTTTTATGTTCTTTTAATAACTTTGTAAATGCATAGAATGTGTACATTTATCACGTTTTGGGGAAGAACCTTTGGATAATTTACGTTATTTTTGGGTGAGGGGAGAAATATGTAAAATTAAAAAATAAAGCGATATAATATCTCGGCGATGCGATGTCTGTTTTTAATTTTATTCATTAAGTGGCAGTAAAAATCCTAGTTGTCAATGTTGCAATTTTCTGAAGACTGGTCAGTAAAATTCAAAGAACGACAAAGTGTATCTTGCACGCTATACAGAAGAGAAAAGCCTACTGGTTAGGACGTATAAGAAGAGGAATTCTGCTCCATACCACCAAAGGAAAAATAAAAGGATTGAGAAGATAGATAAAAAAATAATTGAGATACTAGATGGCACCAAAAAGAAGAGAAGCTACAGGAATTAAAAGGTGCAGAAGAAAACAAAGAGAAGCTGGTTAGGATACATAAGAAGAATTCTGTCAGATGCCATTAAAGGAAAAATAAAAGGAATGAGAAGACATAGCACATATACATAAAATAGTTACAGTAAGAGAGAATAATTTGCTAATAAAACTCCATTTTGTAGAGTATAGGTAAAAGTAAAGTTTAATCTATTTGTGAAGGTCATGGGATGAAAATTTCGAACCATATGCATGTTTAATAGCGGGTGGTATTCAAGAACGCCTTTCAGCCCTCTCATACGAAGGGCCTAGCATATAAACGAAGATAAAATAGTGACCTGGCTAATTTCAGAAGGTTTACAGTGCTAGCTTTTGTTCTGCTACGAGCCCATTCTTTGAGTTTCATTTATTTAGACGGAATACAAATAATATTGCTTACACCAAAAGTTCTACGAAATACATTGAAATAGCTTGCCATAAAAAACCAATAGCTATAGTAATCATTTAGTTACACATAGTAAGTTGTCTATTCTTGCTGCGTCATTCATCAAGGTGACTGAAGTTGCTGTTGTAGAGGCATTAAAAACAAAATATAATCTAATATGTAAGTTGGAAAAAGAATTACATGTTCAAAATGGACATGTATCAACCGTTGGCTATGGGGAGCAGACCAGATTACATATTTAGAACATTCTGTTTCTAGCATCTATGTGCTTATAAACTAGAGGAGCTTTGATCGTCGCTCTCTCACGACGTCGTTTAGAACGATACTGACATCTATAGACAATTTCTAATATGTAGCTATACTTTCATTTACCGTAGATATTTATCACTTCATTACTATTATGACGTCTCTTCCTCGTTAATGGCGTATTTTATTTCTCTCTTGTTCTTGCTGGACCATCTATCGGCACTAGACATCCGATTTGTATATGCATATTTAGTTTGCTTTTACTTTATGATATGGATTTAAATCTTTCAGTGTTTCCTTTTCTTGTGTGCTTATTTAAAAATAAAGTCCTTGCTATGGAGAGCCCATATTATTTCTCAGTGAGGTTCGTAGTAGCTTGGAAAATGCTCCTTTATAGTACGCAGAGAAATTAAATGATAAATTGTATCTTAGTTAACTCCTGACAATGTGGTGTGTGTTTGTGGATAAATATCTCAAATTATCCCAGAGTTAATAAGAGCTTTCAAATATTGCCCAATAACATTCGTAGACGTGCAAACGTCGTTCTCAGCATATAAACTTTGTCATAAACTTACATCTAAGCATTCGGAGGAAATGATCTTTGTTTGTTCCATTTATACCCGGCCTTTAATTCCAGTGGTCTTATCGGCAGCCGTTCTCTTTTGGAACATATCGAAGGTGTTAACTCGTATTCGTTGGGTTTTAATCATTACATCACGCACATATTCGCACTCTCATTCATACTTTCAGACTCTGGGGAAGATAAGGAATTATGGTTGGAGAAAAATCCCCACCCCCACGCCGGGAATCGAACCCGGGCCCCTAGCACGACGGGCAGGTGCTCTACCAACTGAGCTACGAGGCCAGCCAAAATGATTAGTGTATACGGCAAATCAAGTAAAATTATAGACTGGAATGATGCCCAAGAAAGATGTATATTGCAACTTCAAAATCATAAATTGTAGTGCATGATTAGGGCATATTTTCGAAAGATTTTGACAGAATAAATGCATGGGTATTTTATATGTTTCAGTGCACACAACGCCGATGTCTAATCGTCACAATGCGTCCCATCTTGTATGGCATCCTCCTTCCTGTATTTTGGGGTTCAGGAATATGCTCTAAAGTGATCACTAACATGTATAGATTGCACTGAATCGGAGTGTGTTGAAGTTTTATGTACAGTACCGAGATGTATCTTTCGATCAACACTAGGAAAAGCAGCCAAGCCTCTTTTCATCTCCACTTAAAGAATAACGGACAGGTAGCAAAGTTTGTTCGAAGGCTGCTATCAGATGCATCACACAAGCTACATGGTTTATTCTGTTTACACAATTTTAAGTTTGGGAGCTGCACGTTTTTGTAGTAAACATCATTAGCAGTACGTATACAGGGCGTTTCACTCGCTACCGAGCGCGGAATTTTCTAGTACCAAATAGTACGAAGTAGAAGCTCATGTAGTAACCTTTGTGAGAAAATGACTAATGGGATTGAATACAGATCATTGTCAACACATTGCCAACTCACCGAACTAACTTCACCGGTGCAGTTGGTAATGACATCAAGTTAGGTTAGATCAGATCAGAACCGGAGAAAGGGGAAAGTTACTCCGGTAATGGCCATATTTTGGGATGTCACTGCATTCTACCAGAAATATTTGATGTCATCAGTCATATCACAGCACACAACGTTAAAAGCAAACATTACTTAAAGAATTCGGTATACCTTTATTATGGCTACATATTTCTAGCAAAATAAGCGACATCCATCTCAGAGATTCCTTGTTTTAGTGTTGCCGATATCACTAGCGAGTGCAACGCGCTGTATATTTGCCTTTTGTTCTCAGTTTTACAAGTATAACGCTTATAAGATACACAACATGGGTTTACTGTTATTAGTTTACCGTAAGCAAATGAAGAGGGCACTGCAGGAAATGGAAAGGTACACCATTTAATAGAGCTTTCAGGACTTAACCAACGCCCATTCTTTCTCTTCATATGCCGTTTTGATCCTGTGGTTGTATATGACTGAAACTAAAACGAGTTTTAAGTATGAAACACTTTTTGCGGTCCTTAAGTTGAGAATACTCCATAAACAAAGGTCTTGATGGAAACATGTCTTTAGTACCTTTGTTCTCTTTCGTTACGAAAGAGTTGCTGAAGGCACGCAGATGCGGAGTCTGATTTGATTTAGTGGCTGTAAATGTTGAAAGGGCGAGTACCGGTAGAAGATGGCAGCACAGGTGAGGGAGAAGGGTTTGGAAACAAGTGGGTGGGGCACCCTTTGTTTTACAGGTTAACGCTTCAGGCCGCACTTTGAGGAAGTGTACTCGAAACCAAAGGCGGCCCAACAAAAGGGAGAACAAGGAATAAAAGTGTCGTTTTTTTTTCAGCGTTTTAATGAAGATCCTCTTAGCCACAGGTCATAGGACTTAAGAGGTGAACTGTTATTATAAATAGCGAGAAATAGCTTGAACGGTGCTTGGTGACTGTCTCTCTGTTTAAATGAATGCTTCATTCAATGTCTTTACCTTGCATTTTAATTTGATTGAAAAATTGAGCTGCTAATACCGGAACAAACAGGTTAAATGCAGTTAGTTTCATCAATATGTTGGAGTGTTTCTTTTTAAATTGCATTTAAGGAAATAAGGATTTCCAATCAGACTGTGTAGCACACATAATGCTGGACGTTTAATAATATTTTATAAAATATTAATGCTTGTTTAAAAATCTCATGTCGTTGGTCTCATTAGATATTATACTAATGCCCGATTTCACAAACATATGTTAAAATCGACGTTAACAAATGTAAAATAACAATTATAACAGAGCTAACAAAGCTGTTAAGTTTCTTACATTTCACCAACCTGTTTTCTGAAAATGTTAATAAGCATGCGTTAAAGCCAATAAACTTATAAATATTACAGCTATAGAAGGCCATGGGTGAGTCGTATTATTTTCTGAACGTACTGCGATGCGTTTTTGTTTCCATTTCCGTCTGCACCGCAGTCTGCACACACCTAACAATGGCAGATAAACAAAATCGTAAACAAAAGCCGTGAAACCAATTTCTCATCGCTGGAAATGAAATGTGTAGTGCTTAACGCCCGCTTTTACTACATACGGCACCGCTGGCGATGACACTGATGACACATGAGATGAAGATGGAGCACCGGTGGAATGAGATGGCGGGGGAAACCGGAGATCCCGGAGAAAACCCGCCCCAGCGCCGTGTTGTCCACCACAAATCTCACTTTGCGGTCGCCTGGGATCGAACCCGGGTCGCCTTGGTGAGAGCCAAGCAGTCTAACCACTGAGCCACGGCGCGGCCTCATCGCTGGAGAAAGAATTGTTAATTGAATTGTTGACGAATTATAAGGATACCGTGGAAAATAGGACGGATTCGGTGAATGTAAAAGGGAAAGATGTCACGTGGGAAAAAATTGGAAACGAATTTAATTCAAATGCATGTGTCATTACTAGAAACGCGAAACGTATCACGTAAATTTAAAACGAGGTGCGAAGAAGTACAAGTGACGAGTGACTTGAACATTTCAAGACGGAAGGTGGAGAGTATATTATCGACATAATTCAGTGAATTATAAAATCGCAAAGTTGTTAATACTTGATGCAAAGGTGAGATCGGCATATTCCTTTCGATGCATGTTCTAACTCAGTATTACGAAAATTTAAAACGAAGAGCGGACAAGTGACGAGTGAATTGAAATTTTCAAGACGGGAGGTGGACAGTGTATTTATTATCCGCATAATTCATTGAATTATAAAATAGCAAAATTATTAATACTTGAAGCAAAGGCGAGATCGACATATTCGTTTCGTTGCATGTTCTAACCTCTCTTGTACTTTCTCAGTAACCTTCATAGCAACTTTTTTCGACAGTCTATACCTCTGTAGACAATTTTCTTTTGATAGCTCCTCAAAATAATTTCTCCTCATAGGCTGTACTCTATTACGAATGTCATTTAGACAGTCTTAAATATAGCAAATCGACATCAACAGCTGAGTTCATGCTCGCCATCTTGACTATTTACAATTGTTAAGCACTTAACATCAGAAATTTGACTTGTTAGTTTAACAAGAGATTTAACACGAGTGTTAAGCTAACACTTGTTGGTGAAACGCAATTTTTGTTATAACTATTGTTAAACCCGTGTTAAGTCTTAACATCTGTTGGTGAAATCGGGCATAAGAGCAAACGATTTATCGTTGCGTGATCGCCTGTTGTTCTTTTGGTGTCTTACATGGTAGCGAAATCTGCCTGGTCTGGCATATTCTTAGAATTGACGATTTTTACGATTTTGTCGCCCTGTGAGTTCTAATTTCCATACTTACGCGGTAAGATTTGTTTATATTTTCCAACAAACCTGCTACACCGTAGCCACATTAACTCAGAAGTTGTTACTATTTTCCTTGTCCCTCTGGGGGTTTAGAATCACAACTCCTCGTACTGTTCTGAAAATCGGAGGGCTGCGCTCTCCCTCGAGACATGCATGAACGAAGAGGGGTGCTCTTTCGCTTTATTGACGTACGCGCGCTGACCAATTCTGTGTCATAAGAGTTTAGTAGGATTTTATTTATTTAGAGTTATAACTCTGGCGAATATGATGCATTGCAGCAAAAGTCCCTGCTTGGGCTTTGTATTATCAAGCGGGTCGAAGATCTCAACATAAGGGTCCTAATAAATTCATGGGATGTCTCAAGGTATGGCTGCAGTAGAACGATCTTTAGAGAACCTCCAAACAAGGATGGTGAATACTGTGATATTCATGCGATCCCGTGAAGGAGATGACTGCCTCAAGTGGTCCATTTATACAATAAAGCTTCCCCTGAAAGTTGAGCCAAAGCGTAGTTCTCTACCCGAAGTACTTCAGTGAACTGTTACAAAATAATAAATTCAACGCCTTTTTTTTTAAAGAAAATATTTAGTATGCACGTATTGCATATATAACGGGAATTCCAATTTATTGGGGCTAACAAACAGCTAAAACGGCAGTTTCTGGCAATTTTTGCAGTTGTTCTTCCCTTGAAGTGATTAAAACAGAGAGTTAGGGAGAGAGAAAGAAGGAAACATCGTATCATGAATTCATGATTGATCTGTTAATAGTATCTGTTACACTCATGCATAATCGGTGTCTCTCCACGTGCCTCTCTGTGGAAAAATCGTGATAATTGGATGTATAGTACGTAAAATATCCAAGAAAGAGGAATCATAGAGACTCGTGTCTCTTACACGTCTAATTTTTATGTTTACGAACAATCTGTTGCGCCAATACAGTTGGACTGCGTTGGGCAGCGCATAGTATTTATTTCGTTTCTTTGTAAACTTTGCTTTAAGGAACTGCTATTGCTACGAACACAAAGGATTGTGATAAATCAGTCAAGAACAAGTTCAGAGAACTTGTTGAAGGCAAAACCAGACGGTGAATGAAGCTGAGCTAACAAGATTTGCTTTTATCAGACGGAACTATTTATCACCCACTTTCTCTAACACGACCTCATCACATGAATACGGATCTTGTGCGAAAGTTCATGGCCTCCAGAACATGAAAGTAATAACTAAAGTGAGCTATCTGCAAATGTCATAAAGAGTGACTTCCAAGAAGAAGTTTATCTGGAATTTGCGGCGTCGCGCTCTAAGAGATATTTTTGTTATTCTCTTGCCACGTTTATGAATAACTTGTGACTAGCCTTCAGTTTTCTGGGACTACAGGAATCAAGATTTATGTTCCGATATGTCGAAAGTAACTGACTGTTTCCAGTCATGTGACATGGTGTCAGCATGTCTGAATGCTGGACGCCGTTATCAGATCTAACCGTAGGAATTTGTCCGTGGGATGATTACAGGCCTTAGGTTTAAGGCATATAATTTCCAGATCCATCTTAAACCTCGTTTCCGAAGGCCCATTCCTTAAATTTCTCATGTCAGGAGAAGAATTAACACTCTAGAGGAACATGATAGCATTAAGAAAATAAACAAAACATTTATTTTATTTTTAATATATTTAATTTTTACATTTATCTGTTGGATGGATCATAAACATTAACAGTAACTAATATGAAACATGAAATATGATCTGAAGCTTTCCTGGCGACGTATATGTTCTAGACGTTCTCGGGCTTCGAGCCAGGTATAGTGATGTAGAGTCATCGACGTTTCGGGTGTGTGCATCGCTCCCATCATCAGGATGATAAATCATCATGATCATTCATCATTCATCATCCAGAGATGGGAGCGATGCACACTCCCGAAACGTCGATGGTTATACATCACTATACCTGGCTCGAAGCCCGAGAACGTCTAAAACATATGAAACATCTTTTGGCGAGAATTTTAGAAGTTTGAAATCATTATGGGAAAATAGCGTTTCGTATTACGCCAAGCTTATCCAGCAGCCAACGATGAAGGGACATTCGGGAGTTCCAGTTAAACAAGACTTAATTGTATGTTAAATTTATAGAGGAAACTTCCCAAAATATTTTTCTGAGATGAAATGATACACCTCAGATTTCTTGTAATTGCCTTTAGGTGTCTGATTCAGCCGTCAGCAATGGCAAATATTGAATGACATTATTAAATTTATTTACCACAGAAAAACTCTTGATATGTAATATTCTTTTTTACTTTATCTGCCTACTAGAATTTGTTTTCATATACCTTTGGAACATCATTCATACAAAGCCTTAAATTATTCCCAAGAAATGGTTTCTATGCACTTAGGACGCTGCGGGAGATCCAAACATCAGTCAAGCAATGAAAGCAGGTTATTAAACGATAGCGTTGATATTACATTGTTTTTGAATGAGATAATTAGAAATAATAATCATTTTGCCCGCCTCGGTAGCGTAGATGGTAGCATGTCTGCCTCACGTTCAAGAGGTCCCGAGTTCGAATCTGGGTCAGGGTGAGTTACCTGGATAAAGTTTTTTTTCCAGGGTTTTCCCTTATCCTAAAAGACGAATGTCGGGTAACTCTAAGCTCCATGGACCCTGGACCCATTTGAGCATCATTTCACCCATTCCATTTATCGTCCGATATGACTTAAAAAGTCAAAGGACGTAAATTAAAAAAAAAATCATTTCAAAGTGTACTTCTGAAATTTCAAAATTTAACCAGCACAGCAAATACATAAAAATGGTTATGTGATGAAATTTTTTTCTACATTCACAGAAACGTTTTTGTTATATATAGTTTATGAACTTTTGCAGAATATTTGGACCGCCATTCACTTTATTGAACCAGAACGCTAAAATATTTGTTTTTGTGTCCACTCCCACATGTTTACAATAGAAGCTTTCTAGTTTGAGACAAGTTTATAACATCCCTGTAAAATAGTGGTGTTCCGTACCTTCCTGCAACTTATTTGAAACACAATTCCAAGAAGTATGAATGTGTTAAATGAAATCTCTGGTCGTGCAGGACAGCGCCCATTACATTATTCAACCACTGACGAAGAACTACCGGAAAATTTCTCCGTAGGAGTAAGCAAGATAGGCATCTGACCTTCAGGCTGTCCAATTATATACCTTTACTTCTTTTGGCATTTGTGAATGTATCTAAAGCAAGAATCACTTCATCTTCCTGGCCTCCCCCGCAAAAAAATAATAAAATAAAATAAAAAAAATAAGAAAAGAAAGAAAAAAGAAAGATTATGAGTTGTGCAAATATAGGGTGTGAACTAATGTTAGTCACACCGATTAAAACATTGATAAAATAGAAGAAAGACAAGATAGACATTTTATTTATGAGATGCAGACAAAGGGTGAGTAAACACCGGTTACAGTTAGGTATCTACAAACTTATTCTGCCCATCCTAAATGTACAATAAACGTGACGAAATGTAGTTAAGGTTGATTAAGAAATGAATTAGGCGAGGTTTAAGAGCAGCCAGTTCGCTGACGGCAGGCACGGCGGAATGGGGGCATTTAACACCCTCAGGTATTGCGCCAGCAGATTTTCTGTCCAATAACTCCCGTCTCCAAGGACAGGTATAATTCAAGGATGTTGATGCGCCTCTGCATACTGCGGTCCACAGCAGTTGGAATCACAACCGTGAAAAGTGAAGAAGAAACTGATATTAGAAGGAATAAGAATCGGAGAATTCATGGTGAACCATCTCATTGGCCCAATGATCAGGGAATACGTTCGCCCTCCTAAGAAATGAGGTCCTTAGCCTAAATATTTGGTCTTCGCAAGGTTTTGATCCTGCGACCTGCCAAATGTGAATCTCGCTAAATTGTATAATTTCAAAATAAAGGAGAATGTGTACCCAAAGAGCGAATAATCAATGCAAAATATAGCCCACCTCGTAGCATAGGCAATGGCGTGTCGTGCTTCATGCTCAAGAAGTTTCGAGTTCGCACCTCGGTCAGGGTGCATAAGTTTTTTTCTCGAGATTTTTCCCTTTTCCTGAAAAATGAATTTCGGGTAATTCAAAACCCCATAGATTCTGCACTTATGAGCGCCAGTTCACTCGTTTCATTCATCCGATATGACCTAACCGGTTAAAGGACGTTAATGAAAAATACAAAATATAGATGGACCCCACACCTTTAACACAGGATGCAAGAGTGGTCTGTCATCGATGTAGACGGGGTTGTACTTGACGGAACCCTGGATCTCTAGAAGTATATAAGATTTAGTATGTTTCATTAGGTCATTTCTAAGAACAAGCATTTTTACACAGACGAATATCACTTTTCCAAACGAAACGGAAATTCATGTTTTAAATCATCTGAAAATACACGTGTCGTTCATTGCAGGATGATCCAACAAAACAGCACTTTTAAAGAGCTGTAAAAAGTCTTTAATATGCACAACAATGAGCGAATCATCAACGCTACGCATTTTGTAATAATGGCCTCTTATTAATTAAACTTTTTAATAACTGCAAAAATAAAAACAAAAGTATTGTTTCAAAAAGCGGGACAAATAATAGATATTTAGGCACGACACAGGTATTATATTCGGTGCATCCCACCAAAATCATCACTATGTGCATCCGGTACATCCTTATGCCGTGCTTTTCGGTGAATTTGAGTATTACTCGGCCAAGAATTTAAGTTACTAAAATTGCGCTTATTTGCAGTGAACTTGTCATCAAACCTGTTGCTCCAATTTGGTGGTGGCATATAAATTTACAGGGAGGTTTTTCATGTTCAGCCAGGTTTGTAGTAACACCTGCGGACTGCCGCTATAGAATTCCCAGTGATGATTTCAATGGACGGTGAAAGACGCTAAGGAGAAGCAAGTCTTTTCGCTTGTAAAATAGTGACGAATTTTACCCAAAGACCGTTTCTGTCAGGATATGAGGTGCAACTATGTCCTCTGCCTGGTTGAACCCATGAATTCGCGTGATAAACCCTTGTCGTTTAAAAGCACCGATTTACCTTTATTTACTTTGTCCACCGCTTGCGTGTGTTAAGTAAGCGCACAAATATTTGTGCGTGTGTGGAAATAGCTTAACTCAAAAAATAAATGTCAGGCGATCATCAAACGTCCTATTTAGGTATTAGTCTAGCATATTCCAAGGACGCAAGGCGAAGCTTTTCTTGAAATTCCCCCATTTCACTCTTTTATATGGATTCAATCCTTTATTGATATGTTTTTCTAAAAGAAAAATAAATTTATCCCACTATTTTGAAATTTTCTGTAAATAGCCTAGAGTTCTCTTATATCTTATGGGAAAATATTGTTCCATTTATACCCCGCCTTTAACTGCAGTGGTCATACCGGCGGCCGTTCTCCTTTGGAACATATCGATGGTGTGAACTCGTAATCGTTGGGTTGTATGGTTAGATCACGCACACATTGATACTCTCATTCATACTCCAGTCTCTATGGAAGATGGCGAATCATTTGTTGGAGAAAAATTCGCACCCCCAGCCGGGAATCGAACCCCTAGCACGGTAGGCAAGTGTTCTACCGACTGAGCTACGGGGCCAGCCTTATTGGATTTTTTTTTTTTTTTTTTTAAACTGAGAAACACTGAAATACGGACAAAATTTACTGCAAAAGTGTATAACTCTTTAAATATGCAATTTATTTAAAATAACGTTTAGTACCTTTAGCTATTATCGAGATATTGTGTCATCCATTTGAATTGTACAGTAGGGTTCAGCAGGATTAACTTTTCGACAAATTACTCCATAAATAATTTTATCCTTCTCAATGTGTAGGAGGAAACTTACGAACAGATTCTTAAGAAAGGTTTGCCCAAATTATTAAAACAACTTATTTAAATATAAAAGTACAAATCCATTACACAATTTACTTCATGAATTTTAACAAAATTAATATTTTCGTGTTAAATTAAATATGGCACGGGGTAGTTATAATTTGAATAACAGCGAAAATGGACGTTAACAAAAGGAGACACTGTGCCTATCGTTACGTTTAATGCTGAATTCCCATAGTTACATACTAAAAAGTAAGTCATAAAAACAACAACAAAGCAATCAGTTTACTCGTGCTGTAAAAAAAACTCAAAACACAAAAAATGAATTGTTTTAATCTCTCTGCTACAAGGCATGGCTTTTGTTTATAGAGGTGGTGGTTATTGTATGATAAACAATTAAAGAAACCATCCTTGAATTCCCCTTCAACCAGTGTTTTAAGAGCGTTCCCTTACGTCTGTTTCTTTCTCCCCGCTCACGTACCTACAACAGAATTATTATAATTGAGACATTTGAACTTCTAGATAAGCAATGAAATGTACTGCTTTGAGAAATTCGCTTTAAGTATTCAGTTCGTCAGATTTTACTTGTGTGTGCAACTGAACAAACTGAGAAACAAACGCGAGACTTTCGCTTTACAGATGATAGTACACACTTAAGTGTATCTTGTTTCACAATAGCTTAGACGGAAAGAAACCACTCACTCTGCAGTAAACTTTCTAGAAGTTTCCATTTATTGACTTACATTATACGTAATGTATGTAAAAATCTAATTGGTGTATACCTAGGACTATTTCAGGATTGCTACACGTTTTATAAAAATAAAAATTACATTATTTCAAAATGAAGGTAATAATTTTAATCCTGCCTATAAGCACACTGTTGGTTATGTTTTGCTGGCTTACTAATCTCAAGGTTATAGGTTCAAACCTGATCCGGACCGATGGTTTTTAAATGTGTTTAAAAGCGACAGCCCCAGTTGTCAATATATTTACTGTCATTTAAAGAACTCCTTTGGGACGAAATTCCGGCACACTGGTGGCGCGCTGATATGATCCTGAGAGTAGAAAGATTAAAAATGTTACTCTTAATACGGTTACCTTCCGTTTTGGAACTGATTTGGCAACAGTGGAATAATAAGGCACAAGACGAACGATTTCTCTACATTTCAAATAGTTCACGATACATCTTGAGCAAATGATATAACTGTCGAATGAATCAAGTTGAAAATGAGGCTTGTATTCATGTCAGTTCGTGCAATTGCTGCAGGGGTTTTGACCTCGCCTAACCTGCCATTATGTTGTTGTATAGACGTTATGTAACTTCATTCATTGAGCGAGTGTTGTATATGCTGTTTCGAGGTAAACATATCAGATCGATAATGGCCTCGACCAATTCGTTATGCTCTGGTGGTTCTCCCAGCCTCTTCTATAGGGTTACCGTTTCGATTCGTGTTTACCACGTATCTCGGGAACTTTTCTGTACGTTTATAGTTAGCAGTTCCTCGCGTGCTTTATTTTTCATTGAATAACAAAAGTTCGAGGATTTACGACGATAAACATGCGATGTATTACACTCACATGACTTTCTCTTCTCCCTTCTCTACAAGCTATTCTTACAAAAGCTTATTGTTCTAGTCATGCTTTGTTAATTCAGAAAAACTTTGAATTAAAACTTGTTGGACAGTACAATTGATAAAATATTATATATATATATATAATTAGTTATAGCTGGCTGATAACTTTTTAATTAATGTTTTTGATGACCATGAGAGAGAGGGAGAGAGAGAGCGAGAGAGAGACGACCGGAGGGGAAGAATAACGACTTTCCATTTCAGAAAAGTAAAAATGACAATTATTTGAAAGTGCAAACCAATAAACAATATCTCGGAAATAGTTAACTATACTCCTCCCCAAATCACCCTCGAAAGCAAAGAATTGAACGTTTAAACAGAATAAAACATGATGGCAATTTTACATAGTTTTTCATTTCAACTAAGCAAAAGGTCGCAAGTGAGCCGGAGCCTGCCAACCCGACTGCCGGCTTCACGCCCACTGAATCCAACAGATACGGGGAAGATACGGTCAGCATCGGCACCCCCAGCCAGAAAGTTAGCTTTCTTGGCCGGGATTTGCTACCTATCATAGCTCCTCAAATTCCTCACAATGCTGAGTATATTTTAATCTTGACAATGGCATATAGTTGCAAGCCAGTAGTATGGTATCCTAATTGCTTCTCTTTCGAGTACCGAACTAAATTTGTTGCTTTGGAGGATTTAGTTCCTTGGTATAAAAGTATATTATGCCTCAGTCATTTACTCAAAGGCAATTCTGGTAGTAATCTTGCACTTTCCGTATCAGTGTTAGGCACAGCAAAGAAAGTCCCCGTGTAATGTTATGTGGAGGGGGGGGGGGGCTGGAGAAGGTTCGAATGCCCTGCCTCGGCATTTTTATGAAATCCCAGGTCAGTTCAGTTACATACCATTCAAAAACATTCTGACGCCTTCTACTTTTGTGAATATTTTTTTTTTTTTTTTTTTTTCGGTTTTAGTATGCTGAGTGAATAGGGCGCATGTTTTTTTTAACGACTCTACTCTTTGTATAGCATGCGTTCTCTGTCATCCTTGTCCCACTGTGTAAGGGCAGCATATTCCTGTGAGAGACTTTCTTTGCGTTGGGGGACAGTATTGGTAGCTGATGGCTGTAGAAGAAGAGTGAATATTGAAAAGTGTTCCAACCCGCTACCACTCCCAGCACATAACTGATTGATCAATGTAAATTGAACTACTTCTGTATGAAATATCGTCAGTAATTAGGAATTTTAAACTAAATAATTAATAACAAAGGTTAACTGTTTACACACAATGTGATTAATTTTATTAAACAAAATTTGTACATTTGGATGGGTTAGCCTAAATACTTGGATACAATGAAAATCATTAGAAACCTTTCATTTAGTCTGTATTGTGAAAAGCATTAAAGCCACGTGCCCTTTGAAAGGTAAATTATTTCTTTAAGAGGAAAGAAATTGTTGAAGGGTAGGTGTAAAAATTATGTTGTTGTTACAAACAGTTCACACATCCTGCTTGTAACATTTATATGGTGTTTGCCAATTGTAATTACGCAATTTATAATTGCTCATAGAAAATATGATCATCTAATCACCTGGTATGTAGGGTACATTCAGTGAGGCATAACAATATAATGTGAGTCGAATTAAAACTCAGTGCTCCATAGTATTTACCAAGAACGCTTTTCTTATGTCCTTTCTAAATCATCAGCTTAGGTCCACTTATTTTAATAATCATCTGCTTACAGTTTATGGTTTTCTTATTTTGCAAAATATATGGACACATGTTGTATTGTGAACTTTTGTTGACTAGGAACGTTAATGAAAAATGACTTTTATGACACAATTATGTTGGAACAAACCCGTGCCTCGAAGTATATTTATAGACCACAACTGCTCTCTTATTTGTTCCTCTCTCTCTCTCTCTCTCTCTCTCTCTCTCTCTCTCTCTCTCTCTCTCTCTCTCTCTCTTCTCTCTCTCTCTAATATGCTCATATAAAAAGGTAGGAGCAGAAGCATTTTTATCTACAAATGATGATGGCATAGGGAATAAATCGAAACGAATATACCAAAGGATATAATAAATCCCTACTATAAATAAACCCAAAACTGATGCTTTAAGATTAATTTAGCTATTTTCTTTTAATAAATTCGTGATTTTCTGAATTAAAAAATTAATTGTCAAACCGTATTGGAAATGAGATGTGTAGTGTTTAACGCCTCGCAGGCATCGCAGGCGCTGATACTGATGATACATGAGATGAAGATGGAGCACCGGTGGAAGGAGATGGCGGGGGAAACCGGAGATCCCAGAGAAAACCCGCCCCAGCGCCGTGTTGTCCACCACAAATCTCACTTTGCGGTCACCTGGGATCGAACCCGGGCCGCCTTGATGAGAGCCAAGCGGTCTAACCACTGAGCCACGGCGCTGCCAAACCATATCGGAGATTTACTTATTTTTCTGTCACTGTGGAAGAAAACAGCATTCGATTTAAAAATTCATTCGAGATTTTGCCAAAAATGAACGAGATCCCCTGAGAGAGAAAACGGTATAATTCAGTAATTGCTTAAAACAAGATTTTATAGAAAACTCTTCCAATCGCACATCATATGGACAACGATTCGTTATTTTTTATTTTCCAAGAAATAATATAGTTTTATAACATAAGTTAGTTACTAACACTCCCCACAAGGCAACCTTGGCCTTCGGGGTAACCTCACTCCACCAAGTGATGACCGGACCCATTTCTCAGGTGGAGGCACCCAGAGGGCGGTGTCCATTACCTCCGATGATAGGGTGATAGTGAAGATGGCGGTGAGGTGAGAGGACCTACAGTTTTTACCGTGGACTCCGAACCACGTTGGGCATAGGGGATACTTCACGTGTGCTAGACAGAGGTGAAGGCGTGGATAGGGCCGACTTAAATTCGCCAACCCCAGAGCCGGGAATCGAACTCGGGACCCTTAGAACGGGAGCCGCGAACGAAACCACCGCGCTACCCCGGCGCCCGTTTTATAACATAATAATTAAGATATTAACAATACTTGTAATGTACGTCTGGAATTTTATGATAACCTTGAAATACTATCTATCATCATTAATTTTTATATGATGACACGTTTTGATAAGTATTCTTCCACACCAGCCGTGGTTTGAGATCTGGTCGTATAAATGAATTAATTATTCTAGTGTTCTTCAACGTATAAAACTGCTAACCATTGGAGATCGACAGATCAGGAAGTCACAGATGTCTCCCCCCCCCCCCCCCTGGTAGTATTGGCTGTTTGAATAATTGTTCAATACTTAAGGCAATACTTTTTGAAGTTCTTGCTGTTCTTTTGTTTCTCCTGCTCCCTCACAAATACAGAACAACTTCCTGTCATATCAGTCTCCAGATTTCCTCGTGTTTAATTGCTGCAAAGTGTGCTTTGAAAACTATTTCTTCAATTTACTGCTTGTAGGAAGGAGATAGGAAAAGAATTGAATTCATAATTTGCCAAATTTATTTGAAAACAGTTGTGGAAAAAAAGTTATTTGATTATAATTTATTAGGTATATGTTACTTTGTTGGACTGCCTTCTCCAAAGCTCGTCGCTAGAAAATAAAAAAGGAAAGAAAAGGGCTTTCCCAAGGGAATGAGTCACCTTAGCAGTATATATATAGTAATGATGGGCACGGACTAGCACCACGGTATGACCTTATTCTAACCTGAGTTTATGGTTATCCTTTACACTTTATGAATATAAACGCGAGGCAACTTTCTCCAAAGAGCAGTAACGTTCGATTTGTGCAAGTGATCGTAAAGCTTAATGCACTCACGCGATTAGAATTACCTTGTATTTCGCGGTAAAAAGAAATTGAATGTGTCGGCTAAAACGAGAGCAGGTTCCTTCTTCACAGAGTTCAACAGCTGCCCGAGAGATGGCAGGAAATACTTGGGAAGGTTCCATATCCGTCGAAGTTTCTGCTGGACGGTGGTGATCCCAGAAATTAAATACTACTGCCATGAAATGTTCTCAATGCTGCCACTTGTAGGCAGTAAAAGCTCACATCTAGAAAAAAATTGTACCAGACCTATAACTTATTTCCTATCTGAAAATTCAAAGCCAGTTTCGTGCACAAAAATGATCTATTCTGGAGAACAAATAATTAATACGTAACAAGGAACCGAGGGTGGGGTACGAAAAGTAACGCATTTACTTTTACTGCAATCAGAGCAATTAATAAGGTCCCGTTTGCGGTGTTCATTTAATACACAAGCTTGGGAAATATCGCTATCGTCCTGCGGTGAATTTGATTTTATGTATCCTATTTGTAAATATAAAAATCTGCTCAAGATATTGACGAAATGTACATAGTAATGGACGAAAGGGTAGCATGGAAGAAATTTAAATGATGTTTAGTTTGCTACTTAACGCTGGAGTGTTTGTTAGTGAGTCACAGGCACGGAGCATGCCTGCTGCACTAACTGTTCCATTTGCAGAGCTCCAGTCTTGGTCGAATTTTATATCAACATTTATTTTGATTTTTTTTTTTTTTGTCATCCCGAAGTTTTCATTCTAATATTTTATATAATTAGTAAAAATTATTAAATTTTGAGCTATAAATTGAATTGTAATTCATTTTTGGAAAAACTTATTTAGGCTAATTCTAGCGTCTAGTAAGAAAAAGTAACATTTATTAAGATGAACTCAAAAGAAGCAGTGTATGTATAAGATAAAGAGTGTGTTATTGGCAGTTAAATTTCCTTTGTAATAGTATATTTTTTTCAGCAGCTTAGTATTGCTGTTGCTGCTGCTTCCAGCATGTTTTTATACTTCGTGTTTCTAAACATGTTGATTTTGAAAGAAATTGGACTTCCAAAAGGTAAATGTTCTTGCTTATAGCTAAGGACGGGCAAAGTATAACATTTCATATACTAAACCATGCTTGCTTTAACAAATGTATTTACGTTAGTGACAGTTATATGGAATATCTCTTATATGTCACGTGCGAAATTAAATGCCCTCTGTTGTTGAGTTCTATTTTGCAAACCGGTTATTTTAGTGGCATATTATAATTACTTAGTATTAAGCAAGAGCAAAGCAACTAGTAACTTTATTTTGTTTTTTATATACGTAATGGTTTCACAACGATTAAAATCATTTCATTTGATATTTATTATCAAATACGGTCAAGATTTACAAAGCATATTAAAAACAACTTGGTAAAGTGAGTCTGCTTCATAACCTCAAGTACGAAGTGTTTTTGGACATATACTGTTTTTCCATTAGCTTGTTCTATTTTCACTTCATCTGAAAAATCTCTTTGAAAACAAAATTAAGATTTTACGTCACATAACTTTCTCTGCCCATTGTAAAATGTATTATTTAGATTGTTAATTGAGATAAACATATACATAAGTAATTTTGTTACACATTTGGCTATAGGTATTAGAGGTTTATAGAAGGCTGGAACGATAGTACAATCATTAAAATCAGTTCTTTATGTGATAGCCTTGAAGTTCTACTCTTTGATCACAAAAACCAACCAATACTACTTAGTTGAAGTAAGTGTAAAGTACTTTGAAAGTTCGAACCAACACCAAAGAATATATCTGATAATGTCACATAAATTATGCACTTTAACGAGATTACATTTTGTATGTAGTAGGTTTTGCTCTATGGCAGTTGTCAATTATACAAAACTTTATTGAATGAAAAGGACTTACAGAGTATTAGCAGAAAATTCAAGATATAAATTTTACGTGCAAAGAATTTAAACAAATGCATATTTAAATGAAAATCGTTGGAACCACTTTTAAGGAAATACAAATTACGATTTCTTTTTCTCATGTTTGGAGTGAGCATCTTTGATGTTTTGCATTTTTTGTAACGTTTTGCTGCCCTAAGTTTTTAGATTCATGCGACTTTATAATACGAGTTTCTGGTGGTCTCGATATTTAATTTTTGGGAGTGATGCTATCTTCCTCTACGTATTATACGTAAGCAGTGGGGAAGGTAAAAGGAAAGGTCAAACACTAAAATGTCAAAATCTGGTGCGAGGATGCGTGTAATTTCATTCAAATGACCCTCCTGCCCCTTTGCAGGCTTGGGCTTCATGGATTACTGTAATTATTCGGCATGGAGTCACTGAATCTCTCCTTCTAAGAAGCTGTACATCCAGAAAATTATACATCAATACAGGTTGGCTTGGTGAACCCTTGGTCCAGAAAAGGCTGCTGCCTTTATGTTTAATATTAGTTTGTTTCCTGCCATCTGTTCGTAGCAGTTCTCCCTGTAATCAAGTACATTTTCAGTCAATGATTCTGTCACCGAACACGCATGGTGATTAGCCCACCATCCATAATTTATGGCAGAAGCAGAACGCTGGGAATGACAGCTTTGCTCAATGATCTTATATTTCAAGGTATTTTATTTGTAAAGAAACATTAAACGGAGGAATCAACGGCTTCATTTCATTTCATTTCAAAGAAAGCCATTTTTATACTCACTAATCAGACCAGTTTGCTTGAGGACTATAATATGAGTATCCTCTTTCCCTGTGTACTTTGATTTTATTATGTATATTATGTATATAGCTCCACAATTTTTATAGCACCAACTTAAATAAAAATTAAAAAAAAAAAAAAAAAAGAAAGAATGCCATGCTGAGGATATTTACGCTCGAAAAATAACCATTATCCTCCACCGGGTGACCTCTAGACTATGATCTTGTTTTTATTATTGTAAGTTGTTGCCATAATCCAGTTTTCGAAAAATTCAGGGTACCCCTTTCTAAGAAAACACATGACCCCCAAAGTAAACAGTAAGCGAATTTGATGGGTGTCAGCCACAAGGGATGTTTGTATAGATTAGATTGGATTGATTTGCGTTCAGTAGGTTCACTTGTAGCCAGAAAAGGCTGTGAACATTGAACATGTCCAGAGGTATAAATTTAATAGTATATATATGTACAAAAGTTAACATAAGACACATATTATAGTATACAGGCAATATGAACAACATTATGGAAAACAGAGCAGGGATAATTATATATGATACAAAATCAAACACTTTTCAATTCAGCTTTACTTGGCTTATGCCAGTACGTCTCAACCTTTTTGCAATGGATACCATTCTTGTTATTTCTTAAATACATATACATTAAAAATAAACTTTGAACATGCATCAAATATTTATTGGTAATGATTTGTCATTGGAACAGTTGGATACTACTTACAGAGCTACAGAAGCATTATCAAGATAATTTGTCATTCAGATAATCTTGTACAGAATAAAAAGATTTTGAGCAAAGGTACTCTCTCACAGCATTTTTAAAAGCACTGAAATTAGATTAGATTAGAGTGATTTACGTTCAGTAGGTTCACTTGTAGCCAGAAAAGGCTGTGAACATTGAACATGTCCAGAGGTATAAAGTTTAATATCATATATGTGTACAAAAGTTCTAGTAGGTGGTCTCCCCCCCCCCCCCAAAGTATAAGCCTTACAATTTTTGCACATGCTGCCACGTTTCTATCGAAAATCAAATTACAGGAAAATTAGAGATTTAATTGTTCTTTCCAGTACTTCTGTGTACTTTTCTTCCAAAGAAGGAGACACATTTAGGCAACAAAGTTTGCATTGTAAACTGAGGGAAGCAAAGCTTGTCTCCCCCTCACAAAAAAAAAAAAAAAAAAAAAAGAGAGAAAGAGGAAAGCAGATGGTGCATAGCTACCTTAGAAGCTGTTCATGCAATAGCATGAAAATTATTTATTTGACAATATTTAAATAACAAAAAAAAAAAAAAAAAAAAAAAAAAAAAAAAAAAAAAAAAAAAAAAAACTACCTAAACACACAATATGTAAGTTTATAGCCATAAACATGTTTGCACAGCGAATTTCATTTCACTACCCCCCCCCCCCTTTTCATTAGCAGCGGATACTTTTTCTACACAATGATGTTAAGAAAATAGCTTATTCACTTTTTCTCTATTTCATTTTGTGACTTGGGCATATCGCAAAGTGCTCGGTATAGCTTTATAGCTTTTTAAGTCTCATCTCTGTACCTTGAACAGTGTACAATACCATCTTGCTCTGTCACGTGCCCACAGCTGCCTTAGTGCCAAACAACTGTATCTGTGCTTCTACGCGCGCCGGACAGTATACCAGGTTTTATTATCTGAGGTTAGACAGAACATTCGCTGTTACCATCCATTTTCATTTCTGCTCTTGTTTTAGACGTAAGGTGGAACTTTGAATCATGGTATTAGGTATCCAATTTGGCAATTATGTTAGCGCCCGAGGAAAACCATATAAGAAAGAAATTCGGATTGGTCGGCACACGGGATTTATGGCCAAGGAGTTCCCGACTGGCACTTGTTTTACTTTCTCTATTGTGTATGTGAATAGGGGAAGTTTTGCCAGTTCACCCAAAAATTGATACCTGGATTTCACCGAAATATCTCTTTTGAGACCCTTTGAATCTTAAATGTGTTTGTGAACAGGGTAACGCAAAAACAAACAAAAAATTAGCTATCAAACCGTGTATTTAAGTTCAGGGTGTTACAAAGAGACAACGGTTTTCAAGAAAATCCCACCAAGCCAAACTACCTTTATCTTTACATGCAACATTTTTAACACTTTGAATATTCTCAAAAGTGGCTCTAACAGTTTCAGTTTCATTTAAAATACATAGATTTAAGATATTTTCATGACAAGTGAAATGTATATCTTGAAATTTCTGAGAATTTCCTTAAGTCCTCTTCCTTTGCATAACTGGAAAATCGGAAATACAAAACATCTTGCGTAGTGTACATAGAATGTATATCTTACTATTCATATGATACCTTGTTATTAGTCTGAATTTTGAAATACTTATACTTTTCTCAAATTGGAAGTCGTTATTCATTTTTTTATCTCTTGGCCACGCAAGGAGAACAACTTCAAAGACATTACCGACATTTGACTGTCACTTAAGGCCTACCATATTCCCATATTCCCCTTTAACCTGCAAGAGAAATTCATAATCTAATGTATTGTCACTCACATTTCAGAACATGATCTAAAATTTCAAACAAATTAAATTAAAATTCGATTAACATCCACAGTGATAATAGAAAGGTGACGAAAAGCTTGTGTGTTATACATTCAATGACCTTTTTTAGCTGTTCTTCAATAAATTATTCTTTAAAAACGACCAATCACCCAAATGGTTCACATGAATCGAGATAAACATTTATCGAAATCCGTTCATTACATATGTACAGTAGGTTTCAGCGACGGGCAGATCTTTCAAAAGTGGATCCCTATGTAATGTCTTTGAAAACCTATTCTCTTTGCACAAACAGGAGAGGGAGGGGAGGGCAGGGGGAAGGGAGAGGGAGAAAGGAAGGAATGAAGAAGGAAAGGAGAGGGTACGACGACTTCTCATTTGAGAAGTATTGAAAAATGCAATCAAAAAATGTAATATATCAAAAATGTATAGGTAGAGCCAGATTGAAAAATTCAATACCTTAGCCAAGTTTTGAACCATGGATCTCCCAGTATACTTAAGGTTGTTGTTCTTAACCACTGAACTACCACGGCAACATGCCAGCATGACACTAAATTTTCCAAGTGATTAAAATTTTTCCCGGTAAAACACTAGAGTTTTCGTATACACATGATGTTCATACCTTAATCGCAACTTACAACGTTTAAGTACTTTTAATTCCCAGGATTTATTGTTTAGATCACTGTTAGTCCAGTTAATTGCTCTTTCACACTAGCCGGATGTAAGATGAAGTTTGGATGCTGAAAAATTCAAGGCCATAGCCGAGATTTGAATCACAGTTCTCCCGGTGCAGATACACGATCTTCAGTCTTACTCTATCCAAACTTTGTCCTAGACATGGCTAGTGCGAAAGAATAATTCATTTCCAGCTCAGAAGTGTTAAACATCACGAACAAATGCATTTGAGACAATTTTTTTGCATTAACGAGATCTACGCTATCTCTTCCAATTTATCTGTAATGCAAAGGTCATCCTGAATGAAGAGGAGGACTTCAGGTTTTCAAAAGTATTTCTATACAAAATTAAGTTTAGGATTGTAGAGTTTGCTTGAAAATTTCCATGTCTTACCCTTAGACAACGGAGAACCAAACGAATCATTCGCTTTGAAATTAGCTATTCACTATGAACTTTTTTCTAATGCTGCTTGTATTTTTGGTTCATTGAGTCCCTAAACATATATTTCTATTGGAATACGGGTGCCAAATTTATGGGTGGAATAGAGATACGTAGTAGGGAATATACTTATTTGTGAAAAAGCGGAGTTGTTCCTCTCCACAGGATACCTATAATTTAAATCACACCGAAGGTCATTTAAACTGGAAAGAATATATTAACACATTATTAATGGGCAACGTTTAAAGAATTTCTTCACAAAAAGAAGAAAGATAATTATTTATGGCACAAGTGTCAAAATCAGAAATGTTTGCGGAACGAGTTTGAAAGGAAAATTTAGCAAACCTATCAGAACAATGGGATCACTTTTAACACACGTTGTCATATACTATTTTTAGATAACACTGAATATTAAATTATGAAGCATATAGTAATAAAAGTAGATGTGATTTATTACCATATTATTCTTTTAATATAATTGAGCTGCTGATTATGCAAGTGTTACAGTTTTTAATACCAATTCCTTATACACAGAAAGTAGGAATGATATTAAGAACATCGTTGATTACATTATTTGGGTTGGAAACATTTGAATTCATTCCGAAACATTAAAATAATTCGCCATTACATTAATCTATACATACAGATCATACATTCAGGTCTTATTTTAATATTAAAAGCTCGAGTTAAAAGTTATACTTTCATGTCTATAAAAACAATTTTTTTTGAAAATTTGGTAGAAATGTCGTAGCATTTCCTTAAGTTTAAAAAAGGAAGAAATAAATAATAAGAACAACAGCTAACGTTTCAAACTAAGTTTAGGGCACTTTCCAGCATTGGCTAATTATGAAAGCGAGGAAAACCTGGAATAAACTCAAGTTGGAGATGGTACTGACGGGATTTTAACCCGGATATCCCAAGTATAACCACGTGTTACCTATAAAATTTATTGTCATCGTCATCATCATTTAACGTCCTCCATCGTAAGCCATATTGGACGATGAATGAAATGGTGAAATTATGCCCAAATGAGTCCAAGTTCCATAGAACTTAAGACTTAACCTTAACCAAGATCGAACTCGGACCTTTTGAATATGAGAAAGTACGCTACTCACACACATCACAGTGGCAGACGCCTAAGGTTAGCGCGAAATCATTTTCTGGGTGTATAGTGGGTTGTGTATGAGTGAAATATTTAAAGACAGTTATATCTATATAAGTTTTGATTACACTCTGAACAATATTTAAAGTGTTACTTTCTCCCATTGTCTAGTCTCTAGTTATACTAACAGATGTCATAGCGGACTTGAACCATAGATTTTCTGGTCTCCGTTAGTTGCTCCAACAAACTGAGCTACCATGGCAACAGACTCGCACGAGTTCTCCAGCTGATTCGTTTTTTTTTTCCTTCAGTAAACTAAATATTACGATAGATTATACCATGGTACTTAAGAAAGTACTTTAGTAAGTTGCTGTTAGTACTTAACAGCACTGAAAGTCGCCATTAAGAATGTTATCTCGTAGAATTTGAGATTACTCCGTGGTTTACCAGGATAGATATGAATGAGATAATTTAAAAACATGAAATGGTATCTCAGTGGTTAGAGCAACCGTTCGGGGCCAAGAAGATTCATGGTTCAAATCCCGCATGTGGCAATGAATTCTTCAATAAGTTTATCTTTATATATGGCTAGTATGAAAATAACAGTTTATTACCATTAATTGTTACTACTGTTTTGAGGGTGGAAGGAAACAAAACCAGATTGGAAGCAGATATAACAGCAATAAGACTACACATACCCTCAGACAACCACAGAGAATGTAGGAGTGGCACCACTGTTGGAGAACTCCTCTAAGCCCTGAAGCTGTGCCATTTTGAATTGCTAATTAGCTGAACGACTAGTGAACGAAATCCTCACATACACACACGCGCTGTAATTACTTGATGCTGCTGCAATTTTCCCTCATACAAAGTCAAGCACACTCATTCTTTTGTTGGCAGTTCACGGTCAAATCTCAGCATGCTTATTCTGGCATCGCCTCATGTTCATTTGTCTTTAAGTTCTAGATGACTGCAGTATTTGTTATCCAGAGTATGTTCTGGACCATACACAGTTGAAAACGAGATCTAGCGTAACTTAAACCTTTCTTGGATGTTTTCATTCTTTTTCCCTTTATGTGAATCCGACAAGCGTAGTACTCATATTTATGGAAAGTAATTGGTTAGATATGTATTTAAAATGACTTGGAAATAATTTGATTTATTTTCAAAATAAACTGTCAGAACATGTAAAAAGAAAGAAACGCAAAAGTATACATGCTCCACCTTGAAGCCACTTGTACCATACAGAGATCATGTATGACGTGAAAATATGTCTTTCCAAAATATAAATATGGCTTTTTCTGCACAATCAGCAATATAATACACAAAGAAGTCTGCGGTGAGGCGTACAGCAAATCAACAGGTTGCGGGTTCGATTCTCGCTAGAATTTTTTATTCTAGCATTATTCCGCATCTTTTCTGAAGTTGAAAAGTGTGAATGAGCGCTGAACGTATGTGTATATTGTTTTAATACTTAAAAACCTTAAGTAATATAAAAACCACACGAATATCACTAATTGCAAGAGTGAACAAAGTAAAAATCGTCAATAAATTGTTAACGGGGATATATGAACGGGGGGGGGGGGGGTGTCTGATCTGTACTGTCAGATTATTTTCTATGCTCTTGAGAAAATTTTCTCACAAACGCTTATTCCCCCTAACTGAAGTATTTGAGATAAACATCTGCAGAAATTATTGAACTGCAGTACATTCAAATGAATGTACTAGTTAAGATTTATTCGTGAAGAAAGATTTTATTAACCTTTCAGTGGAACATTCCCTTAAAATGAGACCTGCAAAAGCAAACAAAAGTATAATCAGCGTGGATTCCGTGCACAAAGGTATAAAGCAAGCAGTGTGCGAGGAAATGACAGAACAAACAAACGCAAATGGATGATATCATGCTCTCTAAATCCGTTCGTCTTTGTAAGAGAAACTTCTGCTCCTTGAATCCAAGATGAAGTGAAAATGGAAGTGTTACAAATGAGATTCGTTATGTCTCTTTTAGCAGTCATGAGTAGGAAGAGAAAAAGAAATGGAATGAAGCTACGCTGCATATTAGATGAGATAATAGACTATCGGAGGAACTGGATACGGCATATCAAAAGAATACCACAGCAAGCATATATTAGTTCTCCTTGTAGGGAATGAGACTTGGAATCTATTACTTACTGAACAACTTTATAAATCAGTCCAGTAAAGAATGGAAGGGATTCGTTGCGCAAGTAGTCACATGCTGAAAAGTCATGAGAAAATAAGCAAAAAGACGACCTAGCATCATTTAAGTAAATAGCTCGAAAGGCAAATAAGTTCCAACAAGCTTTGGCGCTTTCTAGTTGTGAGAAATTAAGTCAAGGAAATATGACCATATGGCAGAAACTAAGAAATGGCACTACCAGTCAGCAAGCTTTGCCTAAAAAGGTAAAATAAACATGCATACTGAAAATTGAGTTATTCTGGTACCAGATGCAAATCCTCCCACGGAATAGAAAATCGGAAACTATGCACTGCTACACCACAAACTCATTTTACTATGTCTCATATTAGTTGGTCTCATATATTAAATTTAATAAATACCTAACTAGTTTATTTTGTTTCATTTAAAAATAATGTACGAGTATACACGACCCGTTAGTTTCATTCGTGTTGCTCAATAAGTACAAATGAATATTTCACAAAATATTGTTGCCACTAAAATATATGAACGTTGATTTATTTTAGAGATATTTACAGTGTTTCATGTTAGGTTTCTGTTTCATAGTGTTAGTAAAATTTGGTTAGAAGAGGGTTTACGAAAAATTTTATATATATGGACAATAGCTGCCCGTCTCGGTAGCGTAGATGGTAGCGTGTCTGCCTCACGTTCAAGAGGTCCCGAGTTCGAATCTCGGTCAGGGTGAGCTACCTGGATAAGGTTTTTCCAGGGTTTTCCCTTATCCTTACAGACGAATGTCGGGTAGCTCTAAGCTTCATGGACCCTGGACACATTTGAGCATAATTTCACCCATTTCATTCACCGTCCGATATGACTTAACTTTGGAGGACATAAAATTACAAAAGAAAAAAAAAAAGGCATTGCATGTATCATTCTGATTGCGTATTTCAGCATATTTTGTAATGGCGATTCCTGGAACATATGTGTGATATTATAACCCACATCCTTGAAGATTTTGAGGAAACAAAGTAAGGAGCATTTTCTACGTTAAAGGCAGTTTGAGAAGACGAAGTCTCAGGAAAATATTCGCTTTGTTTCCTTACAACCTCTGTAAGAATTTGGTGTTTGTGTAATCTTTGGTTTTTTTCTCTCTTATATACATGATTTACTTAGGATTCATATAACCTAGAGACCGCTGTATTTCGCGTCAAACATTAACATCGATTTTTTTTTTTTTTTTTTTTTTTTTTTTGGAGTTCCTTCTCTTATTTATCTAAGCAGCGGAGAAAGAACGGTAATCCCATATTTTATGAAATTAAACAGGTCGTGCAGTATCGGCCGGGTTAAGCTTTTTGATTTTACTCTGTAACTGTGGTGGTTAATCGGAATCTTACTATATTATTCTCTTACTTCAAGGCATGTTCTATAGATAGTATAATGTAATGATTTTTATTTTTTAGTTATAGTACTTTATTACATCGAAAGTAAAAAGGCTAGAATTACAAAACTTGTAGAAAGTGTCTTGCAGTATCGGCCACTACCTTTTCTGTTACAATAGATTGTCAGTGATCACATTGCACTGCCACATATATAACAATAGTTGAATATAAAAACATGGGAAATTATTGCCACTATTTCTACTCAGTTCACAAATGTTTAGCTCACTGGTTTAGAGATCGCAAACATAGCGCTGCTATAGGCCTCAGAATATCTTCCGTGCGCTAAGAGCTACACTAACCACCATTAAGCACTCAGAGCTGACAAAGAACTGATGAGAGGAAGAAGATAATTGACAATAGCGCACGTGGATACACAAGCTTGCTGCTGCTTACTGGAAACTTCTGCCAGATGGAGGCGAAAAGGGAAATCACAGTAGTGGCCGGTACTGTATGCCGGCCGATACTGCCCGACTCTGCCCTAATAATGATCAATAGACGTAAATTTTCATGATACAGCGTTTACCTTTCTTACAAGATTTTCTTAAATGTTTTAGTTGTTTTGAAAGAGAGTGAAAAAGCTATACAAATTGTACTAATTTCTTAAACCATATTTATGCATATATTGTCTTTTCTTTCTGATATATATTTTAGTAAATAAATGGTCATTTACATAACATTTCCTTTCAAGAAGTAAAATAATCTTTCTCGTGAAATTTCTTTCTTCTGTGCTCATTTGTCTATTCAACTGAAGAAAATTGCATTGAAGTATATGGCTTTGTTAGCTGGCAAAAGGAAAGACTTTTTAAGACGTTTATTGATTGAACCATTGCACTTCAAGGGTCCATTAGCTGAAAGTAAAAAGAACATCAGGGAAAACAAATATCACATGCTGATAATTTTAATGAAATAAAATATGAAATAAAAGACAGGCAGTACTAAATTCCATAAGTAGCGTGCTTACATGTGCATTTTTGCTTAATTAAATAGCTAATTGTCATACATTTTCTGATTCAAATCAAAATTGTGTCTCCTTATAATACGTTTAGATCAAAACAGCGTATCTTTTACAAAAATCTCCGTCCTAATCATCAAAACCTTTTGAAAATATGAATAATGTAATGTTTGTAACTATTTATATAAAATTTGGAAGGTGTCGGTGATTGAAGTAGTAAGTGATAATCTTTAGAGTAGATGTATAATTACATCAATCTCAATAACTTGTCAGATTTGGTGTGAAGTGTTAAAGGGTCCCGCACAAATTGATGGTGATTGTTTTAACACATTCAATGTAGCAGAAAAGGGAAGGGGAGGTTCCTGATAGGAACTTTCTTGCACTATTTGCTCAGAAACCACCCAGGCCGAGTAATTAAGGATTATGTTCAGTGAAGCATAATCTGTTTGCCCTGACTTGATCTCGATGGTTAGTAATTAAATAAGAATCCAATTATAAACAACGCCGTGATTGGCTGCTGCTTTTCACGGCAATTTCATATCGCAAGAAAAATGTCATGTTGAATGAATTTATAAATAGATGAATTGAGAAATGCCAATCTGTGGTTTCACATGCCCTTGCTTGGGTTATAATAGTATGCCCAAAGGCTTGATTACACGGTAGTAATTAGTATGCCCAAAAATATCAGGAGTGGCTTATGATGTTTTGGAGTATTCATCAAGCCGCTCAAGATTTTCGAAATTAGCAACCCTGTGATCACTTTTCATTAATTATGCGTATATGGGTACATACCAGGAAGGGTGGGGGGTAAAAACCCGCTGCAGAGAGTGAGGCTGTTGAGCAGATGAGGCAAGGAGGTAGGTAAGAAAACAAAATCATTGATGGTATGGACAAGGGAATTACTTAGTGCACTATGTATGCATAGCCTCACTTTCAAGAGGCCCCGAATTCGAATCTCGGTTAGGGTGAGTTAAGGTTTCTTCCGGGGTTTTCCCTTATCCTGATAGATGAATGTCAGGTAACTCTAAGCTCCATGGACCCCGGACTCATTTGAGCATCAATTCACCCATTTCATTCATCGACATGACTTAACGTTGGAGGACGTAAATGAAAAAAAAAAAAAAATGGTGTGTGCTTAAGACCACTCGACAGAGGTGAAAACTTAAAAACTAGTCATAAATTATTCTTAAAAGTTATTTAAAAAATTAATGTTGACACTCATTCTTGCGCAAAGAGGCCAGTTGCGAGCTAAACATTTCATGCCTTACGCTAAGTGTGCCCGCAAATGAAAATACTGTTATACTGTTTTACATATACATGCTATTTCACAAATCATTTTTCATATTTTATTTCTTGCTGATACACATATTTCATTGCATTTTTATTTTTAATAAAAATACAAGTTCATGCATATCTTATAAAATAATTATATAATATTCATTTGCTTATTTGCATATTTTTTGAATATTCTGAAATGTTTGGTTACGTATACGCGTTACACACGGTATTACATATCCGTACATATACTCATTACTCCATATTTTATTACACGTTCGTGCATATTTTCATACATATTTTATTACATGTCATATTCATTTCAAATGTTTTGTCAGAATTGATACTGATATAAATACATTTTCAATTCAACTCAAATGTTTTTGTTTGATGTTTTTGTCCGAAGTTTTGTCTTTAAATTTTTATTTTCCAAACTCAGTAATATATATTTAAATATTTTTTCTATAAAAAATCAAATTTATATATCAAATCTTTTGACCCTCGGTCAGTCTTTCAGTTTGTGGAAAAACATAACCTATAAGTTGTAAATGAAAATAAACGCAAAACGTCATTTTAATACGTAATAATTTTATTATTTACGTGTTATTACATTTAATTTATTGATGTTTTACGTTTTACTGCTCACAATAAAGAGAAATTGTCAATAAAACAAACAGTTGTTAAATGAAACATCTCTTTCACGAATTCCTAACACTTTTATTTCCAATTAGCACACACGTTTTATTTTAAGTTATTACGGTTTTAATTATTCAAATACCGTACTTCGGTGATATTATCTGTCCCTTTTGACTATTATTATTTAAAGTGGAATTTGACATGTTGTCGACTTGGTAAATGACATAAGGTTATCTGACCGGATCGGTTACCGGTACTGGACAGACGTTTGTAAGAACGGCCCTAAGACAATTATTTTTTCAATGAAACTCCTGTAAGGTGTCTGAATTTTTCATAGTATTTGAAATATGTTAAAACATACCTGGATGCGTATTGTTGATACGCTGTTGAGTGCGTCAGAAAATCTATGGTGTATAGCGGTATGGACAACGAATGAGTGTGGGTGAGTTAGTTCGGATTGAGCCGACTCGAACCGATTTTACCCGAATGAGCGTCACTTATTCCAGCGTGATGGCTCAGTTTAATTCACTACCCACAAAAAGCGCCTAAAGAGGTTTTCACTTCAAAAAACTTTGTATGCATACAACAGGTGGTAGCATTTAACTCCTGGGATCAGAAATAACCGCTGGATTATAAAAGAAAGATGTTGACAAGAAAGAAAATAAATTTAGTCTTATGTGCGGCAGAATAAAGAGAACCCTCAGTAGAAAACTGTAAGAGAAATGCAAATTAAATTCTATAAGACAATGGCATTCCAATTTGGTATACATTTTTCATTACCCTCAGAAAACTGACAACAAATCCAAGGGGAACAGTTCAGAAGGAAACTAAGTTACTATCGTACAGTCAACGTAAATAAAACACATAGTATAGAAGCTAGATCTAACACAATCTGTCTGGCACATTCGAGCTTCTTCTGTTAAATCTTCGTGGTAAATAAGTTGAATGTAAAAAACTGAATGTGACTTAGCGCTTTTATTGTTTAGGTCTTCTCCAACCTGCATGTAGTAATCAATGTTTTCTGACTGCATCAAGGCTATTGTCGTACTAATCACCAACACTATCACTCATTAATCATTATCATCATCATCAGGGATTGTGGGTCATTTCTTAAAATTACTCAGAGGTATGCAAACCAATGACGATATAGTCTTCTAATAAGAGAAGCTCCAACAAAATGCATAGGGATCTTAGATGATCATGGGAGTAATATCCCCTTTTGCATACAGTACCGGAGAAATAAATTTTTAATTTATAGCTATAATTACTGAAATACTGCTCTTTTAGGTACATAACTAACTTGCAAACTTGTTTTAGGTAGTCCGGTGACGGTAAATGGCGTAAGCACTCGAGGTTTTGCATTTTAAAGTTATTGGCTTTTTGAGGTTGGAAAGTTAGTTTTTCTGTCAAAAACAATTGGACACAATTTGAAGCTCTACTGGACGTTGACGTCTCTATATGTTCGGAGAAGTCTTAACTCGAACATAAAGAAAGAATAATAGAAATAGCAGAAGTCGACCTGTATCATCAATTAAAAGTTGGCATTATGTACATATCTTATAGGACTTCAGTCCAAATATCATAACTACATAGATAAGAAAACATAAATATTACTATGCAGAGTCACAGAAAAGACAAGACGATAATCAGCAGTAGGTTTCCATCATTTTAGACATTTACTTAAAGATGTAGCACCAGGGAGTTCAAGTATATCTCTACCGGTGACACTGCGGATAAGGTAGTGGATAAGAAACACACTTTGGATATCTTTTCTGGAAATGAAGGTTATTTACAAAAGCCTGTTTCTTCGGTTGATGTTAATACTTTTTATTGTTTACATTTTGCTTATATATTAGGACCAACTGTAAATGTAATAAGTGCTTTGTATATGGTATGTCAGTAATGAAGTGATTCACTCTATTTTGGTACAGAAAATACCAATTCGCTTCTACATTATAAACGTGGTACAAAATTAGTGTCGCCCGCCTCGGTAGCGTAGATGGTAGCATGTCTGCCTCACGTTCAAGAGGTCCCGAGCTGGAATCTCGGTCAGGGTTTTCCCTTATTCTGTAAGACGAATGTCGGATAGCTCTAAGCTCTATGGACGCTGGGCTCATTTGAGCATCATTTCACCCATTCCATTCATCGTAAATTACTTTTAATCGAAAGTCCACAAATTCTATGTACGTTTCGCGTAATGGATTAAAAGTCAGGGATATTTAAACTCAGGCGGTATCATCTGCGGAAGCTCCGGGTTCGATTCACGTGGCCGACCTACATGAACCATGGGTTTTTGGAGTGTATCCTGGACATCAGGTGTATGCTGGGTAGGTTAATTACATCTTTCGAATTTCCCGTCCCTCCACTTCATTTCCATTATCATTTCACATCAACTCTCATCTGGTGGTCTCTTTCAGGGTAGAAGAATCGTTGGGAGTCTCGGCGCTGCATGGCGGATGATATGCTCCTGGTAAACACTTATTACTCCGGTAGGATGGTTTCAAGGTCGGCCTAGTGGGCCGCTTCAGGTCCACGGTGGGTAAGATGCCGCTGTACTGGTCTCCAGGGGAGTTTCCAACGGGTCAGTAGTAGGGACCCTGCCCTTGGCACTGCCACGATTCCTTGGGCTGTCCACCCTCTATCTCCTCTCGACTCACAATATATCCTAGGGATGCCCACTTGGGGCATAGGCATCATAGATTAAGATTGGTCGCAGTGCCGAATTCCTCCGCAAAAATCTATTATAACAATAACGCAAGGCGCCACAGCCCATAGAGGGCCATGGCCTGCCAATATGACTGCCGCACTCACGCCCACATACGCAATGTAGAGGTGGGCGACCATCCAAACGATATGGGAAGGAGATGTGGTCAGCATCTTGGCACCCCCAGCCGGAAAGTTGGCTTTCTTGACCAGGGCCGCTTATCTATAGTAAGCTCCTCAATTTCCTCACGATGCTGAGTGGGAACCGGTCCTATACCGGGTCTTAAAATCCGCACCTACCAGGGGTGGGATCGAACACGGTCCGCATTCAGTGGCAGGGAACCAAGGCATGACGCCTTAGCCCAGAACGCCACGGCGCAGGATCGTAAGAATTTATCCTATACTAAAATTGACAGTCAACCACTTATCAACCAATTTTCAGAATGGAGTGCATATAAAGTGAAAACTTTGGTAAACGTTGTCAGTAAATAAGTAGACCCGAAGTATTGTGTGATTAAGGACTTTGTGATCGATCGCACAGAAATAGTTCAGTGGAGAGTGAATTTTAATTAAAAAAAAAAAAACGATCTACATATACAACGTGCTTAAAAAGTGCCTCATCTCACATAGAGCTGTGTTGGAGCAATGGAGCATGTGCCCTTGGCAAAAATATCACTTATTTCAGAGATAAATAAGGATAGTGTGAGTAGTGGAAAATTAACTAATGGCGAATAGTGAACTTGTAAATAACATAAAGTATTTGGAGGAACAAGGAAGAACTAGGTAATGGGAACACAAAAAATATGATTCTTATTATATTACAACAAATATTAACGAATAGAGAAAAGGCCTTTGAAGTTTTGAGTCCTGTAGTTCAGTAGAAAATCGTTTGGCGAACTTTTATTTTGTATTGTTATTTGTATCCATAACACTTTCTTATTTTTCCTTTTTGCGTTCTTTCCAAGCAAATCTAATCATTTATTTTATTAACTAAAGCTATAAAAATAATTTCCGCTTTCTGCTTAACATGCAGCGGAAATGGAGAGTAGTATAAATATGTCAAAATATGGGTACTTTAGTTTTCTGGGTCCAGGAAAAGATAAGCATAGCTAAGGAAACGGGAGGAAAAAAAGAGGTTGAGCACTTCAGCACACACACGTCAAAGAATAATTATGCTCCTTTTATTGGTAATTTGAAGTACTTGAGTTAAATATATGACCATCTGGTTATTACCAGATATACGATATTTTACATCGTGTTCTACATTACTCTCGTAGGATCTTCTATAGCAGCTGCACTGGTTCTATTTTCAAGTTAAGGTATGCCCACACAACACATCATTAAGCCACAAGGTTAATTTTAATATGCAGTGCCATTATCGTGACAGTAAATCCCACACAGAACTTTGCAATCATTAGAGCAGTATATTTTCATGTCCACGCCAACGTCGGGTCTTCTCACTTCATGCAGTTAGGTTCTTGCTAGTTAAGAGTTGTACCTTTATAACATGTAGGATTGTTGCCTATTTCGTCTAAATCGTATATTTATCCGTAAAAAGCTCTTCGCAGCACCTTTTTAGTTTTAATGTATGCTCTATATAAATGTATGTCACCTGCAAATTGAAATATTATAGCTCAGCATATATGGAGAGAGTATTAGGTTGCATAAGAAATTACGATGTATGAGTTCAAAATGTTTTGTATCGAGAGACCCAGAAACATTCGAACCGTATGCGTGGTGTTTTGCTCTCCACGCCCTCGGCGCTCGTTGCCGTCTGCCGTATCAGAGAAAGGCGTGGATGAAAAACTACATTTAAAGGCTTTACTTACCCATATTATTAAAGCAGATGTTGAAACTGGCCACCGCCGTTGCCCATACATATTTGACACCTCTTTAAGAAACTATCCATCTTTGCCGTAGTCCACATTGAGATATGATGGCAATTTCCTGGTGGATATTTTATTTTTAATCGCTCCAAGGTATATACTTTTAAATTACTCCAAAGATAGAAATATCAGATGGGTTAGGTAAAGCCTTTAAAAGTAGTTTTAAAAATGTTGCATGTTTCGTCCCTGCATTGCTATGATAATTGCATACGGCAACTAGTCCCGAGTTCCGGCACAGGCAAAACACCGCGCAGCCGGTTCGGATGTTTTTGAGTCTCTCGGTAGTTCAGTTCTCGAACAGTCTAATATTTCGTACCGTAATGCTTTATTCTCTATATCTACATTGACTATAAGGAACGAACTAAAATTCAGTTACGACTGTAGTACGGCCAAGTATAGTCATCCAAAGACATCTCAATACTCATTTGTGCTATTATTTAGGCAAAATGCTCGAAGCTTTTCCTTTTTCTTAATTATTTGAGTTTTCCGTAATTGCTTACAAAAACAATTGATCCGTTTTGCATGCATGGGTAGTCTATGGATTACAAGTTTTGTTGGACAGCTGTACTGTTTTAACCCTGGGTTTCAGTTTCCAAAGTACTGTCTTTCGTTTTTTCCTGCTGTATCCCTTTCTTACGAAGCCCTCTGTAATTCAGGATTTAAATCTATTTTTGTTTTCGCTAAGCACATATGCACGATCATTACCTTTGACCAGATAAATTACAAGTTTATTTGGAGAGTATTAATACCTTACAGTTTAATGGAGCGTTAATGTTATGTCATCTGATAAAATGATCAAAAATAGAACGAGAATCGTCCAAAGCTAATTGCTACTACATTCAAAAACTTAAGATAGGAAACTTAATATACAGAAAGTTAAAATATTCACATGAATGTTAACAGCAGAGTCATCCACCGAACGATCATGAGTTAACATCATACACTTTCGAATGCAATTGGATTGATTTTATACAAGG
The DNA here is from genome assembly GCA_030765055.1 of Mantis religiosa. Classification (NCBI taxonomy): domain Eukaryota; kingdom Metazoa; phylum Arthropoda; class Insecta; order Mantodea; family Mantidae; genus Mantis; species Mantis religiosa. The sequence continues at coordinate 96,501,813 of CM060957.1, forward strand.
ATTGGAGTGTAGGGCTTAGAATGTGCATCTCTAATTATAACCGTATGTGGGACTTACGACGGACCATAGCGGTGTCTTGGAGGTTTTTTCCAGGTTCTTCGGATTTCTTCGCCATTCATTCCATCAAATGCTTCGTAATCATCTTTCCTTTCGTTCATTTTACCATCATTTCATATCATCTCCTTGACTCTCACGCCAAGAATTGGGCTATCCGCCAATCCTGGATACTCTAAGTGTAAGAGCATTTACCCTCTTTGCCCTCACGTGCGTAGTTACTGTGTATTACAGACAACCTAGGTTACTAGAAGTGCAACATGTAGTTGAGAAACATGGCCGCATCGCATTGACGGTATGATGAGCTATATTATTTTGACTGTTTCACACATATGTCACTATACTCATAGACCAACCAAGTACTAGGATTCTTCAAATACCGATCAATCAATAATTGTACAGCATGCGCAAATATCGCTCAGAAATTATCACATGTTCGTTTACTGTTGGGTATAACAATCACAAACAGTGAAGACAAGCGCGAGAATCAAACAGTAACATGGCGGCTGAAGTTTGTTTGAAAATAGAGGTTATGTTACTTTATTATTTTCTTATAATCAATCAGCCCACCCGACGGCCTTAAGACCAAAGTTTCTTTACCAAGTGTTAACTTGTGCACGGCCTGTAAGAACTACTAATCTTGTATGCCGTGATTTGTGAGGTTAAGTTTCATTCATGTAGATCTGTGTAACATAGGGAATTATAAATAACTTGTTTTATTGCTTTTAAAAATTTGTTTTATTCGTGAAATAGTCTCTACAAATGCAAGTCGTGGTTTTGAACTTCCCTAGATAAATTCAAAACCACTGTCGATATTACCTATGATAACGTCGCAGGATCAGCTTTCGCATCGGAAAGAGAGGCCATTTAAGTTTGTCCCTTAGTGCACCACAAAAAATCATTTAGAGTCTGTATTGTTTGTTATTCCTTTATGAATAGCTCGGATAGTCTCGTTATGTACCGTATAAAATTGACGAGTAAAATATTTCTTGCCTATATGGCAGGGATAAGTAAATTTATTATTTGTTTATGACACATTAATATTCATTGATATCTTTTGAAGTCTAGTCTAATGCATATTTTAATAAAACGATAAAAAAAAACTTTAAATAAAAGGACAAATAAATTTAAGTCAGAGCTAGGCGACTAACATTCTAAAGAATTGTGTGTACCTTCATTCTAATCCTGAGGTTCTACAAATGTGCAACTACTACGTCTATTCTTCCGACAGAATCTTCTGTTTACATTGAAATTTCATGCATCAAACCGAATTCTGCGTAACAACTGCACAGGAAGGGTGCCGGATGGGATCTGAGGATCGGTGACGTGAGCTAAGAAGCTGCGTCCATGCCGAAGTTTCGTCATGCTTGTATCACATTTAGCGGTGTTGTGGAAAGCTTCAGCAAAATCCTTTGAAATTCTCAGATACGGCAATCCGTTAAGATTGGGACGTCCGTTTAAGCCTTAACCGCATGCATAGTAACTGGCTTCCGGTTAAAATACATGGAATAAATAGAGCTCTTTAAACGTCTGAATGCAAGTACTAATTTGACAAGGCCCAGTTTATTTTTCAGTTTTTCTCCGATATTGTTTGCTAAGAATACTGAATTGTTGTTAGGAAAATAAAGCATGCAGATTTTATTCAAGTAATAAATTTTACAAAGTTGCAACAAGTTCAAATAGTTCACCCCAAGATAAACGCGTACTCAGTTTTGCGTGTAACTAAAAATGTAATTGTTGATTGTAATTGCGGATGTCCTTTTTGTTGCCCTCTTTAAAAGGAATGTGCTATAGAATACAATTGGAAACAGAATATCTTAAAAACATTTAATACTTAAAATAGCATCGAAATATATATTAATTTTCGAGGCATTTATTTAAAAAATTCTGTTATCTAGTAAATATTGTACGGAATGAAAGTTTAACCTTTAAATACTCATTAATTTGCTTGATCGCAGCCAGATAAAAAAATTATGAAACAAAATTATGAAAAGGGAAATGCTTACTTTTAGGTGTACTATTTGCTTTAAAAATCAATAACGTAAAAATCCTTCACGGCACAAAAACATTTATTCTCAGTATTAATTCTGGACGGTTTGTAATGTGCACGAAAAGTTTTAGGATAAGCGGAAGACAGAAGTGCTGAAAATTTTCAAAAGCTCAAATTTCAAAATGATCGTTCTAGATTGCTACAAAAATTGTTATAAACACGCACAACTCTAAATGTGGAAACCATTTTTTTGTTTTAATTATTCTTTACTGAGGGATGGAAGTGCATCTTCTCGAATTTTTCAGCAGATTTTAGTGTGAATTTCTGGAAAAAAATAAATAATAATAGTAATAATAAAACTGGTTAAATTTATACAAGTTGAAGTTTACATTGATTACCTTTAAATTTTTTAATTTTAAAAAGAGAATATATTTTAATTTGATTTTATTATTAACTTTACAATAAAAATAATAGGGTATCTAATCCTAGTTTATATTTTTATTTTCACAATAATCATACTAAAATAATAAACCTCAAAATATTATAAATATTTCACCTTATAATTTAATTCCTATTAAAAAATTTACGCCTTGGTTTAGAAACTTGGTTGTTGCCAAAGACACATATGATAATATTCAATCTTCAGAAATGAAATTTCTCAGGTGCTCACAAAAGTTCCACTGTTAAAAGAACATGTTGGAAATATCAGATAAAAAATGTATATGTCAGAAACTGAATGTGGTAAGTTATATTGCCAAATCAAGTATTAAATGATAAATGAGAAGAGCATTCTTATCAAGAAACATCGTCTAAACATCAATTACATCCTGTTCAAAGATCATGTCGTTTTGTAAAAAGTGTTACCAAGGACTCAGAATTGTTACATTGTGAATGTCATCACAGATATCAAAGGATTTCCCAGCTCAGTGAGATTACATGCGCTTTGGTGCCTATAGTACTTTCCTCTGCTTTGTGAATTCCAGGCGAAGTTTTGTGGAAGAAACCACGAGTTAAGTTTTTGGAAAAACTCTTATCGCAACCATACGTCACCTGCGTCATAAAAAATCGGGGACAACTCAAAGCATGACATCAGTGCTATTTCAGTTCACAATCTACATTTTGATGGAGCGAAGTCTCGTGATATCGCTGACCTAATGCATAACTCTGCAATGACAGTAATGTTCCCCTCGTCTGACATGTCATTAAAATAAACGTTGTGACTGGGGTAAAGTTCAGCAGTCTCTGTACTCGGCTATGTATTCACAAAAGGCACTTAAAAAGGGCCACGAGTTCGAATTCTGTTGTGGCACAGCGTTACCATGAGCGTTCATCCCAGTAGTGTGTAATTTGCGACCTAATTCGCATATGCGATTACTGAAAGTTTATTTTAAAGTAATGTCACAGTAAGGTAAACCTTTTATATTTTAAATATTTTGTAATTCGGCGACGTGGCCGAATGATCAGACTATTCGCCCCTCAATTCCATTCTACCACGTGCTCTGTCACCATTCCTTTCATCCATTTCACCTTTATTTCTTATCTCCTTCCTTCTTCACTATCGTACGAAGCTCCGCCGAACCTCCGTTCCAGGGTCTCCATTTTTTTTTTTTTTTTTCCAAAATTAACGTCCACCAACGTTGTCATATCGGACGATGAATGAAATAGGTGAAATGATGGACCAATGAGCCCAACTTCTATAACCCTTAGAGTTACCTGAATTCATCTTTCAGAATATAAGATATCTCGGATAAACCTTATTCAGAAAACTCAGCGCCTGACCGAGACTCGAACTCGGGACCTCTTGAATGCGAGGCAGATACGCTACAGAGGTGGGTGGTTCTTCATTCTGGGGACATGTTCTTCTGCTCCTTGACAGGCCTCTAACCCTTAAACTCACCTATATATTCATTTTATTGATTGACATCGTAACTAAGGCATTCACAGCAATAAATGGGGAAACACCACATATGACGTAATTCACTCTAGGTGGCTAAGATATTCTGATGTCTCTGTCTAAAGCTAGATATAAATCGATTTTTACTGGATGAAAGCGGGGTGGCAGCGAACTCTACTGTAGCCAATGAAGGATCCGGTCCCATTGTAAAGTTGTGAGCGTGTTTTATTTGAAAACACATAAGTTTGATTGAACTAATTTGATTAATATTATAATCATATTTTGAATAAATTAAAACAGTGCTCGTCTCGGTAGCGTAGATGATAGCGTGTCTGCCTCACGTTCAAGGCGTCCCGAGTTCGAATCTCGGCAGGGTGAGTTAACTGGATAAGGTTTTTTCGGGGTTTTTGCCTTATCCTTCAAGATGAATGTCGGTTAACTCTAAGCTCCATGGATCCTGGACTCATTTGAGCATCATTTCACCCAATTCATTTACCGTCCGATATGACTTAATGTTGGAGGATGTAAATTAAAAAAAATGCTATCTATGTTTTATTTCAGCTATTACTTGACGTACAAGGAGAGAAAAAAATCTGTTACAATGTACCAAAAAGGAAAGTTTCTTTATAAGTCATGTGATTCATTTGGCAGAACAATATGCATATCGACATTAGAACTAAGGAAAAGCCCTTTGATGGTGCAAGTACCTGAAAGATGAAAGATGTATCATAATCTGCAATAGTGATGAAATCTTCATGCATATTTTTAAAGTTAAAATTTTATCCGAAAATAAAATTCTCATTCATGTACAATAGTATAAAAGGTTATTTATGTTGTAATGCTCCATTGGATCCAAAGGTACCAGTTCATGCAGTGTTTTTAATAGTTGGAATGAGAACAAAATGATTCAAGACATTGCGTATACGTGGGAGATGTTGACGTTTATGACTTGACCATGGTAAAGATGTTTGTTGGTGGTGACGCAACAATAACCAACATTAGGTGCAGAATTGCACAAGAGCGTGACTTTCTAAAGCAGTAAAGCTGTCGTTTTGCGGCAATTATAAATGTAGCCTAATCTCTTCGTAATGAAGTCAAGAAATGTGTGGTCCGGTGAAAAAGCGGCCGCCCTCCTGGAAATGACTGCCGGACACAAGAATGTCGGCGATGACATCAGCAGAAAGGTCAAGTCATTTATGTTGTTCAAAGAAAGACAGCAAAAGTCGGAGTTTCTTATAATAGGAGAGCTTTTATATCTGACCTTGGCCTTAATATATGTGTGTTAGGAGTTATAAGTACGTACTTGCTTATTTTACTTGCGCGCTAATAGTCACTTCCGCCGCGAGGTGTGAAGGCCGCAAGAATTGCAAAGCAGGTGGCTCTAACTTCAGGACTTACCTGTTCAAGATATTCGAGTTTAATACTACATCTGGCTCAGATTACTCAATCTCTGCCTAATAGAATGTGTTGTGTATGTTGGGCAATGAAATAGCTGTAGAAATTTTAATCTCAAATTTAAACGAATGGGGCCGAAATATTTTGTATCAATTTGTGGTTCAGAATACTGGACTAATACAAGTCAAAACAAAAAGCTGAACTTGATCAGGAGTGAAACTGTTGAAAAGGGACAGACAGAAGAATACAACGGTGCATTTAGGAAATAATAGAGCTTATTTAATCTAAAAATTAAAATAGACACATATCAGGAACAATAATAGCTCAATCGACTGATTTCAGAATGCCGCGGTCCCAACAAAATACTAGATAATGGTACAAACCCAAAGAAAGGAGAAGCAACGAAGATGCATGAAGAAATGATGGTCCAGCTTTTAGAAAGAACAGAACTGATGGAAATGTCTGTAACTATTCCGAATTTAGTTTCCATTTGTACTCTACAACTAACCCAAAATGTTTTGAAAATTGAATCATAGTTGACAATTTGATACCACAGATTTTGCACTTTAAACCTTCTCTCCTGATACAAATATCCAGGCAAAACTACAAGACGATACCAGATGAGTGTGTATGGATAGACATTTCGTTATGGTATTTCAGTAGTAAGAGCATTCACGCGTAGGAGACCAGATATCTGAGATATTCTAGCCGTGGCATTTCAGTTTTCAGGCGTGATTAAAATTTCCAATTTTGTGGTCAGGTACACGCGGCTATTGTGAAAAAATATCAAACATAAATTAACCCTAATAGTGGTTATATATAAAATTTAAAAATCAAAATAACTTGGTATGTTACAGGTCACCTTTGAGGTATAACCTTGAATTTGACTTGGAAACGACTGTTCTTTGGTATTTAATGTACAGACGTTTTAATGATTTCACCGTATAAATGAGTCATCAAGTCGTGCGTAAAGTAATAAAAATTATGTGCACTTTCTGATAGGAATTGTTCCGCGTAACAATCCGCCTTCGTATGGAAATGAGAAGATACGTAACCTAAAACGTAAGTGAAGCGGACTGAAATTTTGACACTAGGGAAATTAAAGACACAGATTGCTTTGTTCTAAAGAACTGTTTAACGACAGTAAAATAAACCCTAATAATTTTAAAATGTTAAGTTATTTACATACCAAACTTAACCTCTAAGCACAGCTACAATGAGCTAGCAAAAATGTAATACCGAAACGATAAATTCATAGCGACAATGCTTCATCCCTTCTACATTTCCACAAACAGAATATCATCTGGTAATGCCAGTTTTATTTAATGCTGAAAGTAACAAATTTGTAATGTTTCATACTTTTCATATGGAATCTAAATTACGATGGAATTAACTTAAGAGAGTACTGAAATCACATTGAAAGATTATTCAGTGCACATAAATTCACAATGTATACTAAATTCTGATAGTTCTAGTGCCGAAAAAATTCTACATAACACTAATAGTATGAATTTAGTGGTGGTGGCTCAGCCGGTAATCTGTAGCCCTCGTTCAGGAGGCCGTGGTTTCGATTTCCGAAGCAGTTTTTTTTTCTGGCGTTTCCCGCGTCATTGGTTGAATACTGGAGAAGTTATTTACGCTGGATCCCCCGTTTCTCTCCTTCCAGTCTTTCCAGCCAGCCCACTAAGTCGCCGGTATGCTGCTCTAGGGTGATGTTTGCGCTCTTGAAAAGCGTTGTCGGTTGAGAGGAGAAGCTGTTTGGCTTGTCACCCTTCCTGAAGGGGTTGCTTGATCAGTCGGTCGTGGATGGCTAGAGGCATGGTCTTTGTGGCAACCTCTTTCTAGGGTACTTTCCTCTCATCCTTCCCTCTGGGCTCTGACGCACAATAAGCCTTCGACTGCAGTGCCAGAATCCCCACGTGATATACAGGACAATAGCATGAACTATAAGGTGCTACTTCAGCTTTTTCTAGGATGTTTGCAAAGGATTGAGAAACAAAAAGACCAAAAAATGCCAAAAAGTTATGCAGCGTAACAGTAGGAGGTAAAATCATAAGAAACCGCTAAACCATGTTAAATCAGCCTTAAATACCATCTTTTAATACCATGTACATTAAACTTTCAACTTACGTCACGTTACGCCAATTTATTCGCAATTACGACTTGACCTTGTTGAGGAAGAATAAGATGAATTTAAATAAATTAAATTCGTGTATTTACATTTTATTTTAGACTTGAGATTTTTTTTCGTCCAACGTTAAGTCATATCGGAATGGAATGGGTGAAATGATGCTCAAATGAACCCAGGATCCATAGAGCTTAGAGTTACCCGACATTCCTTTTTCATGATAAGGGAAACTCCCGTAAGAAACCTTATCCAGTTAACTCACCCTGACCGAGATTCGAACTCGGGATCTCTTGAACGTGAGGCAGACACACTACCACCACGCTACCGAGGCGGGCGACTTGATAAAGATTGCATATAATCCGTTCTTTACTTTGCATCATGCGACCACGTGATGCTGACTTAAAGATTCCAAGTTATAAATTTTTAATGACATTTAAATGTTGGTAGCACACAACTGTAAGCAGTAATACCATCGACATGATTTTCATATGATTTTCCCTGCCAATCAAGGCCATGTACTGCTAGTATACAATGACCATTGGCTTAGAGCGATCTGCTGTTATAAATGGGGCCGATTGCCGTCAGTTAACAAAAAATGCACAATAATTCTATCAAGAAGCATATTACTGCATGGCTGATTGAATTGTGTTGTCATTATAAGAACGTTGAGTTCATTTGTTAGTGAAAAGCTATTAATGCGTAAGAAGCTGTGAAAACTGCTGTGAGAATGCTCGCAATACAAAAACGTAAAATTACCAGTTGTTTAACAAGGTAAAAAAGTACATATAATAAGACTTGATTTTGTGTTGTATAAGAAGTAGTATGTTTGTTCGTGCATGCGTGCGCGCATTTATCTAACTTGAATTCTTATTGGACCTTACTGATGAAAAATTCCTGGTTGTGCATTTGTCCGCGCCAACCATGTTATCTATATTTCGCTAAATTTGAAGCGCCCATAGTAACCTTACTTAGCATGTTAAAGTGCTAACTCTATTACATGTCGGGAGGAACCAAGAACCACGCATCCTAAGCCACCCTGCTCATTATGTTCGTTCCTATCTGCAAACACACAAAGCCAGAGGGCTCTTGCAAAAACAACAGCACGTTTTTTCATGTGACAAACTTAAACGTCACATGATGCCTGTATAAAATACATGTTAACTTGAGCACTTTATTGTATAAATAGTGAAATTCAAAATAGTATTGTGTAAAATAAAATTCCCAAATTGGGGTCCAAGTCATACACATAGAATGTTAAGGAATAGACATTTCTTACAAAAAATTGCGTCCTCCAATGTTAAGTCATATCGGACGGTGAATGGAATGGATGAAATGGTGCTCAAATGAGCCTAGGGGCAATAGAACTTAGAGTTACCCCATATTGATCTTTCAGGATAAGGGAAAACCCCCGGATAAACAGTATCCAGATAACTCAATCTTGACCGAGATTCGAGCTCGGCACCTCTTGAGCCTGAGGCAGACATGCTACCTGCTATACTACATGTGGGGCACGAATAGACAGAGGCACTCAAGTGGAAAGAAAAACCAAACTTAGTAATAGAGGAACATTTCTTACACTCCTGCTGATTGCTACCTCATTTTTAAAACGCTACGTTTCTTTCACTACATAATTCTGTCCAGAAACGCTTCTAGTATGTTCTGTACCTTTTCATTCGTTCAATTTAAAGTAATTATAATCTGGCTCGCATGCTTGTCTGTAGATTTGTTATGCCCTTCCAGATTCTAAACATTTGTGTTCTTTTTTAAATAAATTTATTTAGGGTCGCTTCAGCTTCCTAGATCATATCGCGACCTTCTTAACAGTATAGTACAATTAGTAACATTTATAAAAAATTTACATTAAAGATACAGATTTACAATCAAACATATAAAATTACACATTAATTACATTAATTAGGAAAAACAATTTACATTAAATACAGATAACTAAAAACAAAGACAAGAACATACTCGTAGATTAACAACCGTATTTTGGAAAAAAAATTACGCTATTGCGTTGATTATGTGTTAAAATTGAATAGAGTATAGTGTACATATATTTGTATTAATTTCCTTTAGGTAAGTAAAAAGCTTGCGGCGTAGTTTGAAGCTGTTTAGCAGTGTGCAGATGGCCTGCGGGATTCCATGTTTTCTGTTTCTTTCGTATTTCGTTTTACATTCTATGTGAAGATGGTAGATAACGTCTCTATGACATGCATTGCACGTATACTACGGCTGTCCTGAGAGGAGATTATGAATGAGTGAAGCTGGAGTGACCAATTCTTGGACGGGTGAGGATTACTTGTGACATGTCTGGGGAGAGCGATGGATCCTTTTCGTACTAGATGTAATTTTCCTGGGTGTTGTTGATTCCATTCAGATTTTCATTCTTGTTGTGTTTTGGAGACATAATTTCTAATATATGAGTATGGAATTTGGACGTTCCTTTGTTGGTGTGGTGATGTGGCATCTTTAGCATCTTCGTCGGCCCTTTCATTCCCTGTTATTCCTTGATGGGAAGGAATCCAAATGAAAACTACATCTTTACCAGCGTCGGTGATGTTACTGATTAGTGTCTGTGTGTCCTGTACTAATTTGTTGTCTGTAGTATAGTTATTCCTGCTCTGCAAGGTACTCAATGAGTCAGAGTATATTGCACAGCAGTTGTGATGAGATATCAGAATCTAAGTGCTGGATAAATAGCGTATAGTTCAGAACTGTAGGTGGAATAATAATCTGGTGGCCTGTGCTGTAGAATAATTTGTGTTTCTTTGGTCTTAGAGTGCTTTATTTGAAGAAATAACTTTTGATTTTGGATATTTTAAGGCTTTTGCAATCTTCCAATTAGGGCTTTTTTGTCTTTCTTTAAGCTATCCTTTGGCCTTTTACAGGTTCTATCCTTTACTACATTTGCTTCCAAAATCCAAAATTGATGCAGTGACTTCCCTTTTTCCTACAGCCTAGTTTCGCCCAGGTCACAGAGGAATATAAAAACTCCCTTCTTCGGAAGCTGTGGCTAATTTGCATACATTACACAGCCGATGTCTACTTGGTATGTATTACAAACTCTTTGTAAACAGCACACACAAGTTAGAAGGGTGACCAACTTGACTGGATTGTCTGGCTGAGCTGTAACGAGCCTCACACAAGTTTCTATCGCCTCAGGGGGTAGTAATAACAATCATTAACAGACATTTGCTCGGCGTATAAACTTAGTGTGGTGATAAATTAATTGCTGCCAGTTTCAGCCATAATTTGTATGCCCATTTCAGTACAAGCGATTGTAAACAGCATGTGGGGGTGTAGCGAAGTGTAAGGCCAAGCAATTTTTTTAGCTGCTGCGTTAGGCTCTTGTGCATTCCTGCTGATAAGAGATCTTTAAAAACAGTTTGATCAGGGCATTGCTGGTGGAGAAATTGGTTGGTTGAAATTTTTTTGTGCACCTAGTAACATCCACCCACATGCTTAAAACTAATAGATTTCTCTAGTCAGTTTAAAATAAGTATCTTCTTTCTTTTTAGGTTTATCGAAAGAGTTATAGCCGAAGGCCAGAAAAGTATCGAAAATTTATGCATAAAACGTTTTATTATGATATACTAGTCCTTATGATTATGTAAACCTGACGTTCTTCGGGCTCATGTCCCGTTAGATGACTAAGGAGAAGCATGTGCTTTTTTGGGAGTAAAATGACAGCATGCATCGTATTCCTCAGGGCATTTCGTGCGAGTAAACACCAACACGACCAATGGATTTACTTTCCTTCCGAAACACGTCATACCAAGGATTTTTACTCCCATTATCGCCTTCTGCCTTATTTGGACCCTTGGCCATGGAAAGTATTAGCTGGTATGTTAAACACCCTTCAGTGAATAGATCACACACACGCGCACACGCACGCACACACACACCTACACACACACACACACACACACACACATACACACACACACACCACGCGCACACCACAGGGTCTATTCTAATTTTCGATAGGTTTCAGCCAAATTCTAATACATAGAACAGTTTTTTTCTTCAAATTCTAATGTAGAATTATAAATTTTATAACTTTATGTGCTGCGATTCGCCTAAGATGTAAAATTTATGAGGCTGGCTATAAAAATTATCCGTCGTTTTGAGCCGATTTCAGGCAAATTTGAAATGATGAAACATTCGAAAACACAAATTAAAATATATATACCTGAAACTATAGTGGGAAAATGAAATATTTTGACAATTACTTAAAACTTTTTTTGTCCTGAATTATTTGAATTTTGCGCTTCCAAATTTGAGATCCACTTTAAAAATGTCAGCGGAGTAGCAATAGATAGCCCAAATCCATGAGAGCTAGTATCTGTCACGTCTTATTTTTGGCAGCACACTGTAATCAAAAGTACCAACTAATAAACTCGTTCAAGAACTCCCAAGTTCGAATTCGGTCGGAGTGTGTTACGTGGATAAGGTTTTTCCGTGGGTTTTCCTTATCTTGAAAATTAAATGATAGTTAATTCTAAGCTTTATGTGCCCTGGGCTCATTTGAGCATAATTTCATCCATTGTCATATGACGTAACTTTGGAGGACGTTAATTAAAAGGGAGAGTAATCCTAAGATAAGTTTGCTCTATTGAGAAGTAAGGCACTATCACTTTAGTGTAAAATTTAGCAGAAATTATTTTCTTTATCAAATTCGTCATTCATTGTAAATGTTACTGCTTAAAATTAAATTAATAATTGTTTTTAATAAATTTAACCTGCGTTGCCACAGTACAGCAGATAATTAAATAAAGAAGTCTGATTATTTTAGAACACTAAAAACTGTTGAGTGCATGAATGCTCACGTAAACGATGTGATATATTCTTTAAGTAATAGAAATAAAGCACGCTTTTTAAGTAGCTGATTTGTCCGTTATAGTTAGAAGACAAGATAAAACTGAAATATATGAGGAGACGAAAATGTTTGCATTGAAATAAGGTTACCTCAGTGATTAATGAGATGATGGTTTGGAAAAGGCTAAAGAAGACATTGGCATGTCGACTTTCCTCTTCGAGACAAGACTTTTTTGTTTGTTTGTTTGTTTGTTTGTTTGTTTACGTCCTCCAACGTTACGTCATATCGGACGATGAATGGAATGGGTGAAATGATGCTCAAATTAGCCCGGGGTAGAGCTTAGAGTTATCTGACATTCGTATTTCAGGATGAGGGAAGACCCCGGAAAAACCTTATCCAGGTAACTCACCCTGACCGAGATTCGAACTCGGGACCTCTTGAACGTGAGGCAGACATGCTACCACCACGCTACCGAGGCGGGGAGACAAGACTTGATATCTTGATATCTTCTTCTTGTTCTGTAACCGTTTACCCTTCTCATGTAGAGGACTTACACCCCCCGGCCAATTGTGCCTCTATCCATGCAGATCAATCAAATGGGGATAAAGGAATGAATGTAACGTATTCTGCAGGTTCATAAAATTTGTCGTGCTCAGTTAGGAGTGCACTAATAACACATCTAAAATCAATATGCTATTCGTGTTCCGTTCCGGTCATTTTTAAGTGCAATTCTGTCCATAATTTAATCGGAAACACAGTTTACTTTCTTTCGCCATAAAGTCAACATTTTTACACCCACTTTAGTAGCAAAAAAACCTCCATATCGAGGTATAGACGTCATGAAAACGAATGACATCTCATACACTTCAGTTCTGTAACGTTGACAATGGTAACGGTACAAATTGTTGGCTTGAAATGTGGGACCAACGGCGATTTCTACGCTATGCTATCTTGGACACTACAACCATATGCATTCATCAAAGCGTTGCGATATTTTCGTGGCGAAAAAGTAAGCGCAAATATTGTTCTAGATAAACCGAAATGCGGATTAACTCAAGGACTCGATAAATGTGCAGTTATATAATTGGCACATGTACTCATGACAATCCTGAAAAATGTATGATTTGGTTATTATATAACTAATAGCCCGCTTACATCTATATGTCCGTCTCTGGGTATATTGAGAAACTTATTTAAAGAAAAATGTCTGGATCGCTGCCGGGAACAGTCGCGAGACCCCTTGCACAACGGGCAAGTGTTTGATCTAGGTACCAGCCAAATAAACAGGTTATAGTGGGACATTACATGTAATTGCGCACTTTTCTGAGGCCCATTTTATCGAGTGTTGTAAAGGTTCAAGCTTATTTCTTATTTTCTGTTAAAACTGATCTTCTCTATATTTATTTGTTTATTTTGTTTAGCACTGACGCTTCGAGTTATTCACGATCGTATACATACATAATTGTTCTTGCAGGTGGTACAGCATTTGAAAATCTTTTAGCAAACTTCCTGCGCAGACAATGAGCATAGTAAACACATTTTTCCACAGATAAGTGACGCACTACGTTTACTGTAGGGACAGAGCACCTGCCTCATTGAACCTGACCCAGCAGTAACGATGAGGCATGACCCAGTGCAAGTTCGAGCGGGAACAGGTGGTACAAATCCCGCTAGAGAAAGAAGAGCTGAGGATAGAAAGGCCGTGAGGGGGTTGCCTTCTATACTCCACCATGCCAAACTTTAGTATTTTTACGACTGGTAGCAGTACTTTAATGGACCTTATTAAAGAACACCTGTTCATTAAAGTATTGGTATTCGACCAATCAGAAGTGGCCATGTAAAGTTGTGAAATCGCAAGTTTCTATTATTCTCGTTTCGATCGACAACGGTCAGTTTAGAAAAAAATTCAAAATATCTGACATTAGTAACAGTGACATTGAACTTACACCCCCAGAAATTACGGCAAAAGCACTCAATGTTACCAATAACTTGTTGCCACAAAAGTCAATAAAGATGAAGACAAATTTTACTCACAATTCATAGATTGCAGAATATCAAAAGATATAAATTCGTTCTCAGAAAATGACCCAATAGCGTATTTCGAAGAATTGTCTCAATATGAAATTATTGACCTTGTGGACTCGCTATTTGAAATCAACACTCAACATTTAGGCACCAAATTGACTTATCTAAACACTCAAAACCGAGCGGCTTACTAAAACACAAATCAGCAGGATATAAAGGGAAAAAAGCCAAAACATTTACTCCCGATGAGTTGAAAACATTGATAAATGAAGCACCTGATGTTAAATACCTCAGGATAAAAGTTTTTTTTTTAATGTTACCAGTGTTTTGTTTCAATGTTTTTAGGTTAAACTGTGTCACACGTTAACATCTGTTTATAGAGAAGTAATCAATATTTTTGCGCCTGCGCACTACGTACTGCGTCTCGCTTTAAACAAAGGAATAACGATTGCAACATATCACTCAAACCAGAAATGGGTACTTTGAATTGAAAGCTTTAATTTAGATACATGATCGAGCATAAACAGTCATATGAAACTTGGCTATAATTGTAATTAAAACGCGAGTATTATTACTACCATTATAGTCTTGTTCCATAATATACTATTATATGATATGCCGCAACTTAACTAGATTATATATAATAGATTGTAATATGGAATTAATACTGTATATTTATTTGTATAGTTCAGAAATACAGGAGAAGACCTAACCGTAATGGAATTACGTTTATACGCCTAGTGACGGGCAGGTAATTGGGATTGAACTGCACCTGCTCATTTGGAACAGAGCTCAATCTCCTTTTTTTTTTTTTTTTTTAAATTGCACTTATGGGACTGAGAAGTGTCAGGATATCAGTTCGATTAGCTAAAGCTTAACACTAAATGCTTTCGCTTTTCCGCTAGGTTCGCACTTTGCTCATTTACGCCATTGTTTCAGACATGCCTTGTTCCTGGAAACAGCCTGGCTGTTAGGAACGTGATAAGACTTGAAAAGAGTGTTCAGTGTAGAATATAATGTAGTTTTATAATGAACGGGTTTCCCCTGCACCATTTGAGAACCAAATATACAGCTTCCGCGTGGTCTGAACGAGACCCTTAATCAGATCAGGTTACCTTGGGGTTTTACGTCTCCCCCTTTCTCAGTTGGACCGGAAAAAGGAGGAAAAGGGATGTTTAGTGTACGTTGCAGGGAAGAGGGGCGTATATTGAATTTTATTTTGGGGTGGGGGGCTGAAAGTATCCTGCTTAAAATTAAACATTTGGAACACTTGCAAATGAGACGCAGCTGTCATACATTGACATACATACACTTACACACAATAGTTTTCAAGAGTTATTTCGAACAAGTATTATTCCTCGAAACACCTACTTTCTCTGTGGAGTATGAATGCTGTCACCGATCGCATTATTTTATTGGAGTTGCGGCAAGCCAGTTGGCAGGATAGAAAGAGACAGATAGTGCTCCAAGACACGCCCACGGGGCGCTCGGCACTTGCCAAGAGAGAGTCAGAAGCGGGGAGAGAAAGAGACAGATAGTTCCATTGTGCTCTCGATGCGCCACGAAAGGCCTTGAAACTTCGGCGCGTTTCTGGAACAATGGCGTTTTGGAACAAAGCCGACAGAAAGTTGCGGAGTTTGCTAGTGGGTTGTGAGTGTGCAGCAGATTGAAGTGTACCGCAAGTGCATTCTTTCGTTTCTTTACGTGTGGTGAAGCAACGTAAGACCTTCAATACTGCGTGTTGTGTATGTCATGTCATTTTAGAGCCTGTAAGCGGTGTACAAAGTGTTTTTTTTTTTTACTGAAATAAAGAGAATTTTAAATTTCGGCAAACAAGACTTTTAATTCTAAAACCCCACACAGTCACAATTTATAGAATAGTGTGCTTATTTTTAATTATGTATACTTAGATCAAACATATTTCAAATATTTGCAATTGTAAGTGGATTTAAAACTTTAAAATATAAGATAACGAGTATTTAAACATTAAAGAGCTCTTATTGAAATAATTATGCAAGTAAAGTGAAGTTTGATATAAGATAATACTGTAAATGTGTAATGCACAAGACATATTTGAATTATACACAAAAGCACGAAAACGTACGTTTTTCAAACTAAATTGCTCTAGTGAGGGTATTAATAGAGGTGTAAGATTTATTTGCGCGATGTAAACTAATTTTATAGTTTTAATTTTGTTTTTACAATTAAGCATATTAATTTTTATTATTTTTCAGAGCATAAAGAGTTTTCAGTTTTTGTGTATGGGCATAAACATCTGAAACTCAAGTACATGTTTGTAATAGAAAATTACGTAATCATGTAATCATATGTGTAATAAACATTACGATTATATAAATAACTCACATGGAGGGTCCGACGTGGGTAAGTCTTGCTACAATCAGCTGTTTGTAATAACAGTCCTGACATTCAGAACTCTATGAACGAGGTTTAAAGCTAGCTCACACGCGGGTATGCTTGTGTGATTGAGTCGCAATTTTGGCTTTAAGTATTTGCTTTTATTGTTTTTTGTTTTAATTGTGTACATGCAAGCTCTTATTTTTCTTAACTTTTTGTGGTCTATACCGAAATAAGCTTTTTAAAATGCTATTTCCCTGTTTTGTCTGAGGCTATATTGCATGAAATAAAGCTTTCGAGGCTAAGAACTTACAAATTTCGATTTTAAAGTTTAGTTGAACATTGAATATAGAGTTGAACCCTGCCTAAGCGGACCAAAGGGGGCAGAACCATTTTAGATAAATACATGTATTCGGATTCATTGGTAGCTATTATAAGTAGCAAAGAAACTCATTACATATCTGTTGCATGTAATAGAGGTTAAATCTATTACTTTATGTAGTATTAAAATATGCATTTATGGTATTTTCAAAGTTCATTTCACAAAATCAATAATTTCTTTCTGAGCTTGTTTTCACAACGCTGTGAACTGTTACATCAGAGCACTTATTACCTCATTTGTATCTGTTTATGTTGAATCTCTATTTTGCTTCGCATAACGAAAGACAGTATAAAACATATTATAGATAGTGCTGTAATTCATTATTTCTCGTTAATATTTGAATATGAGTCCTGCGCCGTGGCGTAGCGGGCTAAGGCAGCATGCTCATGTGGTGGGTATTTTAGGTCCCGGGTATAGGACCGGTGCCCACTCAGCATCGTGAGGAAAGTGAGGAGCTTACGCTAGGTAAGCGGCTCTGGTCACGGAAACCAACATTCCGGCTGGGGGATGCCGAGATGCTGACCACATCTCCTCCCCGTATCGGTTGGGCGTAAGTGGGCGTGACGCCGGCAGTCGGGCTGGTAGGCCTTGGCCCTCTAAGGGCTGTCGCGCCATGAATTATTATTATTATTATTATTATTATTATTATTATTATTATTATTATTATTATTATTATTATTATTATTATTATTATTATTATTATTATTATTATTATTATTATTATTATTATTATTATTATTATTATTATTATTATTATTATTATTATTATTATTATTATTATTATTATTATTATTATTATTATTATTATTATTATTATTATTATTATTATTATTATTATTATTATTATTATTATTATTATTATTATTATTATTATTATTATTATTATTATTATATGAATTTTTAATCTGATTTGAATCCCTCGTTCGCTGTAAGTCTGTAGCTAACGGCTTATGACAACGTGGTTTCTTTTCGCCGACAGTATACCAATAAACCACACTAACCAATACAAACACACATTGAATGCTTGTGCAAGAATTTTTTTTTTTTTAAATTTACGTCCTCCAACGTTATATCGGACGATGAATGAAATGGGTGAAATTATGCTTAGTTGAGTCCGGGGTCCATGGAGCTTAGAGCTGCCCGACATTCGTCTTTCAGAATAAGGGAAAACTCCGGAAAAAAAACCTTATCGAAGTAACTCACCCTAGTCGAGATTTGAACTCGGGACCTCTTGAACATGAGGGAGACACGCTACCATCTACGCTACCGAGGCAGCCGTTGTGCAAGTAGTATTGTTATAACGGTATAATATTTCTTGAATTTAATATGAGGTATAAGGATTAACTGAATACAAATCCAAGTATCTTTATTGGAATTTAGGGTTTGGGCACAAGAACATCGCCAATTACCGCAGGAAAATGCCAATATGAATTTGAACATCTCGTATTTGTGCGCTCAGTCTTTATTATTCAACCCTTCCCCCATTCGCCTTTTTGGTTAGGCCTGGTTTCTGTTAAGTGGCGTTTGCTGTATAATATTATTATATTCATTACTTGAAGTACCACTTTAATGACCATTAATGCAGCTTGCATAATTATCAAATTATTCCCTTGAAGGAGTTACATAATAGCACGATGTACTGCGATACAGTTAGCTCAGTCGGTAGAGAACCTGCCAGCCGTGCGAGGGGTCCCGGGTTCGTTTTCCGGCTGGGAGTGTCGATTTTTCTCCAACCAAGATGATTCCCCATCTTCCCCAGAGTCTGGATGTATAAATGAGAGTGCGAATGTGTGCGTGATCTAATGATTAAAACCCAACGAAACAAGAAGAACATCCGCCGATATGACCATTGCAGTTGAAGGCGGGGTATAAATGTAAAAAAAAAAGCGATGCTGTATTAATAATGATGATAATGTATTGCTCTCTGGAGTTTTTTTTCCTAAAGTTGCAGCCCTATGATTACTTTCTTTAACACTACATCCCCGTCCTAAAATGTTTAATTTTCCTTTTCGGACACCAGTCTCTTCTGATATTTCCACAACTACAAACAGTCTGAAGGAAATGGTTGCCACGCCCTCTTATTTAGGCTGTTGGTATGAAATCGCAGCCGCCGCTGGTATTTGTCACCCCGTGGTCAATGCAAGGACACACTGCCTCCTTGTCATAAACGTTCCGAAGTCGCGGCGCCACGTCTGTCTGCCCAAGGCGTGACTGGGCGTGAAACGTGAGATGAAGTGCATTCACACACGAGGTTTAGTGGTCGACATCGGGGCCAGCCTTTGATTCCTGCAGATAAAATGCAATTTCTTAGAGAAAGTCCAGATATGCAATCTCCACGGTCTGAGAACAGGCTGCAGACAAAGGAACGGAAACAAATTGCCTACACAAAACGTTAAAAGGTGTTAAATCGCTATCATATGACTTTCTCTACCCACTAACATATATTTTCATATATCTTCTATGAACTACTTGGTTCAGTTGACTTGGTACTGACCTTCCGATCCAAGGTCGCAGGTTCAAAACCGGTCCATACCTATGCACTCTAAAGAGTGCTTAAAAGCGGCAGCCCAGCGGTAGATTTAACGACATGCAATAAAAGTGAGGGACGCGGTAGCGGAAATTCCGGTAGACGGGCGGCGCTGATCGTGGCAAATGACTTCGTTAGCAAACATAATAGTTTTATATGAACTACACTTACCTACTTTACGTTCATGATACGAGGGCTGTTCAACAAAGAATGATCATAATTTTTTACGGCCATAATAATTTTTCGCACTAAAATTCAAACTTATATCCTGTTAGCTTAATGTGAAACAAACACGCCGTAGTAGTTTCATTGTTGGTACTCCTGGTTCCCGCCTGTGAGAACCAGGCAAGTTTCAGACAAGTTCAATGGAGGTAACACGCGAGGAACAATATACGGCTTTGAAATTCTGCTTTCGTTTCAACAAATCTTCAATTGAGGTCTATACAGTGTTACAGGAGGCCTATAGAGAGTCTGTTCTTCCCTACAGCACAGCTCGCAGGTGGTTTAAAATGTTTAACGAGGGGAGACAATTGCAAATGAAGGTGGACCCGGTGCTCCAGTTACTGCTCTTACGGAAGAAAACATCAACACTGCTGCTGCCATTGTGAGAGAGGATCGACGAATTACCTTAAGATCACTTTCTGAAATACTGAACATTTCAGTGGGTGCCACCCAATTGGGTGACAGAAATATTACACATGAGACGTGTTTGTGCGCAATGGATTCCAATACTGTTGATTCCCGAACAAAAGGACATTCGCATGCAGCTAAAGTTGATGTTAGAGGAAGATCCGGAGTTTCTTACAAACGTAATCACTGCTAATGAAACTTGGCTACATCATTAGGATCCTAAGAGCAAACAGCAAAGCTGTGTGGAAATCTTCTTCATCACCAACCCCCAAAAAAGCAAAAGTGGTTGCTTCTGCTGGGAAAGTTATGGTCATCTCATTCTTTGATATTCATGGAATGGTTTATCAGCATGTTGCACCTGCACACACATCAGTAACTGGACAATACTACAGGAATGTCCTGAAAATATTGCAAGTCTATATCAGGCGCAAAAGACCACATTTCCGTGAAGCAGGCTGGATGATGAACCGCGATAATGCGCGGCTGCATATTGCCAATGTTGTTGCTGAATATCTTGCAAAAATCAACGTGAAGTGCATCCCTCACCCTCCATATAGTCCGGATTTAGCCCCATGTGACTCTTTTCTATTCCCTAACTTGAAGAAATACCTTCGTGGAAGGCATCATCATCAGAAGTAGTGGTGAAGGCTGCGGAGGCGATTTTGAAGGATCTCTCAAAAAATGTTTCCAGCATGTCTTTGAAGACTGGCAGAAACGGTGGGACAAGTGCGTAGTATTCAGGGGAGACTATTTTGAGAAGGACCATCAAAATTATAAGGATGAGCAAGGTACGTTGTCAAAAAAAAAAAAAAAAAAAAAAAAAATGTGATCAATCGTTATTGAACAGCCCTCGTAAATACCTGTAGAAATGATCTAATATTACATTTTCTTGTAAGAGTTGCCTAACTTAAAACAAGTCCTATAAATGATAGAAGTTTATTTCTTTTTTATTTTGGAACATGTCATTGCTTGGGAAAAGAACATCAGTTAGGTGTCCGCCGAACTTCGTTGGATTGCGCGTATACAATTGGTCCAATTTTCAATGAAGGAAAAACGTAAATTAGGTCCAACTTAACGAATAACGCGCCTGATGTTATTCATAAAGTCATTTACTGTTTCTAGATTGTTGCCATAAACTCGAGATTTAACATAACCCCACAAGAAGTAATCCAACAGCGTTAAATCACATGATCTGGGGGGCCAGTTAACATCACTGTGGGAAATAATGAAACCTCCGAGCTTCTTCAAAAGATCGATTGTTTCGAGAGCAGTATGACATGTGATACCATCTTGCTGGAACCAGATGTTTCTGAGATCCATACCAACCAATTGAGGCCAAAAGCACTCTCTTATGTGTCCGGTATCGGCAATACACGGAAGGTTTGGTGAGCAGATGGTCTATTTTGTTAATGAATTTTCACAATTTCTATGCGTTGTTGAGTGCTATAACGTTCCATAGGTATTTGTGAATAACAACTGTAATCACGTAAAAATGAACTCTTGTTAAAAGACTCTTTATAAGCAAAGGGAGACGAAAATAACATAGGCTTAAAAGACAAATCTCTTATTAGCTTTGATACTGCATGACCTTATGAAAATAAAAGGAATTCATTCATTCGACACGACAGCCCTTTGTGGGCCTTGGCTTTCTGCAGAAGTTTTCCCCATTCTTTTCTGTTAAGTGCAGTACGCCTCCAGTTCTTGATTCCTATTGTCCTTATATCCTCCCTCACCCGATCTTCCACCTTAACTTTTGTCTTCAAACTTTCCTCGTTCCTTTTGGCACTGCATTAAATATCTTAGTTGTCATTCTGCCCTTAGCACTCAGCACATGTCCTGCCTACTCCAACCTTCTGTTCTTAATGCAATTAGCAATGTTTGGTTCGCTATATAAATTATACAATTCATGATTATATCTTCTTCTCCAGACACTTGTTTTCCTCCGCTGGCCCAAATATTTGCTTCAAAATCATTATTTCAAATATATCAAACTGTGTTTCATCAGATTTTGAGTGTGCCCAAGTCTCAGCACCATTTCTTAATACAGGCTTTATTAAAACTTTATATTTTAGGACTTTAGTTTTTCTGAGCAACAAAAATAAAAAGAATCCACTTTAAAAAGTCTTACACATGCACTCACATGGCCTTCTTTACTCACTTTTATACAAAATATCGTTAAAAAAAGCTTATCCTAATTATTTTATGTTAGTATTTGTAGATATGGTCTTTTTTGTTCCATTTATACCCCGCCTTTAACTGCAGTGGTCGTATCTGCGGCCATTCTCCTTTTGGAACATATCGCGTATTGGCGGTGGTGTTAACTCGTATACGTTGGGTTGCTGGTACCTAAGATTTCTAATCATAAGATCAAGCATACATTCACACTCTCATTTATTCTTCCAGACTCTGGGGAGGGTGGATAATCATCTTCGTTGGAGAAAAATCCCTACCCCCAGGCGGGAATGGAATCCGGGATCCCTCGCACAGTAGGCAGGGGCTCTATCTACTGAGCTATGGATCCCCCAGATATGGTCTTATTACACATTTCCTAAGGGATGGAAAAATACAGGAGGGTTAAGCGATAGTCAAAATTTTGTAAGAATTGGTGGATGTGTTAGAACCTTTACATTTTATTTCTTTGCATGGTCAGCCATAAAAAAGTAATGAATTCTCATTTGAAAAAAGTATTGTAAAATTCAAACAAATAACGAGTACCTGGTTCACTCCACACACACACACACACACACACACACACACACACACACACACACACACACACACACACACACACACACACATACATTTGACATCAATTGTGTGCTCTAAGGAAATCAATTTTTTTTTGTATTTAAATTTTGTCTATATTTTACGGATTACCTGTTGGCGAAAGCCTGGAGGACTTCTGCGAACATTCCCAGAAAATTCAAGGTATTTATTTCATTTGGCATAAACATATTTTACACATATGGTATTTTAACCAATATCGTTAGAGAAAACATTTTGGAGAAAATCAATATTTTCAAAAAATGCTCGCTGTAAAGAGTAGTCTGGGGCTGAGAGGATTTTCTGGAAATTCAGTACGTTCAGAAAATAATACCACTCATCCATAGCCTTCTATAGCTGAGATATTTACAAGCTTCTTGGTGTTAACACAGGTTTGTTAACATTTTCAGAAAACAGGTTGGTGAAATGCAAGAAATTTAACATTAGTGTTAGAGCTGTGACAATTGTTACGTTACATTTGTCAACGTCGATTTTAACATCTGTTGGTGAAATCGGGCATAAACGTCTGTGTTTGCCACTTCGGAAGCAGTGTACACAAACATTTCTTTTCCGCATACCATAGCTGCTACAGGAGCACTAAGATTAAAGGAATGCATTACATTACATCTTTAGATAAACGAAAACTAATTGATCGTAATCTTAAACACCGAATCAAATGGAGTCCATTCATTCGTTGGCTGCAGCTGTTTAGTAGGCTAATTCATTTGAGTGCAGCAGATGAAACCGATCAACCTCTCCACGTGCACTTTTCGCATACCGCATTCAGCGAGTTGTAAGGCTGTTCCATAGATGGTAGCACTAGCGCCGGTAACTGCATTTCTGAACTTGAAAGATATAACACTTCGCACAAGCAAGACGTCTGCTCCAAGTCGCCAGCCAAATATAACACGGAAATTCTGGCATGAAAATAGTAATTAAATATATACAAGCAGTATTGTTTTATTTTAGGCAATACTGCACGATAGTTGTATTATATTTAATGAGTATGGAATTAATTTTAGTTAAAATTTACCTGCGGTTTTATACATCGATATTATTCACCTAAGATTTGTAAATATTAATATTGCTTCCCCCCGCTCCCAAAGAAATGTTTCAGACTCCGAAAATATTTGGTTGTTGTTTGCTCTATTCCTTAATATAATGTGTAGTGATGTTATAAAGTAAGTAATTATATTTTCAAAAGAATTAATTAAAACTTATTATAATCATCTATACTTTTCCATATGCAATTACTTGACACAGTGAATATTGATAGCACCGAACACAAAGTCCACAGATTAGTTTATATTTGTAACCAGAATTAATAAATAAATAGATTATGTGAATTGTCTGAGTTCCCGCGAATGAACAATCGTATTTTGGTGAGACTTCCCTGTTCTCAACAATGGATGTCATTGCGGATGCAGTAGAAGCAATTGGTGGAATGATTAGTTTGAAAATCTAGAGTATCCGATGATATCTGTCCCAAAGCTGATGGAAATTAATAGTTCTTCCACACTAGTCGTGTGTAGGCTAAGGTTTGGATAGTTAGTGACAGTCTTAGGCGGGATTTGAACCACGGATCTCCCGGCCTGCGTCCTATTGCTCTTAATCATTGAGCTACTATTGTCACTATATATGAGAACCCCTAATGGTTTACGGAGAAAAATACAAGTCAAGTTGGAGAATTTAATATCATGCTGGCATGTTGGCCATGGTAGCTCAATGGTTTAGAGCAACCGGACGTAGACAAAAAAAAAGTTATGTGAGGTCTACCCTAGAGTCCGAAGACCCCGGTCTCTGTTACCCGGGAGCGATGGAAAACTCCGGGGGTCTTTCCGTGGGGCAACACCTGGAGTCTAAAAAGCCCCTCCCCCATCGACAACAACGTCAAGACGGGTGGAAGTGGATACGCCACTTACGCGTCAACCCCGCAGGGAAGACTACCGAAAACCTCGGTGGGGCCGCCTGGTGATCTAGCACACCTTATACTAGCTGTGCAGGCTAGTACCCGGGACTTTTGAGGCAACCCTATGCCCCCTCCGGGCGGCCGCAGCCTGGCCGGAGGTACCCGATTTCCCGCGGTTACGGGAACACACTGCCCCCTCGAGTCCAACCCAATCCGAACAACTCCCATTCAGGGAGGAACGTGAATGTTCGGCCCGAGGTTCCTCTGGTAACGTCAGAGGTACCACGAGTGTTAGGGGTCCGTAGTGCTCGCACTAAAGCAGCTGAAGGGCACGGATCCCGCCCCCCTAAACTGGACTTAGACAGGAAGATCCGTGGTTCAAATCACGGCTATGTCATTAGCTTTTTCAGTCTTACCAAATCACGGCTATGTCATTGACTTTTTCAGTCTTACTCTACCTATCCATGCCCAAAAGCTGTTTCGCCCGCCAGAATTTCACTCTTTGTGGGAAATAAATTCTGTGATATTCTATTCTGTGATAGCTCAATGAGGTCTCGGCACTTTGAGTTAGGAAGCTTTTGTGCCGATCCTTCCGACCTAAGGGAGGGGTGAGGTAAGGGATGCTAAGGGTAGCCGTACCTGTAGAGAGACGACAGCAAAGGGCAGGGCTATAACAGCTACAAATTGAAACTCCTCGGTGTTGGCTCGTATAACTGGCTCCCATTGCCCCTGCAAACTTGCACATATCTGGGAAATGAGTGCATTCTTTAACATGCACGTCGAATCTCATGGCTGCAATTAATACCCTGGAACAACCAAACAGGATGAAAAGCGAAATGAAATGAGATAAAGGGACAGGAAATTCCGGGAATGTAGGCATCCTTTCCACCATTCGCCGAAAGAAACCTATCAGCCAGAAAGGTTGGTCACGGGAATCGAACGCAGGCCTCCTGAATCCGGACCAAATACGTTACTGCCTCGGTCATCTGGTTCGGCACCACTTGTAATGACTTGTGTAATTTACAACTACCTAGCCTGCTGAACATGAATATATATATGATTGTATATACCTATGTGGGAAAATATGACCATATTTTAAGTACTTCTGGATATTCATTTTCGTAAAATTATGGCTTTAATTATTATAATTAAGCATTTATAATGCTAATGGTTTAAAATAACCCAACGTTGTGTATAGTATGTTCTATAATATCACACATCCTTTGTGCAATTTATAACGTGTTTAGCAATTAAACAACTCATAAATAGCTACATGTGTATTTTATTTATGACACCTCACGACGCGGTAATGAGATACGGATATAGTAACAATAATGGATTAAATGGTATGAAATGAATTATGAATTACATTAAAAGTTAGTGTAATACCAATTCATTTGACAAAAAGCGGATGCAGTTATATATGCGGGCATCTTAAATAAGGGTGTCTAACCCACCAAGGTGACTTTTGTGGACCAGTATTCAACTTTCAATTGGAAGGTAATTTTCTGCATTTAATGGTTTCCTAAATTGAACTTGTAACCTATATAATGTCTTACACTAGAAAGATGCTATTGTAAACATGCGGGAGGCGACTTTAACGAAGGACTCTTGGGCTGCTGATTGGTGGAGAAAAGTTCACGTGTTATGGAGACGGTTCCCTGAGGTTCGTTAAAGTGGGCTTGCTTCCATTTGTTTCTTGCCATGTCTTGCTGCACCTTTAGATTTTCAAATTCATTTGTAGGTTTCATTCATTCTATCGCTTCTCTTGTGTCCCTTTTATAAGAAAGAGAGAAATAAATAAAAAATGAAGTAACTACATACGCTTATGAGAGATTTCGTGTAAATGAACCAAGGGATTAAATGTTTATATAACTCAGCAACCGCCATTTTGATAGCTTGACGAGGCATATGCTGTACTTCCCAATGTTAGTTATGTGCATCTAGACATTTTTACAATACGTTTAATTCTACTTAGCAACGATGTTGTAATAACACACTTCACGTTGTTGGCAAGAAAAATTATTAGCATTGCTCCTGCGCACACGAAATGACCAAAATGGAGAAAGGCAAGTTATTAACGCAGTTCATGCGTCTGAATTTAACTGTAAAGTTTATATTTAATATTTTAATTACTTACAGCAACTTTTACAAAGCCATTTTCCCAATGTATCAAGTAGTGCCTTTTGTTGATGTATAACGTGTGCATTTAAGTGTTTTCACAATATTTTAGTGCTTAAGAGATGCTTTAACAGCTATTGTTTTTTCAGGGCGATATTTTATGAAATATTCAATCAGTCTCCAATATCAATGCTTATTTAAAAAGATAATTGTGAGAGCATAAACTAAATGCAGCAAGGCTTACCTACAAAGCCATTATACGTAAGTGTTCCTTGGGGATTGCGTGCATATATGCTGTAAGAAGCATTTGCTCATTCCTGATGTAAGCATAGTACCAAAATAAGCGTGACTCAACCAAATAGTCTTTCTTTCAAAGTTTAAATGTAACTAAATATGTTGATAATGATGTAGAAAGCTTGGAAAATGCCACAAAATAGTTTAATGTAGTACTCTGAACGAAATAGCTCTGATCGCCTAAGAACAGCATTTGTAAGGTTATTCCTCAAAAGTAAATAATAGGCACAAGAAAGAACAGAAAATTGCATGTCTTTTATAGTACGTTTGTTCAAAAACTTTTTAAACTGCTTTAGTATTTACTCTTTACAACTAGAAATAAAAGCAGTGGAATGTGGATTTATTGAAGACAAGAAGTAACACTTGGTGATAATCGAGAAGAAATAAAAAGAATAGCTTGAAGATAATAACCTCATTTCCACTTTATTTCACACCGTGGCCTTGCATCCC
The DNA here is from genome assembly GCA_030765055.1 of Mantis religiosa. Lineage (NCBI taxonomy): Eukaryota > Metazoa > Arthropoda > Insecta > Mantodea > Mantidae > Mantis > Mantis religiosa. Next base: position 96,529,552 of record CM060957.1, read on the forward strand.
GCGGAGGAAATAACACACTTAAGAAAAGAGAATCGCAGTGACGTCATTATCAGTTAATTTAAAGTTAAAATCGCCGCGGAAAGAAAGTTTGTGCAGTAAATGAAACCAAAGGTATTATTTTCTTCACGACTTCCTCCTTCCGTTGCTTCCTGCTTTTTCTAACAACGCTGAAGATTCCTGTTATTTTTATTCCATACTTTCCCACAATTGTATTATCTCTTGCGTTCTTTTAAAATTTCTGCTTGCAGTCATCTGCTTGTGCGTCGTTTCTGAATAAGTTGAAAGATAAATTATTTTGTTTCAAATCCTGTCTGTTTATTTTCAACTGTATGGTGCTAACTACTATTCTCACAAGTGCATGGATAACTCGGAAATAGGCTCAGAAAATTGTGTCAATGGAGAAATGAACTATACCACCAGTAATTTAAAAATTAAATGGTAAAGATATTTTATCAGTGATTTTCATTCCGTGAAGTATGTTTGCACATCAAGATGGTAAAGCATTTTTTATAATTTCTAGCCATCCAAAATAATTGGGAAGAATAAGACATTGGTTGATTCTAAATTTTACATTGCAATATTAAAAATCTTTTGTTTATCGCATCACGGGCATTTCTAACGTGTAAATAATATTTTGGATTCCACGTTGTCAGAATGTATGTTTATTAAGTTTTTTTTTATAATTTTATGCTATTTCTATTTTAGGTTGAAAATTGTAATGTTTTGTCATTGTCGTGACCTTAATAAATGTTTTATAGTTTTATCTTTAACAGCAAATAAATTCATTGACAAAGTGAGTTAAAGTTGAGAAAGCTATATTTTTTAAGCTGTAACATATTAGAGTATATTAAATTCTCACTATTTTAATACAAATAGTATTCATAATAAATACATATATTGATATGATCCCATTTACATTAATTTATTTTTTTATTTATTTCCTTCTGCTGTCAAAGGCATTAGCTCCACATAATTATAACAGCTTATGCAATTGGTAAATTAAAACACTCAAAATAGAGAGTGAACATTCCGTTTATATTTGACAGATAACAATTTTCATATTATTGCCATTTTACACAAGACAAATTTTTCATAATCAGACATTTTTCTACTCCACTGAGAAGTTTGAGTAACTTGATACATTTTTGTCACATTCTTGCGCAATAAAACACTTCTGTGTGTAAAGGGCAACTTGTGTGTGGAGGGTTGACTATTGTTAGGAGAGCAGATATTATTACGGTTATAAATTCACATTCTAAATTAGCGATGAGTAATAAGTGCATACAGTTCTTACTAATAAAACAGTAATAGTAACTTTCTTTTCACATTGTTCAAGTTAGAACATGGAACAAGTATGTATTATTAATTAATTTATGTGTTACATTCCTAAAATATATATATGCTTACTTTTACAGCTTGTGAGGTAGTGGAATCCATATATTGATTAATACCGCAAGTTTCTGTGCAACAGTTTTAATAAATTGAATATCATGTTGAGGTATTTCTTGTATTATTATTTTTAGAAGTTTTTTTGGTCATTTTATAGATAGTCTCAAACACTTTGAACAACAAAATCCGGCACCTGCTACTGTACTATCGACTATAGATGCCCTAAATGCAGGCTTTGGATCAAATATGATAGCCTCAGACGATCAATTACTAGGTACCCAGTGAGATGGCTTTGCGGTGATGTGTGAGGTTCGTAATCGGGAGATCCGGGTTCTATTACTGATGTGTCTGACATTGGATTATCTTGGCTTTCCCTGGTTGGCAAACGAATGTTGGGGTGGTTTATCATTTAACACGATTTCGTTTACTCATTTCTCTTTCATTTCATTTTCATCTCGTGCTTTTAATGCGCTGCTAGGTTTCGTGGCAAATGGAGATGATGCTTGCTCAAAGTTAGAAGCATTATACCCGTGTATACTATAGGTTGATGACTGTTCATACCCTCTCTGGCAGCTACAGTAGTGTTAGGGGTTTTCGGGCCATGAACTATTATGGACTTCCAAACGTCTTTGCAGCCCGTGGCTACCTGTGGTTGCTGCACTTCAACCCTTCCTCCTAGAGGACAATAACCCCGTTATATTTCTTGTTAATTACAGTGTGCTAAGGTCTTCCGTTCTATACTCTATACCTACACAAATTGTGTAACATCTGTTATTATGAAAAAAAAGCATAAAATTAAAAAAAAATAGTGGCTAAAGACTAATCAGCAATTGAAATATTCATGGGTACCCATTTATTATGATTTAGTGTATTACAGATATGGCATCTAAGCAACGGAATTTTCGCAGCGCTTTTCCTAACACCCCTTTGATTGAGATATTCGTCAATTTATCAGTCAATCTTTCTGGTGTGTGATTGCGAAAGATAACTGAAAGTGGATTTGTATTGCCAGAGATTGGTGTAGCAAAATTAATTTTCTTACAATTTGCTCCTTTACAATAATTGAATGAGATGATTGTTTTGGCCAAATTTTTAGGAAAGGCGTTCCTTATATATAAAATGAAAGCGTACACTTGGGCTTGAAGTTTGCTCTTAATCAAAAGAAATAGTTCTTAGGTTGATGATATTTAACAATAACTACACAACTAAGCATATTTTCAGAATCCTCCATTTTTGCTAACTGACGTTCAAAAATGATTGTTTACTATGTTAAAAAGTATTTCTACCGAAGTCCATCCGAGATCCAGGTGGAAAATGTTCTATAAGATTTATGAATTATAGATATTTGGTTAGTATTCGTGAAAAATCTTATTTGAATATTGCAATGCACTCTGTCGTTATTTGCTGAAAACGAATACGGATTGCTATCCGGATGTTTGTATTTCGTTTGTATTGAGTTGCCTGCATAAGTTTTCCTGCAGTTTTCTCTGAGCTAAGAGGGATGTCGGTTAAGGGCCGATGGAGCGTACGTCCCATTCATTTAATAGGGCAGTAATAATATTATAATAGTGATAGTAATATAATGGTGATAATGATAATATAATTTGTTGCTAACCATTGTTGCTACATGTCGCTGTTCTTGTAGCACTACTGGAGAGATTCACTTTCCACCACTTCATCCTCTTTGTCCTGCTTGAGGAAACTCTCTTGCCAATCTTCCACCACGCCTTCTGCCCGCGAGTCGCGAAACCAGTTCTGGCTCTGCATCCTCACAATGCGATCTTTTAATATCGCCAGGAATGGCGCACGCTTTAGCTTTAAAACCAGTCCTGCCTTACCAAACTTTACCATCAGACATTCTGATTCCTCCCGGAACTGCACTTGAAGTCGTGATTTAAACCATTCATTTAAATGCCTTGGTGTGTAACACTTGCTGTGAAAACAATTGTAGCCTTTTTTTTGTGTGTGCAGAGATTTAATATAGTCACAGATTAGTATTTTTTTCCTTATTTCAATAGTTTTGCACTTGGCATCTCGCATCCCCCTCTCATAAGTTTCGGAATTATAATGGTCCTTACACTATTATAAATAGCTTTTCTTTTCGAAAAGAATATAAATTAAGTGAGGCGGTTAGAAAATTAACTCTAGTGTGCTAATTTTAGTAAACCTTAAGGGGATGCAGCACTGAAAACCCCAAATCCAGCAATTTTCAACCAATCTTGCTGAAATTTTTACAACTTAGTTCTAAAGCATAGTGGACACAGAATTCAAAATTTGGTTTTTATAGCCTCAATAGTTTTTGAATAATTAATTTGTGAAGTTCAAAATTTGGGCAAAATTCAAAGCGCTCCACGCGATGAAAATTTTCAAAATTTTAATGTTTCTATTTCTAAAAATATTCAGATGGTTATGAAGAAAAGATCTATCACATGAATTTCTTATACTGCCTTTAGTTTCAGAGTGAAAAACATTAGGTATGGAGCAAAAAAAAAAAAAAAAAAAAAAAAAAAAAAAAAAATAAAGCGAAAAAATGATTAAGCCTTTGACGTTTTGTATTAATAACTTTAAAAATATAATGAATATTAACAATTCATATGATAGAAACCTTTGTTTGCTTTCTAAGAACATGTGTTGAAAATTTTAGAGAAACTGAATCAAAACTGCATCAGGTGGAACATTTTGAATGACAAAAATTTTTTGGAAATCTATAACTGATTAAATCAAATTTTAAAATCCAAAACATTTTCCTTCTCAGCTACATGCCTTGAAGTAGGCTAAAACCCTCCAGATAGATAAGTTACCTTCCCAGAAATTGCTGAATGAAGTAAGCGTAATTGGTCCTTCCCTTGCCCAATTTTTAGAGATGCTGGTGAAATCTGTGTCCATTATGTCTGATTGCAGCTTGAGGGAGGCAGAATAACCAAAATTGAACTTACTGATGGGTGATGTCACAGCAACCTGAAGTCTCTTCTTTGAAACAGATATTTCTTTTGGGCAATTATGCCATATCATGTTATGTAAACTTTCATTTGCATTTTGTATACCCAATGTACATCTCCTTAGGATTTCATCTGATGCCAGTCTTTGGTACACATACATTAGTTTTCTTACCACATTAGGCCTCAAGTATGTTCCCATTGTTGTGTTATGTTTAGGTGTTTGTTTGAGTCCAGAGGTTCTACTCCCATTAGTCTTGAGTCCGTAGGAACAAGACCCGGGCCTCTTACAACCAGGGAGTTATCCGAGCTGTCCCAAAGGGCGCTCGGCGTCCTCCGTGGGGCGTTCCATAGGACAAGACCTGGGTAACAAACAAGCCCCCCCATCTGGTCCTAGGACACAAGACGGGATGGAAGTGGATACGCCACTTACGCGCTCCAACACCAAAGGTGAAGGCTACCGATATGACCTCGGTGGGGCCGCCTGGTGATCTAGCACACCTTATACTAGCTTTGCAGGCTAGTACCCGGGTGAATTAATGGCTTCCCTCAACCCCGTCCGAAGACGTACCCGATTCCTACGGGCATCGGGAACACACTGCCCCCTCGAGACCAACCCAATCCGAACAACTCCCAGAGGGAGGGGCTCAGATGTTCGGCCCGGGGTTCCTCTAGTAACGTCAGAGGTACCAGGAGTGCTAAGGGTCCGCAGCGCCCGCACCACGGCAGCTGAAGGGGACGGATCCCCTCCCCTACGGGAATGTTTAGGTGTTTCTGCCCATGTATCGTTTAGCCTATTCATGATCCTAACTATGTACACAGTCAACAGAAGGTCAGTTGTTTCAAAGAATGTTTTGCCTATAACCTATATAACAGTTCTATGCACGTTTTGATGTATAAAATACCTTTATAAATGTTAAATGGCAGACTAAATGGCACACTAAAACTCATCAATTATATATAAACAGTATGTAGTTTAACGAGAAACACAAGAAAATTCCGACCGTTAGAAACTCACACAAAAGCAAAAATATAAACATTATTTGCTTTCAATGTTTGTAGCCAGTGTTTTGTTTCCATGGTGCCTCATATTGTAAGAAATAACCATCATACCAACACACAAAATTCCACCAGAAACTTAGCCCGCCAATTTCAAATGTATTAATTTAGTACATTCAATGGAACTCAAATGAGAATTCTGTGAATGTAAGGGCCAGCATGCACGTGCGTACGGGCATTTAAATTGTGTTGTGAGGGTATTTAAATACCTGAAACTCATAAATTTAGTTGGATTATGATACTATAAGGTTCAAAGTATTTTACTATCTCAAAAAAAAAAAAATCACCGCAGTTTTAGCCAATTTCGGTGCTGCATTCCCTTAAGCAGTATGTACATAAAACAGATATAAAATCTTATCCGCAGGTGCATGAATGGCTTTTTAAACCTTCAGTGAGCCTCTTATTAATTATATTTACTGCTCCCATGTTTATGAAATCATTCTACACTGATTTAGAAGATTTGTATGCTGTATCATTTTACACTATAACTGAGATGTTAGATCCCCGCGATAATCTAACAACGAACAAAAGAACCCCCCAATAGATACTTTATATCGTTGATAAGCAACTGTCCACTACTGATTTCTTTGGGCGCCCCACAACTGTTGCCATATTCTCTGAAGTTTTACGGAGAGTATCGTCGCCAATTTTATTTATTTCTGTTCGAATGGATTCCTTGAAAACATCAATTGTCCGTGGCCTATTCTTGTACACTTTATTTATAGATACCCCCCACAAGAAAAATTCCGGTGAGGGGATCTGGGGAGGTCACAGACCTTTTGAGATTATTCGATTATCAAAGAAACTGGTTATAGCTTCCATAGTGTCATTAGATGTATGGCACGTTGCTCCATCTTGTTGGAAATAACCTCCTCGGAATTCGATATCATCTCCATAAAACTTCAGAGAATATAGTGAGACGAGTGCAAACATGTATAGATGTTGGTGGAGGACACTTCCAACATTTTCTCTGAGATGTAAATAGTGTAATGTAATCTCCCAATTGGTATTATATTCTTCCAAAGTTGCACGTGTGTTTATTATTGGTTCAAAAGTTATGAAGTTATGATGGTTGCAGACTGCAACCATCAAGAAGAATTATGTTCTCAGATGTTATATGAGCAGAATATTTATGTTATGCTGGATAATAGAATTTTATGTTGTATAAACTGATAATAAACTTTATTTCAACATACAGAGAATATTGATCTACAAAACTTTCTCGCGCAAGGGATGTTAAAAGATGGCATCCAGCAATCTCACTCATGCATCTGTGGTCAGGTGTTATCTTGATTAACGTTGCATACAATTGCACACATATACAATTATCGCGTTGTTATAATAATACCCGATTGTCTCTTTATTTTCATGTCCTCTGTTGCTAAGTATATTATGTATGTCTATTCCTTAGAACGAAATATCCTCCTTCCCCCCCCCCCCTTCCTATTTATTTTACGTCACGTGGCCATATCGCGACGGATAAGAGATACCTCGTGGATCAGGGTGTGACCTTCCAGGTCTCATCTATGTACACCGTACCATCTTGCTTTCGCTACATGTCTACAGAGGTCTTAGTGCAAGGCAACTGTATCTCTGCTTCTAAATGTACCGAGCAGATGGTACGTCCAATCTACCTACTTTCATTATCTGATTGATGGCAGTGTATTCGCTAATACATATATTTTAATTGTACTATTATTTTAGACCTAAAATGAAACTTTGGACCGTGTTTTGGGCTATCCAATCTAGTATTTACCACGAAGAAAAAGTCAGATGAGTCGACCCGCGGGATTTGAATCCGGCACCTTCCGAATGCAGGCCATAGACAAAATTTCGTTCTATATTCGACTTTTGTTTTACTTCTGCACGCACTTTCTGTAATATATTCAATTCCACAACATTCTTAACAAATAATCAAAGCCTTCTTCGCAAATACACATGTGATTTCCTGTCTCGAACGTGTTCGTATGCTTCCCTAATGTAAGAATAAGGATTTTCAGTCTGCCTCGGTAGCGTAGATGGTAGCATGTCTGCCTCACGTTCAAGAGGCAGACATGCTACCGAGTTCGAATCTCGGTCAGGGTGAATTACGTGGATAAGGTTTTTTCCGGGGTTTTCCCCTTTTCCTTCAAGATGAATGTCGAGTAACTCTAAGCTCCATGGACCCTGGACTCATTTGAGCATCATGTCACCCAATTCATTCACCGTCCGATATGACTTAACGATGGAGGACGTAAATTACAAAAAAAAAAAAAAAAAAAAAAAAAAAAAATCAGTGGTGTTGCCTTAAGAGAAGTTTCGTTAATTTCTAAAAACAATTTTTTCGAAGGCAGGCTCACATTTCTCATTCCCAATAGGTAATATTATGGGTCACATTCTGTATAAAATGTACTAAGGTGCAATAAAATAAAAGTGAAATAGGGGTAAATAACGTCAGAAATTAAAATTTCGTTAACACTAAAACAACTAGTGGCAACAATTATGCAGTTGGACAGGGGTGTCTGTCCAATAAATCAGAGGCATTTCAGAGGCAGTAAGTGAATCATGGATTAATTTCTACAATTAGTCAGGCCACTTAAGAATTAAAAGATAGAGCTTAGTGAAGATTAATAATATAGTTAGTTACTAACACTCCCCACATGGCAACCTTGGCCTTCGGGGTAACCTCACCCCACCAAGTGATGACCGGACCCATTTCTCAGGTGGAGGCACCCAGAGGGCGGTGTCCATTACCTCCGATGATAGGGTGATAGTGAAGATGGCGGTGAGGTGAGAGGACCTACAGTTTTTACCGTGGACTCCGAACCACGTTGGGCATAGGGGATACTTCACGTGTGCTAGACAGAGGTGAAGGCGTGGATAGGGCCGACTTAAAATCGCCAACCCCAGAGCCGGGAATCGAACTCGGGACCCTTAGAACGGGAGCCGCGAACGAAACCACCGCGCTACCCCGGCGCCCTTAGATTAATAATATTTATATAACAATATTTTGATTCAGTGACTACAGTTAAACTGTAAAGACCAGGACTTAAGGACGAGGACATAGTAAGTCGACACTGCCTTATGTCATCTTAAAATGAATTTGATATCGCCGTGTGCTTTATCAGGGGAAAATGCCAGTCGGAGATTTGAATTTATGCCGGGCATGTTGCCATTGTTGTTCAGTTGGTTGAAGCACCATATAGAGACCGGATGATCTGGTCACATGCGTAATGTGGTTCACATACGGCAATGGCATTGAATTTTTCAGTCTGTTTTCAGCCTTTTCAACCAGAGTTTGAATCTTGCATGGGTAATTCTTTTTTCCGGGATTTCCCTTATCTCAGAATACAAAATAATGAAGATAACTTAGCTCTTTTGAGCATTAATTTCATATATCCAATCATCCGGTATGTTAAACTTGAGAGAGAGATTAAAAAGAGAGGTTAAGAGAGAGACAGACAGAGACAGAGAAAGCTGGTAGGTATCTGTATACGTTAGCAAATTTACTTTCAGATCACATAAATGCTTGCCGAAAATTTACTTGGGATGTCTTTTGCGTTAATGTCCATATTTGCTTGCTCTACACGTAGCAGGTCCAGTCTCAAATACCTATATCCTTGTTTCACATGGCCATAAAGCTACTATTTGCAGACCTCACTTGTTTCCTGTAGTTGCGATAAACTTTTGCATTGCTAAGCTTTCTGAGTGTTCATATTCGTTCTTTGGCATCCTTCAGTCATAAATTAAACGTTTAAACCGGAGAAAATATGAAAATATGGAGAGACAAAACCAGTTGTAAGATACTGAATATTACGTATGCTTGAATAGTAAATGTATTTTGCTGCATTTATAAATTGTGTATAATTTGGTTTTACTAAAATCAAATGTTTAGCTCGATTTGCAAAGCTTCCCATTACGTAAAACGTTTTTTAAATTTACGTCCTCCAACGTTGTCATATCGGACGATGAATGAGATGGGTGAGATGATGCTTAAATGAGTTCCGGGGGAGTTACCCGACATTCGTCTTTGAGGAAGAGGGAAAACCCTGGAGAACCCTTATCCAGGTAACTCACCCTAACAGAGATTCGAACTCGGGACCTCTTGAACGTGAGGCAGACACGCTACCATCTACGTTACCGAGGCGGGCAAACATGTGTTTAAGCCCAACAAATTGCTGTTTGACGTAAGTAATTGAAAGAAAACGTTTCCTAGTGTTTTATTGAGAGTTAAGCAATTTAATTTGTCGTTGTACGTTTCTGGGATCCCATAATATGATTATGCTATAGCGTGTTCGTGTCTGCTTTACCGAGAAACCACATTTGCTGGCTTCTTATCGCAAAACTGATAACTTGCTGGCATACAAAATGCAAAGCATTGTTCCCCTTACATTTGTGTTGGGAAAATCCTGATAAGTTTTAACAAGGAATGGTGAAAGTGAATGATCACAGCGAAGGTGCTTTTATTCAAGAAAACTTATTTCTTCAATTTTCAATGCTTGCAGTTGTTTAACGTGATGGTTTTAGAAATCGTCCTAGCTATAATAAATGCAAAAAGTATTGCATTCCACATAGAATATGTGTGTATGAGAGAGTCCCTGAATAAGAAGGACATTATTTAAAAACATACCCTGTTTGCATATGTGCGTGCATGGGTATGTGTCTTGTCTGTAAGTTTAGTACCAAAATTGATATTTAAATTCGGCATATTTCAAAAATGAGACACGTAGATTTTCAAGAATATCTCACCCATTTATCATTTTCAAGAACAGTTTTTCTCAATAATGGCTTCTAACGGTTTTGATATGCCAAATAAAAGATGTATCTTGAATTTTCCGGGAGTAACTTGTACACTTGTCTTCATTTTTAATCTATTTTATCGAAGTTGTAAACCGTAAGTGTTTTTGTGGCCTCAAGAGATTCCAAGTTATCTGAATAAGGTTTCTTTTCCCTGGAATTTTTCCATTTTCCTGAAAGGTGAATGTCGGGAACTTGAGCTCTATGGACCCTGGACTCATTGGAGCATCATTTTACCCATTCCATTCATTGTCCGATATGACATTGGAGGACGTTAAATAAAATTTAAAAAAAAATGCTGTAGGTATTCTCTTCTTACACGAGATATGTAGATGTGTAATACTATTTATCATGATTAACAAGTAGTAGATGGAAGAATGGTGTGTAGAAAAGTAAGTAGAGAAAGGCATGTGAATGGAATACGTAGATCGCTTCAATCTCTTATGATCATTAATTTTGTTTACTCAGCCTTCGTATTCATTATTAAAATATTGTTTCTACAGTAATACCTATAGAAGACTTTCTGCTGAAACCTTGCCCTTGATTAACTTTGCAAAGCCTCTGTCGTCCTCCGTGATCTACCAGCACGAAGTGTGTAGAATGCTATGAAAACGTAATAGATACTGAAAAATATGTTACTTGCTCGTACATCAAAGTTTTACTTTCTAACGTAGAGGAAGAACTACATATCGAGATTTCATTGCTACATCACATTTTCAGTTCCCTTGAATCCAAATAACGAATCTTTTTCAGGTAAAGGATCACATACATGATTTGTCTGTGAAAGGTATAACCACAACTCAAATCTAAATACCAGAAGTATTTTATCAGACACCTTTTAAGGATAGAAGATGATTTTCACTTTCCAACTCAAGTAATCTCTTATATTAAACTATTTCCCTTGCTGTTTGATTTTAAAAAATCACTAACAATTTTGACTAAGTAGGAAGCATATTTTGAACTCTTGTAATCAGTCTGCGAAGCCCTCTTCTATTCTAATTGAATGGAAGAAATGGTTCCACAGTTAAGAAATTGTTACATGGCCCCCTTCATTTATTTCTAAAACGTTCATAATAATATTCATCTGCCTTATGAAGTTATCTGTTGTGTAAGACTACAAAATATGTACTGCAATTAAAGAGTGCAGAGAAATATGTTTGTAAGTATTTGGCAGTAAATGAAAATAATTGATAGTCTCTAGAAAAAGTAATGTAGCTGTTATATGTTTTGTCCAATTTTAGACACTATTTCAGTCAAAATATCAGTCAAAATTGACTAAAGTTTATTACAGGTTCAAATTATTTAGGCTTTATTTTTGTTTGAGAGTATAGTCGAATAATTTTATTTGACTATTCATTTTTTCTCTTTTTGGAATGACATTTTAAATTTTAAGTTCTGAAAGTGAACGCAGATATCGCTGTAAACGTTTTCAGAACTAAAAGAAATAAGTTAGTTTATTTGGGGGGGGGGGGGACACAAAGAGGTTTAAATCTTTTAAGTACTGTCGTTGAGCTGCAGAATAGCTGGAAAAATAAAAGAATAAAATGGAGGTGATATATTATGTAAACTTGCTTTGTCACATGAACAGGCAGTTTCAACTGTTTCACGTTAAATAACCGTCCTTGCTGCATTATATTTGTGTTAGTACATAACTAGCCCTTAATTTCAGTTTTGTGGTATAGATGCTCATTAAAAAAAGGGATACATGAAGTAGACATGAATCGCACGCAAACTGGCATGCTCGACTGGGCGTTTGGCAGTGAAAGTGCAGTATCTTTCTCCTTGACGATGTTTGGAGGCAACTCTACCGGTTGAGCGTGGAACTTGCAGCCGGTGAGCGTGTTAGATCTGTTCCTGCTGCCGTGAGTGGGTTGGGAGGCAAGTCCAGTACACGTAGGCAGATGGCTATTGGAATAATAAAACGCTGATACGCGGAGACCGTTCGAAAATGTGCCGTGGGTGAAAATAATATGCAAGCGACTACTGTTTGGAAGTGCAACTGCGGCTTTATCAGCTGTTTTTGTGTTGAAAATGAGACAGGTGCAAATGCGGACTAAAATGGACTCGGCATGTGGACGTGAATGACCAGTTCAAGTATGTTGATGCTTTGTGGTGCACATAACCGCGTGTCTAAACATCGACACGCTCCAACCATCAGCACTAACAACTAACCGCGTGGAATAATAAACACATATGTGATAGTGATCTATATGTTGAAGTCATGTAACAGTTAAATGGATTTCTACTTGCTGTTATTAAAATCTGTGGCATGATCTATCTGTCACCAATGTTTTAGTGTGTGAGTTAATGAATAGTGACAATATTAGTTTAGCCTCGCCCCCGTTTGCTTTAAACGCTTTTTATTTCACCGTTGTAGGAAAGTTGCTAAACCGCTACGCCCCTTATCCGACAAACCTACTCATAGGTCTGGGATCCGGCATTATATTCCCCTCGTTGCCCCACCAAGTCTCCTTGCTCGCATGTGACGTCGAAAGGATGCTGGAGTCCAAGAAGGGTCAAAGAATAGTGACCACCATTTAAGGTGACAACCATACCACAGACATTGGGTCAGTTTTTTTTTTGCTTCACTGTGTGGGGAGAAGTGGGTAGAGGCAGCACCTTTCAAAAGTTGATCCACCTACGGGGCAGAAGAGAAGGACCAGTTTTGCGTGGAGGTTAGGTTGTCCTGCCCACATATGATAACACAGGGACATTGTGCATCAACGCCGAAAGGTTTAACTCGGTTAAAATAAAAGTTATCAGTGTATCACTTGACTCTGTTTAGTGAAGACGCCGTCCAGCCTCACCTGTGGTTGAAGCAGCAGCATCGTGGTCCCTCCTCTGCTGCCAGTGGCATTCCAAGAACTCTTGATCAAGTGCATGATTACATCATAGTCCTTACCAGCAAGTCTGTGTGATTCATTGAAGACCTAACCGCGCATAGTTGTGCAGAACATTCCTTGTCTCAGTAAGGCAAGAAACTTGAACGTGTTAACATTAAAGTGCCAGTAACTTGCCATGCACAGCGCTTGAAACTACATTTAACTTCTGCTTTAGCTCAGTGCCATTAACCAGTTAATAATCGTCTTAAGTGATTGAAGTGTGACACAAATGCATTTGTCCTGAATGACTTTCCATTCAACGATGTCGACTCAGGCATACTACAAGGATCGACTTGGTTTCGACCCAGCCGAGGCCCTTAACGATGTCTCCTCCTTCGACAAAACCCAGCAGGGCTACGAAGAGAACCTGTGCAAGTTCAAAGGTTTGTGGGATTTCTTTATCGAATCCAGAGGTATGGGTCAAACTTATTTCTAAGCCTGCTGTGTGTGGCATGTTCGTGTTGACAAGGTTTGTAGAATGCCACTAATTAGCAGTGCTTAATCCTTGTGTACACTAACATCAATGTCTGGACTTTGGCCTTGGTTACAACATTCACAACATTAGCCTGTCTTAGAGATGTACAAGAAAACGTAATTCTTTTAAGAGCTTTTATCTTGGAAATAAATCTCTTTTCATAGTCGGTTTTATTATTGCTCAATGGATATTTCATTTTTTGTGTGTGCTGCAGATGTTTAATTGAAGTATTCATCGTAGTATCTTGGTGCCAGATGACATTCTTAAATTTTGTTGTGTATCACAAAAATAAAAAATAATATTAGAGGTCATGTTACTGCAGTTAATAAATGCTCGCAGTAAATTCTTAAAGTCTTCTTGTATAACTTTCAGTTCAGAAATTAGGAAATGATCTAAGAAAAGAACTGTTTTGATAATATTAGATTGCTATCGTTTGTTGACACTAGGCATCAGAAATTTATCACTTTTACTTTATTTATTCCACATGATTCCACAGCAGCTCCAATGTCATTAACTGTTATTTCTTATAAACAACAGCTTTTGAGACCTCAAGATATTTGTAGTTTTAGGAAATAATTTTGTGCAGGTAATTTTTTTTTTTTTTTTGACAGTAGTGTAATTTGTTGCTGTTGTGATAAACAGAATGTTTGTTTTGTGTGTGATAAATCTACGTATTACACCTCGATGGAAAAGCTTTACAATAGTTTCCTAGTGCTTAACTAGTTAATTTGATGTTTTTAATGTTGCATAATGCAATGTCAGGCTTGTTTATATTGCTTCTGAATGTTATTCTTTTATGTTTTCATAGTTGTACTTGAAGATGTCAATATACCTATCTAAGGTTCAGATTTTAGTTCCTTTTACCAAAGAAATGTTACACTTCTTAGGAAAAATAATATTCAGTATAGTAATGTTTTACAATTGACACGTATAGGTAGTAATTCAGTTTATACTGGTGTCTGCCAACAAAATTGAAAAAAATGTCACATTATGCACTAAGCTGCCATGCACTGTCATAGTTGATAGAAATTATAAAAATATATCATCTTGAATACAAACTATTAGAAATATCATTACTTTTGAATCTCAGAACTAAATTATTGACATACACAACAAAGTGCAGATACGAACTAATTGCAAGGGGAATGTAAAATGTCGGCAGGCAGTTTTCTGTTACCTTGACAAGCAAACAGGTTTATTTTGATATTACATTTGTTTGCTTCCCACTCTTCTATCCCCCTAAAATTTGACACCTTGGGCTTGTTTACAGCCCATGCTTACGGGTTAGTTTGTGCGTGCATTCACACAGTCATTTAATTTTTCTCTCCTTTGTCGTCTTGTGCTGTGTTGCTTCAATTTATGCCTTCATCAGCTTTGTTTATCATTAAAAAAGAATATAATTACTTTGATGTTGCAAAGGTCTGAACAAGAATGGTAATTCATAGAATTTATACATAGTATATTCATTGATTTTATTCTTAATATGTTGCTCGAGAGTGTGTGGTACAGTTAAGGTATAGAATTTCTATTTAAATCTTGAATGATTTCATATCAAAAATCCAAAGTTTCCAAGTTACAAACAAGGGATAGGATCAGAATAAAATGGTATGTCTGATATTTTGTTGGGTTCTGCCTAATAATTTCCAAGACTTTTGATATTTCTGTTTTTAAATTAATCAAATTGCAAATTCTAAAGAAATAAGATCTCCTTAATTTTAACTTCGAATTAAATTGTGAGAGGAAAATTATTATTTACATTTAGAGTATTTTAATTGCTATTGGTACTATTCACATTATGGAAATAAAAGGGCAAAATATTGAAGCTAAAAGTCTTAAGCTCTTAGTAAAATATTTGTAGCCTAACATTGAATGTGGACAGAGCTACTAAAACAAGGTTGTTACTTTGTAAATAACTAAACACAGGTTAAAAAAGAAAGCAAAATTGTATAATGAAATTTTGGCTTTTGTGCTTTTTTTAATAATAATAATAATAATAATAATAATAATAATAATAATAATATACAATGGAAAGAGACATTTGCATATCTACTATTTATCTTAAACAGAAACATTTAAGTAGTGTACTCTTAATTTTAAAAATGCAGCATGGTTCCTTCTCTCTCTCTCCTCTCTCTCTCTCTCCTCTCCTCTCTCTCTCTCATTCAAACACAAATAAATATACAGAGTTTAATGTTGTACGTAGAGTAATAATAAATTAGACGTGACATTAACATTTAAACATATAATTAAGAATTACATAGGCTTGTATGAATTTAATTCAAACCATATGAAAATATGTTAAAAATAATCAAATGAAACCAATGTGCTGGTGTCAGCTTTAGGTATAATTAAATATGAGTTTTAGAGGTCGAACGAGGAATGTGTTGTTTTTGCCAAGTATCGTGATCATTAAAAGAGAAATAATTTTTCTCATCATACTCGTTTAATAAGCAAATTAAAACACAAATGTTATGTAAAGTAATAAGTTTCTTGTAACATGTTACAGAAAGGTTTCACCGTTCATTTCCGTAACAAATGATACTCTTCTCTGTAAACCGTAAGGCAAAGAGAACACCTATATTAATGAATTATATTGGTAGTGGTAAGATGACAAGTTCATAGATCAAAACTAAAGCAACTATTTCATTTGTAAATTTTTACTCCTACGTAAGGGTACGTTTGCATGAGTGTGTGAAGTCTGCGGCCTTCTTTTCGTGTAGAGGAATGCCAGGAAGACAGAACATACGCCCCCACATTCCCTTTATCAGGAACTGCCACTCCATCCTCACAGCAATGCGATAAAACGTGGTAGTTGCTGTTACCTTAAGCGATAGAGTGCTCTTTCCTCTTTAAGCAGTACGTGTAAATGAGGGAAGGGGTTTCAAATTTCCTAAAGGAAATATAGATTTAGTTTCTCTACCGAAATATCGTCAGAAATTCAAGTTTCGAGATCCTCTTGTATCGAAAAAAAGAAAATAATTTGTTTTATATTTTCGTTAACGTTTCCGCATATTGTAAACACCTGAAAAGGTACCACAATGAATTTTCATTGGGTGTACATCGATATTTCGCTCTTTTACTAACGTATTTTGTTTAAACAGTTAAGAAAATTGAAGAAAGTTAAAACATTTTTCTTAATTTACGTCCTCCAACGTTGTCATACCAGACGATGAATGAAATGGGTGAAATGATACTCAAAAGGGGCCAGGATCCATAGAGTTAATCACTTTCATCTTTCAGGATAAGGGAAAACAGTAGAAAAACCTTATCCAGATAACTAAACCTGGCCGAGATTCGAATTCGGGAACTCTTGACTGGAGGCAGACACGCTACCACATACACTACAAGAGGCATTATAAACCCATATACTCGTTTGGTACTTCTATTCTAGTCGCATCAGCTGCGTCTATTTCGGAAGCAATTGCTCGTTTATTGACTTTTTAACACATATATACTGTACATAATCAGTGATAAGATAATAAAATTGTAATTACCTCAAATTGTAATTGCCCCCCATGCCCGCCTCGGTAGCGTAGATGGTAGCATGTCTGCCTCACGTTCAAGAGGTCCCGAGTCCGAGTTCGAACCTCGGTTAAGGTGAGTTACCTGGATAAGGTTTTTCTCCCGGGGTTTTCCCTTATCCCGAAAGACGAATGTCGGGTAGCTCTAGGTCTGATATGACTTACCGTTGGAGGACGTAAATTACAAAAATAAATAAAATAAAGAAACCTCTTCCAGCTGGGAGTTGAAACTGAGACCTTGGGATATAAAAGCCAAGTTGTTTAGAGTCTTGTGACCTGCGTGCACTAGCTTTTGTCGAACCGAATAAAGCTACTCAATTCAACAAAATTTGCAGTTGGCTGTGACTTCCAACATGTTTTTCTATGCTAAGGAACTGGTTAGTTTTCTTCTCGTCTCGACACACACGAGACGATACTTGACTACAGCAGTTGCAAGTTACCTTATTAACTTTGTGGTATTGTCTCTTTCTTTGAACAAACATTATGTAACGCGCACAGCAAAGACATTGGGTGTGTCCAGGTTACATACTTTTGGCCACAAGCCATTTCTCTTGTGCAGCTTAGGTTTTTGTCGGGTATTTCCAGTATCTTCTCATCTGCTTGCACTGTTGGCGGTTTGCGAATTCCTCGGTGTTCTGCAGCTATACACGACCTTGGAAAGAATGCGTCCTTCCCCAAATGCAAGTTGCGAAATGATGTACGTGGCAGATAAGAAATCCTTTGAAATTGTTGGAAAAGCTAGTCCCATGACTTAAAAGCTTGAAGCGAATAGATTGGCGTGTGCATCTGGTAAATATTTTCATTCATTTGCTGCACGAAGTAATTTTGGTCTACTTTACGATTCCTTGAATACGGTATCTGTACACCTAAGTTGAATTGAGCATCATTTAATGTATTTCTGGACGAAACAATACAGTCCATTTCCTTTAAGCTCTACAGTTAACTAATAGTAGGTGTTTCCTAGATATCGGCGCTGAACACTGTATCTTATAACTTGCCTGGCTGACATGCATACATACTTTCACTTTCCCCTAATTGGTTGATGTACACTTTTAAATGACGATGTGTGACAAACAAGCCCTGTGCAATGCAAAGTTAAGCGATTAAAGCAATGTCGTGATAGGGAATCATTTCTGATACCACTTTGTGTGCATTTCAGATACCATAGCTCTGTTATGTAATATATTTGGTTCATGCTCTAATACACATATAAAATGACAGGTATTCTCTTCGGACGTCTTCAATAAATAACAGTTTTAAAATTGTGTCATAGAATAATATTTATTAGACAGTAACGAATGAGAGAGGTGATTAATGTACGTAACTTAAGAGATGAGGGGATAATGTATACAGAAAAGTGTAACCTCGGAAATAATTTTCATAGAACGTTGATACCTGTAACTGCAATTGGAGTGTGTGCCTCACGTTCAAGAGGTCCCGAGTTCGAATCTCGGTCAGGGTGAGTTATCTGGATAAGTTTTTTTCCCGGGTTTTACCCTTATCCTGAAAGACGAATGTCAGGTAGCTCTAAGCTCCATGGACCCCGTACTCATTTGAGCATCATTTCACCAATTTCATTCATCGTCCGATATGACTTAACGTTGGAGGATATAAATGCATTGGAGTGACTGAAGTATGTCAGTGTTCAAAGATTTATGTAGTTCATTTTGTAGATAAACTAAGGTCTCCAGAGCAGTAGAGGCAAAACCCTTCTATTACGTGATTTTCACGTGGGGAAATTTTTTTCTGAGGTCTCTAACTGTTTAAAGTTAGAAATGAAACTATTCCTATCAAATGGAAGTTATCAACAAATTCTTCTCCAGCCAATGAAGATGCGATCGTTGGTGTTACATTAGCAGTCTTTTTTTGGTTCGATCCACATTTTCTTCTTCTAAGTTTACAGCAGGGGTTTGGACAGAAAGTGAACGAAAAGTGACTCAAGCGAATCGTCTGTTAATTATAATTAACAATAGAATTTATGGAATTTTTAATCAGGGTACTTCTATAGTATGGATACAGTAGCTTATTTTTTTCAGCATTCCAGAGGGGTCGCCCGGGTTCATCTGGCGGAATGTAGATCGCCACATTAAGCGGCTTTATCTGTACGATATAATTTTTTTCCAAGGTCAAGTCTGCTATTTTCTTGCTTCCTAGTTTCAGAGTAGTGAATACACTTTCTGGACATTTCTTACTCTCATAGTTTATGTCAGGTTTTTGCGACCTTCTTCTTTTATTGTTTTGTAAAGTGTATATTGCAGAAATAACTTCATTGGCGGTTCCAAAGTGCAATTTTTACAATAGATACCAACCAGTATTACATGAAATTCACAAATGTGGGGAGTAGGGGGAGGAAAAAGGAAGTCTTTCTCTCTTTTAAAGCTTTTAATCTATCAGAAACGACAAAACAGAACGTATTTAATATTCAAGGCAGTTTGAAAGCTTGTGTAAGTTCAATTATTTTGCATATTTAACTGTTCTTACTCTCGGCAACGTTTTAGAGACATTGCTGCTTTCTGTAGCAAGGTTGTGTAAAGTATACACACATCTTTGACGTCTATATAAACGACGCCTACGTTCCTAACAAGCAGACAATGAGAATGCGCATTAGATGTGGTTGCTATTGAGCGATAACATTTTCTTACAGAGTGGGCATTTGGCAACAGTGAGAGGACGCTCGTTTTAACTTTCAAAGATGCTTGGTAGGTTCCCTGATAGCTGTTGGTCGAAACGTTTGTTGTCTTTGATGGCCGATCATTGATGTTCGCCAAGATTCCACCACGATTTGAAAGCACGCAACTGCAGCTGTGAATGGTTAAGATTGTTTCAGATCTTTATCATTCCTTTCCATCAATTCCGCACCGATACTCTTCAGTAGGAGTGCTTTGGTGTGTAAAATCTTGGAAACCTTGCTTCAGTTGTTCTTTTAGAGAGCTTTTGAGATTTTTACAGCTGATAACATTATCTTCCTCCAGCCAATCATTTCTTGGAAAGAAGTTTGCAAAGAGTTAGTAAAGAGCTATCTCGTAGTACCTGAACTTCGGTGCAGAATAACGTGATGTCAAACTACAGGTCATTTAAATCTGTCTGAATGATGCTTCTCGCAATGGACGTATTTGCTGAAGCGCATCAAAGTTTATGCATAGCATTGTTGATATTTAAACATTTTAGACAACGTTAGTGCACAGAATATTGCATCTTAAAACTAAAAAGGGTTAAAATATAAAATGATAGCGTAGAATTGAACTAATTAGGCGTAAATGTTATTAGAAGTCCTAAAATTTAGTGTGACTCATCCTATCCACAATTCCATAAAAGTACGACATAGTGGCAACCTTCTTTTGGGATATAGGTGCACAAAGTTTTCACTTCTCCCTTAAAGTTATAACAAAATAAAGTGTAGAATACCATTCTGGAAATCATTATCTTCAACAGGAAAACGTTAAAAAAAAACTATAACCGAGATTCGAACTCGGGACCTCTAGAACGTCAGGCAGACAGGCTAACGTCTAAGCCACCGAGGCGGGTGCTATGTACCTGATCCTAATATCCAAGTACTGACATACTTTGTCATTTCTCTTAATTCGAATAACTGCCATTCACATTTGGTCCGGAGTAAGAGATTTTCAGCATTCTGAGTAGTCAGATTTCCTGTAACTTTTGTGAACGATACATTCTTCCTTTCTCTTTTAAGCTGTTTTTAGACTTCCGATATGGAGCACAAACATCCATTATGATTAATGATAATAGACCTGTCAGCGGCAGTTAGCAGTTACGTTCTCGTAAACATGAGTTCTGGCGTGTAGTGAGATTTTTCTCTACAAATGTTATGTCTGGTATGGATTTCTTTAGAACAGTTTTGTATGTATCGTCTGCATGGCTAGTTGTTTGACTGTTGTACATACAACCTAAGACATTTTTGGAACGTCAAATAATCCCACATTCCTTATAGTTAAGATTAAGTGTCTAGAAAGCGTTGTTGTGACTGTTTTGGAAATAATAACTGCTTGTAGCTCTTCTTTTTTCTTTTTGTTTTTATGTAGTGCCGCGCTGTTTTCTCTTAAGCAGCCTTAGAGAAATTACGACAATTTTGGATTTGAACATTCTTATGCTAAAAAGAGATTATTATTATTATTATTATTATTATTATTATTATTATTATTATTATTATTATTATTATTATTATTATTATTATTATTATTATTATTATTATTATTTTGTAATTTACGTCCTTTAACTCTTTAAATCATATCGGACGATGATTGGAATGGGTGAAATGATGCTCAAATGGGTCCAGGGTCCATAGAGCTTAGAGTTACCCGACATTCGTCTTTTAGGTTAAGGGAAACCCCGAAAAAACCTCATCCAGATAACTCATCCTGACCGAGATTCGAACTCGGGACCTCTTGAACGTGAGGCAGACACGCTACCACCACGCTGCCGAGGCGGAGAGTAATTATTCTTCATACGTTCGTCAATGCTTTTCTCTTGGTTTGATTTTTACAGTTTGTAAACTACTGGAAATCAGTTTGTTTCGGTTTTGTCTTATCCTAAACAGCTGTTTACGTATTAGGCATTCCAATTTGAAACAACTTTCTGTGATCCTTTTAGCTAGCTTTTCATCGAAACTGTTGGTCGTTTGGTCATTTTAGTAAGCATAATGCCCAGGAAATATTTTAATTAAAAAAAACTCTTTGAAAAGGGTACTCACTCGTGAATTTCCAGTGGTGTATTACTGCCGCTTATGGAATCTTTCCCGCCTAGGTATACATTCGACTATTGTAATTTACATAAAATCCACAGATGCGCTGTATGGGATTTAAAACTTCTGATGTTAACCGCCACTGGTTGGTTGTGAACGGCTGAATCTGTTGCAACGCATTTGAAAGGGTTTAAAGGGCGATCATGCAGCTGATGAAGATGTTGCCTGTCAAGTGTTGAAGGCCGGGAACGCCCTCAGTGTATGTGATGGAGAACGGAATGATTGGCATAAAGTTCGATGCTTAACGCTGCCCTTAAAAGTAGAAAATGATTGCTCAAATCGTATTGAATATGTGGTAGTGCAGATGCTGTAACAAATGTTTAACCTTGTGAAACGCTTTTGATGTGCGTGTTTAGCTGCATGTAGTGTTTTAAATAATATTAGCTAGAATAATTGTGGAATGGATTTTAGATTAATAACTTGTATACCTGTGTGAAAGTAACATGTATAAATACGCTGCATTTTTGTTTTACAGCGTCTTGCAGACAGATATATTCAGATTACTCTAGGTTTCCTCGAACTATATAGATTTTGAATCTGGTTTATGAAATGGCTTAAGGAGTCCGTATTTTCAGCTCATGAATCTGAATGTTTATTCATGTATTAACGATTTTCCAAAAGGGTCAACTAAGGGGTGTTAGCATTTGATGATTATCATAATCTCCTTCGACATAGGTCCATGCTGAAATAATTCTCTCAAAATAAGACTGATAAAAGTAGAATATGTTTAAGAGGGATGTTATACGCTTTAAAGGAAACTTGCATTGCACAGAAGTGTGTAGTGAAATAAACAACTGCCGTAGTTGCAGGATTTAATTATACGTTTAGTTGCCTGAATGATTTTTTTGGGTCTGTTTTACGTGCTGTTGAGGATGATATGAAAAAGTAATAACACTATTTTCTGGAAAAGAAAGGAAAGTTAATTATTCAAATGTAGCAAAACAACGTTCTGTATATATAGAACACTAAATTTTGCAAGAGTTCATGTAACAAATTCTACACGTACTTGAAAGACATTCTGATTTGTCAAATAAGTTCTGGATGTAAAATTACTTGACCAGATAGAATTTATCTCTATTTACAGCGATCCACTTATGTAGATGCAAAATTGTGGCATTATTAAACTTATCCTGAACGATAGTTGGATAGAGATGGTTAAACATTGAATCTTTTAGGAAGGTATTGAGCTTAACAGCTACCAAATTTAAAAAGAATAATGAATAAACGAAAAGTCACCGCTAATTATCTACAAATTGCCTAATACGATCATCTAATACGTCATTCTTCGTGAAAGGTTTACAAACCATGGAGCAGAAAGTAAACATGCCATTTTATGGGAGTTTGTAAAGTGATCGACGAGATGACTTCAGTGTTAATTATTGTTGCTTGGTCTCTCCCTTTCAGTTGGTCAGCCACATTTGTTGTGTACTAGGAAATATATTATTATTGTTATTATTATTACTATTATTTTTAATATAGTCATCTTTGCTATTTGATACTACCATCTCCTGCAGCTGCCAGCTGATAGCGCTTATATGTAGTTTACCTGGAATTGCTTAAGTATTCACTACACGTCATTTCCTCTCTTCTAGTTTTATTGCGGACCTTTCGCTTGCGTACTATTTCCTCCAGACGACCCACTAAATACGACGCAATGGCTTTTATTAGAAACGTGTGTGATGACGCGACAAAATGTAAGAAATTCAAAAGCAGCTGATGACGAAAACGTCAGGTTTGTGTACTCTCCGAAGTAAAGGTCAAGTAGCTACAAGTGGACAATTAAGAGCTTCGCCGTATAACAACAACCGTGAAAATGTACTCCGTTTTGGGCTGTGCAAGTACAAAGAGCTCCAGTGGGTAATGTTGCGATCTGAAGTGTCCAAAACGTGACGTAATCTGCACACAAAAGTTTGTTACTAATGCCTTCTGCCTGGCATAGTTTTCCTAAGCTGTCAGTACCGAGGACTTCGCATTCCTTTACAGCAGTAGCATCAGTAATCCTCAATTTAAAGTAAAGATTCATTAATATTGTGATTTAGTCCTCTTTCTCAAACTGTCACTTCACCTACATTGCACTTCCACTCAGTAAGCCAATTCGTCTTCAGCCTCGAATTTCCTTTGCTTACTTTGTGACTTCCTAATGTGAGCTAGTTCACTATCACTTCACTTTATTCTGCGACGTTCACTTCACTTAGCGTTGACGTAGCGACATAACCAAACGCGCACGTCATGTCCTCTTCTTCCGGAAGGTTCAGTCGCTAAAGGCGGAGAGATTTTGGAAGACATGCACCATCAGCATTCATTACACTTCACCGCATTGTAGCAAACGTAAAGAAATGCTTTTCATCACTGTTGCCAAATCGCTCGCTGACTTATTCGCATTCGCACTGATACCCTTTGGAGGAACACAAGCTTACATGGTCGTGGGAAGTTTCAGAACATCTAAGTCGAACCATCCAGGTGATTCTCTGGTATAGTCCTGATGCTGGAACGGTTACCATGGGCATATCTTCGTTAACAGAAACCTCAGATAACGCACTGATTATTCTTGTAAGAGTGAGAGGGGTACTGACGAGCCTCCCGGGCATGTGCTAAGCACCAGTGAACGCATCACTTCAGCCAATGGAATTCGCAGGAATCACAACTGACAGATGTTTATCCCACGTGGAGCAATCACCTCGCGACTATAATAGCGCTTATGGTATAGTCGTGCTGCTGGAACGATTACCATGGATTTATCTTTGGTAATAGATAC
Organism: Mantis religiosa; assembly: GCA_030765055.1. Taxonomy (NCBI): domain Eukaryota; kingdom Metazoa; phylum Arthropoda; class Insecta; order Mantodea; family Mantidae; genus Mantis; species Mantis religiosa. The sequence continues at coordinate 96,554,104 of CM060957.1, forward strand.
CTCTGATAACGCAATGATCACTCCACGTGGAGTAAACATGTATCCGTCATTTCTGATTCCTGCGAATTCCATTGGCTGAAGTGATGCGTTCATTGATGCTTAGCACATGCCCGGGAGGCTCGTCAGTACCCCTCTCACTCACAAGAATAATCAGCGCGTTATCTGAGAGGTTTCTGTTAATAAAGATAAATCAATGGTAACCGTTCCAGCAGCACGGCTATATTTACGGTAGGTTAGCATGCGGCTTATCTTGTTTACCAGTCCGACTGCCCGGCGCTGACCTCTTGATAACTGCGCTATTGGCGCTGCATCAGAAAGTACTGTTCGTGGAACTTAAAGACCCTCGACTCCTGTAGAAGGAAGGGGTTGTCTGTGCTACCAAAAATGCTTGACTTACGGGTGAAGTACGCGAAAGATGATTCAAGCTGTTACAATGCAATGTTGCTAAATAACTGGTTCATTGTTGCGCATTCTTGAGCAGTACCAAACTCTTTGGCAAGATAAAATTATAGTGATGTTTATAAGTTCTGCTTAAATATTCACTTTTGTGAACAGTTATTGATTTGGAACGACTAAAATGTATGAATACTATAATTGTAGTCTGATTTTAAGCAGTCTAGGGTTTAGCTTTCTGTTAACTGTTCTGTTGACTTTTTCCACTCCAGAAGCGTAATAGTTTCTAAGTGAAAAACAAGTATATCTATGACTAAGTTATCGAGTGTGCCTTGATAAGAAACAAGCAGTGCCGGAATGTTGGTGAGAATCAAGTTTGTTAGCTTTCTGATCTATGACCTAACGAAACAAATTAGCATGATTTTCTTTTGTTTCCCAAACAGTGATGTAATATGTTACGAAACAACTGAAAATATCTGCCCTAGTAAGTCCTACGGCTGTCATGAAAATTCCATGTAAGTGATCCAATATGGCACGCGATAACAACGGAAGTCTAATAACAGAGTTTCGTGGATTTCTTACGTCATTCCAAATGCAGCGATAACGTGTGTATGTGAAGGGAAATCTAGAACGGATATAGCAACGTCATCATCGACTTTGCTGCATTATACCAGCTGAGTCAGGTTGTCATAATTGGTTTTGAATAGGCGTATGCGGGCAAAACATACCCGCATCAACACGATACGCAAATTCTCCCTTGGTCGCCGACTACATTCCTATATGTTCCGGGAATACATAATGGTAAATGTTATAGTAATGTTATAGCTGGTTTAATGATAATTTGGTTTCAGAAGAGCCTAGATTTAAATATTTTATTTGAAACAGCTATATAACATTTTTGTAATTTCTAATGTATACTAAGTTGAACTTCCCCGTTACTACATGTGTCAGATCCTTGATGCAGTATTCTATAAATCTGACACAATTGCAATTATGTTTGCTTTGGTGTCAATTCCTATTAAGATTTAATGAGATGCTTATTTGGTATTTTTCCTTTTTATGTATAAATCCGAAATGTTGGTTTTTTATTACCCTTCCGCTTATACAAAGCGAACTCTTATTCCAATTAAAGTAAAAGAACTAAAAACGATGTAATGATTTAACTAGTGAGGTCATTGTTGTTACTTACTAATTTTTCTTTGGTAAAGCGTGGCTCCCATCCTGCAGAATGTTTATTTGAAAAGAAATTTTCTGTAAGTAATTATCCTGTTAGGGAAATCAAAACCTAATATTATCTGTCATATGAATCCTATATATTACATTCAGTCAATTAAAATTGGTTTCCCCCCTATTTTCCTGTGTTTTTCTTTTCCACGTGGAGTGAGGGTAAAGAAATCTTTCAACCCGAACACCTTAGGTGCTTGGCATCAATTTCTAAATATATTCAAAATTCGAACTAACGGATACCCATGTAGTTATTTAAAAGCTTTACCGTACGATTTACAGCCAGTTACTTTTGAGGTTAGGTATGTGTTCATTTTCAACTATTATTGTTAACGATACGCCCTACTATAAGCATTTCATTATTGTATTTGATAACAATTATGGATTACATGCTAATCTCAAGTATTGGAGATCAGTGAGTGTTCGACTAAGCAGATATCTTGTACGAACAAAAGTTGCTTCTCTCAAGATCTGTATGATCAGATTTTAGGCAAAGTAATACAAAAATGTATATAAATATTCATAATTGGCGGTAGGCTGTGTAAATTTTGAATTTGATTCAAAATTGTGACCATTCCAAGGACGTCGCGCTGTCTCCTGAGCAAACTCTAAACTCACTGCACCAATTAATACAGTAAACTTCCTTTGGCATTACACGGTACAATGGTTGGCTCACTACGAATGGAATTTAAAGCTTGCTTCCGCCTCTTTTGATTGATGTCATAAATAAACGGTTTAGTTAATTAGTTTGTTTATTTTTCAAAACTATTAATACTAAATGACGTAAAAGAGTACGTCATCGTGAACGGGAGAAGTAAGACTTAGTCGTTGTCCACACAAATTAAGCAAGAACAGGGAATGTTAGAGAAATTATAGTGTCATAAAATGTGGAAAATTAATTCTGATTGGCATTAAAGTCAGGGATTTTAATATGTAGTGCTTTAAAATAAGCAGCAATGGATGTAAATTAAAGAGGCACTGGATATATGATGTATTGTCCATTGATATTTAGTGCCTAGAAAACACTGCCTTAAAGGACGCACTTCAATAATTTGTAAGTTCACACTTTTATCTTTATTTTGTGTTTCTGGAGATCAAAAGGTGTACATATTATATTTGTACTATCGTCATTGAAACTTTAGGTTTTCAACAGTAATGTATGCTACTAAATTACACCCGTAATTGAAGCAATGATGTAAAATTTACACATCAACATCAAACGCGTGATCTGAAAGCAGATTACAGCGATACAGCAGATAGTGCGCATGCGGAAAAAAACGGACCCATCCACATTTGTCAATTTCGGCAACATGTTTAACGATGGTTGTCAAATAAAGACGTAACAAAACAAAAACCGCAATGTACAAGCAACAGGGTTTCGGCGGCCCAGCAAGGTAAACTTGTTTAAAGAAGAAAAACCAGTACCTATGCTAAAACGGCAGAAAATCAACCTTTGGAACAAGTCCAGCAATGCTATTGCACAGAAAAACACTTTTCGAAATAAGTGTACTTTCTCGCTCTCGGTTTAATCCAATTAAGGATGCCCATCTGTGAAAATCCTAAAATCTACAATTTTGCTTGGATTGACTTGAAACTTTAACACAATTATTGTAGTATTAACAATAGTTCACAGACCAATTTTCAGACCTTTGTCCAAAATAAATAGTTCTTGTGATAATATATTTATAGTGTTTTACTGTCATTTAATTAAACTGTTCCACATGAAGCAATTTTAGTTTCAGAAGGGTAATACTTCGCGGTTATACTCATAAATATGTTACTTAATAGTAAATTTATGAAATGAAATTTTAATCTGATTCTTGGTTTAGGATAAAAAAGTATTCAATTATCCTTTTATTAATTTTTAATATCTGTTTGTGAAATATGTGCTTTGTTATTTAATTGCACACTGATGACATAAAAAATCATCTCATCAATTTCCTTTGGTACTATTTTTATCCAATCACAAAAATTTTCATGCTTCTAGTTTGAAAGCTGCATCGTGTGGCTTAATTTATATTCTGAAAACCGCTGAAAATTAAAAACACGAGAAAATCACCAAAATAGGTAATATAAAGCACAGTGCCCTCTTACATTGACCCACTTAAATAGTCATATGCCACAATTTTTAAAGGGCTGAATGGCATGAAAAATATAGGAAATTGAAGTACACGGATTACTCTAATTAGACGAAACAATTTCTTGCCATTTTTTTTTTTTTTACTCCTTTTATCAATTTTCACAGATGGTATCCTTAATAGGTTGAGACGTTTAAAACTAGATTAAATAATCTGTCGAACTTTACTAGTAGATATTTACGAATGTTTTCGACATACCGATAAAAATAAAGGCCTGCAATTGTAGTTTGATATTAATAACTATTTCATTTTTAACACGTGAATCTATACTGGGTCAGTAAAACTTAAGGAAATGTTAATTAACTCAGGACTATTGGTACGATTTCTTGATCAGTGATGGTCACTTCCTATAGTTTTCGTCTGTATAAAATCGATATCCATGTGTCACGGCACCTGTAATGCTTTTAATGTCAAAATACAGTGAAAAGTATCTTTTTTAAAAAAGCATAGCTTTGGACCACAAATTTTCCAAAAGTTTCTATTACAAACATTTACAGAAGAAGGTAAAAGTGATTGAACGTGCAGTAGCAGTGGGTTACCCTAGAAGTACCAGAGGTAGAATTTTTATTAGTAGTTTATATATTGAATAAATTAATAGTAAATTTATTCAAATTTTACAAGTTTTGTTCAGTCCTGAAGGATTTGTACTTTCTTGTTATGTCATCTCAACGTCAGAGCATCTAGTGAGATAAAGACGCTATTCCTTGCAGATAAAAACGTTTTAGTACATAGCAGTGATAACCGTAAAAAGGAATATGCTGTGTTTTAATCCACAAAAGGACTGTACAGCACAGAAGTGCAATTAATTTGATGATATGTTTAGAATGTTGTTTTCTTTTCAACTTAATTTACTTTTGTTTTATTGATACAGTGTATGTAAAAATAGGATAAATGTATTTTAAAAAATTAAACTGTCACATTCACATGACTCTACGCGTTCTTCAACAAATTATTAGTATATAAAACTTAATAGAAAATAATAGTGGTATTTTACATAAATTATGCACTTTAAGAAGCTCTTATTTTTTATGCAATACGATTTTTCTTTTCTTTAATCCTTTACCAGCTATGGTAAATCATTCAGAATGAAGAGGACTTCAGGGATTTTTTTTCCCTATATGTAATTGGTTATGGAATATGGAGTAGCATGCTGGGACCCGTATAGAGCTAACCAAATCGATCCATTAGAAAAAATACAGAAGAGGGCAATAAAATTCATAAAAAGAGGCAAGTATTTTGGGCCTATAAAAGGAGATGAGACTAAATGGGAGGAATTAAGAATTAGGCGTAAAAAACATAGGTTGGTAGCGTTATTCAAAGCTAATGCTGGTGTAAAGGCATGGGTGGACGTTAGTGTAAGGTTAGATAATCCGGATTATTATGGACGAAACGATCATAGGTATAAAATTAAGGGTAGAAGATACAGAACCGACGTAGGAAAATTTTCTTTTGTTAATAGAACCATTGAAGAATGGAATGAATTGCCTGTAGCAGTCTTTCAGGGCTGTCCCCTGTCGTTGAAGAAATTTAGAAAAAATCTAAATGGTTTATAGTTTAACTTTTGAATTATAATGGTATATAATATGTAAATAGAGAAGTAATTAGATAAGTTTTAAGTGACTAAAGTAAAATAATATCATGTTTGTATTGTTTACTGTATTATTGTTGTAAATCTAGTATATGTAATTTGATCTGTATTCTTAACTCTGCCACCGGGTAGTACCCAATTGCAGTTAATAAATAAATACATACATACATACATACATACATACATACATACATACATACATACATACATACATACATACATACATACATACATACATACATACATACATACATACATACATACATACATACATACGTACATACATACAAGATACACATTTTGCCATAAAAGTATCTTAAACATTTTGTGTATTAAAATATTTATATTTGAGAAAATAAACTTTGAAAAAAATGTAAAAGGTAGTTTGCAATGGATATATTTTCATATGATATCATCCTTGACAGGTTGAAATTAAATTCCCAGTTCGGTAATGAACAGATTTCCTTTTTGAGTTGCTGTTCATACACATACTGATCTTTTTCTAAAGATTTTATTTCCAGTTCAGTGCAGCATAATTTTTGCCGATCCTAAATAGGATCAGTTCGCGAGATTCCCCGCTACCATTACACACGGCATAAGTTGTGAGTTTGAATTCATTTTTCAAACATAGTGGTAAGGTAATTTGTAATTTCTTAAGCTGATGAAATTTGTCGAATTTTGGTTAAGAAACTGATAAAGCAAATAAATTGCTTTTCTTTATACTTAACTACTTAAGCTCGTAGCTTTTTATTATTATTATTATTATTATTATTATTATTATTATTATTATTATTATTATTATTATTATTATTATTATTATTATTATTATTATTATTATTATTATTATTATTATTATTATTATTATTATTATTATTATTATTATTATTATTATTATTATTATTATTATTTTCCATTTAACATTTTATTCACATTGCCTTTGTTAACCCAATTTTTCTCCCTGGTGTCCGGACTTATATATTTGAAATTTCAAGAGGTTCGTTACTGTGAGTATACCTCAATGTATTTATTTTGAAGTGTGAAGGTTAGAAATAATTTTAATTTTATCACGAAAAACAAATTCTTATTGACTATTTTCTGGTTTTTACCATGAATAACAGAATATTTTCTTAATCCAACTAATTCGATTAAAAACTTGTTTATATTTCATAATTTGAAGCTATACTAATCGCAGGTTAGTAGCATACGATATTTTGCACAATCTCTGCATGTCGTTTCCTGCGAAAAAAAAAAAAAAATACCAGCAGTGTGAAAAATATGTTTCCAAAAATTCATTAAATCATGGGCTGCTGTGAGACAAACATAAATTATACGTTGTAGATTAAACTGTTCGTAACACAATAATGTATAGAGAAACAATATTTTGAAATAAAATACAGAAGGGAGTTGTGCCTACTGACCCAAAGTTATTCTAAACGGATTATATTATTAATGTTAATACATAGGTGTACTTTTTGTCGGTACCATATCGAGAGTATATGGTATAAAATCCAACAGAGATTCATGTAATATATTTTTTATATTCATATTTCCCTGTTTGTTTGCCCACTTCTGTGGTGTGAGGGAAACGTGTCTGTCTCACATTCAGGGTGATTCAACTGGATAAGGGGGCTATGATAGGGTTTCCCTTATGCTGAAAGATGAATGTCTAGTAACTGTTAAGCTTTTTGAACCCTGAGCTCATTTACGCATCATTTCATAAATTTCATTAATTTTATTCATCAATATGGCCTAACCTGTTTAAGGACATTACTTTTAAAAAGTCGGCTTGCTTAAGATGAGACTTAGGTAGCTTGCTCTACATTATAAATGTTGAAGACCACACGTATCGGAAATATATCCAGGGATTATAATATTAAATATCATCTGAAAGTATAAAACAAGTTCCAAAATAGTTTTCATTGTTTTTACACTCTGAGTAAACGTTTAAGTAAACGCATTAGATTTTCCAAAAGAATCCCAAAGTGCTGCTGCGATGAAAGACACCATAATCCACGAAGCGAGTAATCTCTATAAAGAGGTGTAGGATTGAAATGGGAGGAGCAGAGGAAGATAGTACCGGAAAGATAATTTAAAGTGCAGCTCTCAAGAAAACAGTGGAGTCTAACCTTTTTAATTTATATGACAGGGTAGTTTGTGTTGCCCTGTTTAGAAAAGAGGACTGTAACCAAAACAAAGTGAAATAAAGGCGAGGCTTTGTTTCCAGTGTAATGAAGTCTGAATATCTGGAGCAAGGAAGCGAATTAGTTGACCACCCTGCCAGCAGTATGAGTCACTGAGAAGTCCGCTGGCGAATATCGTCTGCAGCGGTTCGCCTTGGGAAATTATATCCGTTGAGACATGCAACCTGCTGGAGTTCTCACTTTCTTTTAATTTGATAAAGTATTGGTTCAGCGGATAGTCTAATGTTTCAAAATGTACCCCACTTGCCTAGAAGTGCCATTTAAACACTGAATACTAAGTGCTTGCGGATTGTCATGCCCTGAGTAGCTAAGCATCGCTTTTTAGAGCATTCATCCCCCCCCCCCCCTTGGGAATGGTGCTTTTATCACGTGTTTGGAACCGCATAGTTCTTAAAAACACAGCTTTAAAATGTGACAGCTTTAATTATATTTATGTAAATGCCCAAATTGATTTAAAGTTATGTACTGAAAGTGAATTGAGGAAGAGCGAAAAATAGGTAAATAGTATTTTCTGCAAATATGTTCCTTATTTCACCAAACTTCCTTACGTATACTGTTGAGAACCAAGTGATAAGAATTTATATTTTTTGTTGTCATGCCAGGTTTGGAGAGTATCCGGATGACTGAATCGTTATTTCCACAATAAAAACACTGCTGTAATGATCTACCAATTTTATTTTTAGGTTTATAGATATTGCGCAGTCACTTGTCTTCTAAAGAGAATTCGTCGACGAACTCTTTCGTGAATAGATCATGCAGGTCGCTTGCATTTATTAAGACTAGCTCCACACCAACGCCAATAAGCCAAAAGTGGTGTAATGGAAATATACACATTACTACTCTTATATTTATTAATTATTCAATTAGTAGGGCTTTATTGCACATGTTTAAGATACGTTTTGATCACTAACTAGCTCTTGAAGTAACAAAGTCAATGGTGAATAAGAAGCTGTGAGGATGATATTGGCTAGGTTCAGAAATAATATTCTAGTACTAGAGCACAGACATAAAAATGAAATTTGGGTTTACTTAAAAGACAAAAAAGAAAAAAAAGGAAACAGGGTAGAATTAAAAGTGGAAGAAATAAATTATATTATTGCTAACATCAGAAATCAATGGAAAAAATATGTTCAGAGGATGAATGATGATACATTACCTATCCATAAATTATAAACCCAAAGATACACGAAACCAGGCAAGAGCGAAGAAAAGATGGTTTGACCAAAGTGGAGCCGGAACGAAGGGGAAAAGCCGAAGTAGAAGAGAAATAGTTTAAAGGGCTAATTGTTCAAAATAAGGATGAATAGAGGGCTATCCAGAGCACAGATTCCATCTTATAAATGAACTCTCACGAATTGAACTGGAAATGCTATTAAACACAACTAGAATTTTCTCAAGTGTGAGTGTTGGGTTTCTGGCCACCCAAAGACTGACGCTTAGGGATGTATGAAGTGTCTGCAGGCACTTGGCCGCAGGTAGTTTGATACAGCAGTCTGGCAGTCTGCTTCTTATCCGTTTCGGCTGTTAAAAGGTTTCATCACTGGCGATTAGCTGCACTCAACTTGAAAGACTGACTTGCTTTATCTCCCTTCCCTCATAATTTCCTCGCTGTCGGAGTGTCTGTCTCGGTACAGTCTCAAGAGATATTACGGTGCATGAAGAGGGGAAGATCGCATTTTTTTATAGTTTTTATTATAAACGATATGTGCCAGTTACTCAAGAGGATTTCCGTTCTCAGCTTGGGACGCTTTGATCCAAACTAAAAGGTGCAATTTGGAAATACGGCAACACTTTCGGTGAAAATCCAAAATGTGGGGTTCATTGTATTGCGAACAGGAGATTAAAATATTATGCACTTTAAAATAAATTCGGGATCTTAAATTCATGGTCAACAATCATCATGAATAACTTGAATTTTGATCCCCAATTTTCTGTTGATTCTCCCAGTTAACGCTATTACTTATCTTGTAGTTATGCAATTTCAGCATGCAATGTACAATTGAGATGTGTCATCCACTTATTTTATGTTCTAAATAGGTATTTAGAGATTAAATGCTATACTTAAGGATTCGGCATTAGTATTAAAACTATATTTTTTCCCATAGCATTGGCAAGAAACAACCTATATTATACAAGAGACTGTTGGAAATTCGGAAACTACAATGCAATTAAAGCAGTACCACAAATACATATAAAACATTCTATTTTGAAAGTTTGTGTACAATAAGTGAAATTAGATCCTGTATTAAGCCTTACCATGCGTCCTTTTGCTGGTTCTTTCTATACCGGCACCGTCCTTAGTTTATGGGAAGATGTAAACAAAAACACGTGAGCGTGTTCGAGATCATTGGCTATTTAACCTTGTAACTCTATGCGGACGAGAAATATAGTTCGCATATCATTTTTGAAGACTTTACATCTATTGCAAAATATATAAACAACTTAACATTATTACAAATGCAACAGCCAGACAGTAATTAATTAGTATTTTATTTGATATAGTAAGCGTAATTTGTATTAATTAGACTGTGGCTACGCTTATGCAGTTTAAAAGCAAAAGGAAGGGGAGAATCAGTTGTACAACATGGTTGTTTCCGTTCCGTATTAAAGATCACAGAGGGAAACCGTTAAAAAGAGATGAGAAACAAATTACATTGACCGTGTTTTGCAAGTTGTGTGAAAAATATCTGACTTTAGCAAAGGAGGACATTAATTTGTCAGCAAAATAAAACCGGTGTTTCAGCGCCAAGTTCTATTGTCGCTCAAAGTGAGGCTTTAAAAACTGGTCGGCTTTCTACCCCAGGAAAATATCGAAAAAGAAAAACCCAGCTGTGGAAGGTGAATGCGATGAATTCGTTAAAAGTGCTATTCATCGCAAGTTCGTAGCTTCTTTTAATAAACGTACCACCACAATTACAGAAGTACTTCAAGCAGTAAACAATAATTCTGATTAGCTGGGCTTTAGAAAAACGAGCTTCCGCACCATTCTTCGCGATATAAGTTTTGAATTTGTCAACAGAAGCAGAAATAAATATAATTGTTGTGAAGATATATTGTTGAGCAGGAATTATCAAACGTAAATTGGAAAGTGGAAGTCGTTTAAGGTATTCGTCCGTTTCAGATTTCAAATAGGTATGTAAAGTGTTTAAGGGTTTTTTTTTTTTTTTTTTTTTTTTTTTTTTTTTTTTTTTTTTCATTTGCATGCCAGTGGAACCTTTAAGTCATTACCAAAGTGACTACACACAGTTATTTAGCATGTTGTTCCGCAGAAAGGCCTGTCTTAATGTTTAATTTATAAATGAGGTGGTGTTATGTGAAGAAATCAAATATTTGAGTAATTGTAATCATTGTCACTTTTTAACGTACAAAAGGAGGAATAGACTTCACAGTAGACACAGATTTGCATTTAATTTTAAAAGTTCTATCGCATAACATATTCACACATGAAAACGGCAGAGCAAAGCTTTGCAGAAAAGTTCGTTGACAGGGCACATGTTCGCCACGTGTTGGATAAAACAGCGCGAATATTCCCTCCAATCACAGTCGCCTGCGGAGTAATACACTTTCCCGCTTTGTTTACATCGGCCCACAAATTAAGGACGCCGGCGGTAAGGAGAGGTATGTTCTCTATTTTCATTTGATTGTAGTCTGATAAATTCGGTATGACTTCTAAAGTTCTTTGGATGCTGTATACTACTGGAGACCCCATCAGTCTTAAGACATTACTAAATTGTGATACCTATTAAAATGGTCGAAGTTTTCAATAGTATGTTTATTGGAAGTGTGCCGCTGTTGAAGCTTCTGAGATTTAATGCAGGGGAACTTACTACTTCGTATCCTTTTAGACTATTCCTTCCTGACGGAGATTTTTTTTCCACAGTTTCTTCAGTACTTACAAGGGAAAATTCCAGGAATTCCTAAACTTAGGGCTGAAACATTTACTTCCTAAAGTAAAGACCTTTCACAAGTACAGTTTTATTTCATACGGCCTGCGGTGCCGTATATAGTAAGAACGGACGTTAAACAGTTCTTCAGTAAATATACTTTTGTCATGTGCCTTACATGTTACATCTTTCATTGTCTACAAGCCTAAACTCAACTCTAAAATCGTATTACATAGAATAAGTGAAATGGACTTTACATGTGGTTAATTCTTTATGAAACTACATGGAATCAAAGATGTCTATCACTTTATCAGATCTAGAGCTCGTGCAGGCATACCAAAAGATAATTCCATCATCTTAGTGCCAGATAAGTCGGAGGTCGTCAAGGAAAATTAAATTGCCTTGATAAAACCCTTTCGATAGCGGCACTTTGAGAAACTAAAAGCTCATGAAATTGTTTCACACTGCACAATGCGCTTACCACTTTGTGGTTGACCTTGTCCCGATTTTTGCTCTTGGCCCATCCATGATCACAAGATACGTTTGCGAAATTTGTGGGCGTCGCACATATACATATATCTATCGATATGCGATGTCGCCAACACCAGTTTTTCTTCATCGATCGTGTCCCCCACTTCAGTAAGACCCGTTAGCCAGCGGAGGATAGCGACTGGTTTGGTAAACAGTTTATTTATGCTCGTAAATCATTTTCACATAATTTAATAATTGGAATCAGATGATCGCAGCGTCTAGTAAATTCTCGTTCACCCATTTTGAAGTAATCATTTGTTTTCCTACTGGATTACTTTGGTTTGATGTCACTGGGGAACAAAAAAAAAAAAAAAAAAAAAAAAAAAAAAAAAAAAAGTATATATATATGTATATATATACATATATATACCCGAAACAAAATAGGCAAATTCTTATGTAAACTGATCTGCTGATTCCAAAAATGCCCCTCAAAATGCTGTATAACGTAACGTTTTTTAGGTATTCATAATTTTTTATGAAAACTTACAGAAATGTGATGTGATAACTCATATTTGATTAATTGAAAATAATAGGTATTTTATTGCCAAATAGCATTGAAAATAATAATAAGTATTATTAATTATTATTAAAATAAATAAACACAAGATAATGATGAAAACCAATACCTGAATTATCTCAAAAGTGTTTCACTGTTGATTTTTTTTTTTTTTTTTTTTTTTTTTTTATTTGTATTGACTCTCCCGTTTGAGGAACCAACAATAGTCTCCGAACATGGCTGAATCCCAGCGACCAGCGACCCTGGTAAGGTCTTTCATCTCAGAAATGTCCTGGTGAAAACGCTCACCTTGCTCATCACATACAGCTCCTAGGTTTGTAGGGAAACTAATCAAGGCGAGAGTGCAAAAAGTGGATTTTAAGTGACATATGGCAACCCATTTCTTTGTAGCTCCTTAATAGTTCTGAGACCAAAGTTTCATAATTTTCTTCTTTGTTATTGCCCAGGAAGCCTTCCACCACTGATTTAAATGATTTCCATGCTGCCAGTTCAACACGTTTAAGCTTTGATTCAAAAACACTGTCTTTAAGAAGTAGTCTTATTTGAGGACTGACAAATATACCTTCCTTCAATTTAGATTCACTTATTTTGGGAAAGATACTTCTTAAATACTCAAATGCACTTCCACTTTTGTCCAAACCTTTAGCAAAATTCTTCATTAACCCGAGCTTTATGTGAAGTGGGGGGAGAAGAACTTTGTTTGGGTCTACTAGAGGCACATACTTAACATTGCTTGCTCCAGGAGTATAGTCTTCCCTTTTCCCGCACTCTTTCACTATAAAATGCTTGTCAGTTCCCCTACTGTCCTATAAGCACAAAAAAACAGCAATATTTTGTGAAACCTCCCTGCAGTCCCGTTAGCAATGCAACTACCTTGAGGTCACTACAGATTTCCCAGCCATGGTTTTGATAACTAATAGCATCTAAAATGATGGACATGGAATCATGTCTCCTTCATTCCTATAGCATGAAATAAATATTGAAGGCAGTAAATTGCCATTATGAAGCAACACTGCCTTTAAGCTGTATTTAGAAGAGTCAATGGCTATTATTTTAAATTAAGTCAATATGAGTTGGTATCATACCTCAATTCTGTAATTTTATATAAAAGAATAAGAATATCTCAAAAACGTTACGTGATACAGTATTTTAGAGGCATTTTTGGAATCAGCGAGTCATTTTGCATAAGAATTAGCCTATTTTGTTTCGGGTACAAAAAACGTGTTCTCTAGTGTGTTAGTTAAATCTAAAGATAGATCGACACCCTTAGGCTATTTAGGGGCAACAACTCTCCTAAGGAATTATAGACAATCCTTTATTGTCGTTGCCTTTAGCAACATGTTAATGAGCTGACTGATGATGAACACTTGACGGAAGTTTTCACCCCCTACCGTCCTGCAACGGAAATCCTAAAGTATACAGGGCAGCCAGAAATGCTTACATTAAACTTAGTTTAATATATAACCATATATAATAGATATATAGTTTTATATATCATATATAATAACAAAATATGCTTATAAGAGCTGATTTTGCTAACTACTCAATGTTCATCGAGACAAGCGTTTCTGCAAGGTCGTTTTTATGTAAATTACGTCCTCTAACGTTACGTCATATCGGACAATGAATGGAATTGATGAAATGATGCTCAAATGAGTCCGGGGTCCATAGAGCTTATAGTTACCCGACATTCGTCTTTCAGGATAAGGGAAACCCCCGGAGAAACCTTATCCAGGTAACTCACCCTGACGGAGATTCGAACTCGGGACCTCTTGAACGTGAGGCACACATGCTACCACCACGCTACCTAGGGGGACAAGGGAAGGACTGTTACATTTCGTTATAACCACGAAGATGCGTGTGTAGTGTTTAACGCCCACTTTTACTACATACGGCACCGCAGGCGATGACACTGTTGATACATGAGATGAAGATGGAGCACCGGTGGAATGAGATGGCGGGGGAAACCGGAGATCCCGGAGAAAACCCGCCCCAGCGCCGTGTTGTCCTCCACAAATCTCACTTTGCGGTCGCCTGGGGTCGAACCCGGGCCGCCTTGGTGAGAGCCAAGCGGTCTAACCACTGAGCCACGGCGCGGCCTATAACCACGAAGAGGATATAGAAGCTGAAGAGATTATGAAGTTTAGAAATTGTTTCTAAGGCAATGTGACCGCAAACGTTTATCCAAATAAAACAAAAACATTCTAATAATTTAGGTAGAACTAAACCGATTTCCACGAAATCAACGGCTAGAGTAAAAGTTTGCTTTTTAAGTCGTGTATTTATTTTGATTAAAACAGAACAGGCACCCACCGAATGCATCGCCTAGTATGAGGTTATATATCATCGCCACTTTGGAGTGTCATATCAGCATTACAGTCACATTGCATCAATAAAATGTGTGCATCGTGCTCATTGACGCCTGAACTTGCAGTCATAACACAATCTTGTTAAGCTTGATGGATAGCATTGCTCTCGACCTATTGCGAATAATTCATTCTTTGTCACGTCAAGGCGGGTTTTGAAAACAATGGGAGAGAAATTTGACAACAGAGATTCATGAAACGATTGGAAATAAATAATAAATTGTATCAGTCTGTCCATAAAAGCTTTTAAAGGCTAGTTTGCTGCATATTGATGGTCATTGGATAATGTGGTTAATTCCCTAAAATTGCGGTATACCCTCAGCTATAAATTTACTGTTGTCACAGTAAGGCTCTTGTAAAACGTTTCGCATCTTTTTATGTGACTTGCTTTCACTGTTTTGGAAGTACGTTGTACGTTGACATAAGGCTTTTTTTTTTTTGGAGCAAATTTATGTTTATGTATAAATACTTCGCGTTATTATTAATAAATATAAGGACGTTATAAACCTTATATGTGGAGCGTTTGTTCCTTTTATGATGCTTTGACATTTTCATACTAATTTGGGATATCTCCGCCGGAGGTCTTCTGCGTTTCAGTTTGGCTTCCGTGGTGATTCTGGTTCAGGGGTGACGAAAATGGGATTGGTTATGACTAGACAGGGATATCGATGGGAAAGTCACAGACCACTTCAGGTTAACTGTGTTCGAGAGTGCTGTTGTGTGTACTGTTTACATTACGAGAGTGGGTCCTGATCTGTTGCATAAATATCGTGCATATTGCATATTATGTGCAATCAAGGATCTTGAAAGGAGTCAAATCCCTAAGAATAACAAAGTACATAATTCCATCAAACACCCATGTACTTTATGAGGTGCGTTCAAGTTATATCATCTATTATATTCAGGAATGGGACCAGATGGGAACTTCTGTTTTTTTAACACACATGGACTCTTTGTGAATGCGTGACAGATGGCAGCACTGTACAGGGCATAAAACTATAGTGGCAGCGACGAGAGTAAGGACTGTTTTTGATACTTAAAATGGCGACGTTTTCATTGCAAGAACAGCGTGTAATGGATGTTCCATTCATGCCTTCATCACGCGTCAACATCGCCTGACAATTAGCCACGCGCACAGCCAGCCTTGTGATCATCCGTGGCACCCACCTGGAAGACACACACTTTTCACATTTCCAGATCTTCATGCAGGATTGTGTGCACAGATCCCACGGATATGCCAATATTGGAGGCAATGTCTGCAACGCTCAATCGGCTGTTCTCCAAAACAATGTTCTCCAATTGCTGGACCATGTCGTCATACCGGCTGGAGCGAGGCCGTGACTGTCTTGGTTTGTTGTCACACGATGTTCTGCCTTCATTGAACTGTCTCACCCAGGAACGCACATTAGACACAACCACGGTACCATCACCACATGTCTCACACAACTGGCGATGAATTTCAATATATGTCACACAATGAAAATTGAGGAAACGAATGATTACACGCTGTTCTTGCAATGAAAACGTCGCCATTTTAAGTACCAAAAGCAGTCATTTCTATCTGATCCCAGTCCTTATAAAAAAAGAGGTGTTATAACTTAAACGCACCTTGTAGTGCACTGTAATGCTAATTTAGCAACCATAAATGCATATTAAGAGAAAGAAACGGAGCAATAAAAAAAAAGTTGTGATCAATCAATACTCTGTTTCACAGTGAGCATCCGGTATTTGTATTGTATATCTGTAACAGTTTATATATATACATACATACAAGAGGTCCCGAGTTTGAATCTTGGTCAGTATGAGTTATCCGGATAAGGTTTTTTCGGGTTTTTTCCTTATCATGGAAGATGAATGGCTTGTAGCTCTAAGCTCTAAGCATCACTTCATCCATTTCATTCATCGTCCGATATTAACGTTGGAGAACGTAAAATAAAAAAATAAAAAATAAATAAAAAAATTGCCACTCCCTCTTTATGACAAACTCAAAACGTGTTTACTACATACGGCACTGCAGGCGATGACACTGATGATACATGTGATGAAGATGGAGCACCGGTGGAATGAGGTGGTGGGAGAAACCGGAGATCCCGGAGAAAACCCGCCCCAATGCCGTGTTGTCCACTACAAATCTCACTTTGCGGTCGCCTGGGGTCGAACCCGGGCCGCCTTGGTGAGAGCCAAGCAGTCTAACCACTGAGCCACGGCGCGGCAAAAAAAAAAAGTTTCTGTGATACCTATTGTTACACCTATCTGCTTCATCGGTATCCAGGTTTCGCAGCTGGTGATGACATTCAGACTCTCAGTACCAGCTCTTAATTTGTTTTCTGCAGGCTGATGCCAGCGTTATGAATGTTGCATATTCCGTAATGTTGTGAACTTCTATTTCTAGGATGTGTCCTTGCTTCCTTTGGAATTATGTGTTTTTATGATTTGGGTACTTTTTTAATGTCGCATACTGATGTCCCCGTTTACATGTGTTTAAGTGCCACTTATAAAGGTATATAATCTGGTTTAAGTTGTCGATAAACCTGTAAACTGTGCTGGATGTGGACATGGCCTCTCTTAATGCAGGAACAACACCGCGATTAATGCGTTAAAAATACAGTTCGTAAATTGAATATTCCAAAAATACGGTTAGCCATAACTGTATTACGTGACATATTTATTGAGGCCTACACGTTAACACTCGTCAAAATATGCTAACTAGTAAAACCTAAAATGAATTTCTCTTACAGATAACATCATTTTGAAGTAAAACATTTTCTTAAGCAAGATTTTACATTAATTTCACAGGTTATAATTAATAAGAAATCACACAAGTGAATGCGCCAGTATAAATTTTATTATAATAGCTAATATGTAAACACTGAGTTTTAAGATTCCTTTGTCTTCGTTCAGACTTTGCATCCTGAACATTTGAGTCATCGCAGGACTGGAGGAACTCCTCACGTGTTGCCGTCACAAATCACGGTTTCTTCTTCACATCCGCCCGTTTGGTAACAAGAACAGCCGGTGTAGAGAGGAAGGGGTCCAACTGTTTTTATTTTCTTTATTTTTTCTTTCTGTCGCTCTTAACGGAAGACATAACAGAAATAGCTTTGGGAGCAGCGACACTAGGCCTGGATTGGTTAAGTCTTGCATCAGCATTTTAACGACTTTCTTGTTTTTAATGCTTGATATGGTGAGCAACTTAGATTTTATTTAGTAGCATTTTTACTACCTACCTATATTAAATAAAGGGATTCGACCGAAAATTGCGATACCGAAAGAACTTGGGGAAGGGGAGCATTGGGGGGGGGGGGATGAAGAGCAACGTCCGCGTGTGTCCATGTACACAAAATTCAGAAACGAAAAGTGGGTCAATTACCAAATTTGGTACTTATAAACTAGTCATACTGTAGCAAAATTGTCAGGATTCTCGAGTTTCTCTGGAGTACAACTGAATCGTCGTCAGTAATTATGAAATGTATTAAAATAAGGTAAATGGCCGCTTTACATTTCCGATTCGTTTGTTTGGCGCTCTAATATAATATCGTTGATAAAATTTATTACTAACGATTATGTTGGGAAACAATACGTATTAAAAAACCAGTAACTTGTTTGCAGGTTATATAATCACAAATTCCAACAAAAGTTTGAAATCCATGGACACGTGTTTCTTGCATTGAAAGTCGCAACCCAGCACGCCCAGCTTTAAGAGGCTTACATGTAAGTAAACTGATAAATAGATAAACTTTAGGCAAGAAATCTGCAGCTTTCTTCGAAATGTTATACATTTAAAAGGTGTAAGTTTTCGAAAGCTTTCCATCTAAACTGCTACAAATGTTGCAGTCCTTCTTGAATTATTTCTTGAACCTCTTTTGCGTAAAACTTCCGCTACATCGGTACAATGGTTCCTGAATTGTTTCTTACGTAACTTTAGTTGATGCAGCTCATATGTTCTATTCTTTACAACTAATTTAAGCATATGCGTAGGGAACGATGGACACATTTGTTGAGATCCTTAATTAACTTAATTGCTATTTAACATTTGATTTCATTGTTTTCCAAGAGATGATTCAAAACTTTGCCCCAAAAATAGTCTTGGCATATAAGATGCCAATTTTACGCAGATGGGAAGCTTCATTCGCTGTAAAGGATTGTTTTATACACGAAAAAAACTTCTCTTACTTTAGAAACACAAGTAAAAGAATTAGGACATACATGCATGTGTTTATAAAATTGAACAGCCAGACGTGTCTATAAATCAACAGATTGTGGAACCTGCAGTGCGTTTTCCGCATTTGCATTCCTTGATACGTTGCCAGTGAATGTCTAGCCCTGTCAGCAATGTCAATTAACGGAGCTTAAAGGAAAGAAAATGTTTCCTCCCGGATGCCAGGTAAATTTTTCTTTTTTAATAAACTTCATTTGCTTTTAGTGACCGCATTGAATTTTAAACTTTATTTGCTCGTTAGTGTGATGCTTGAAGAACATCACAAGGCTGACGGGGTGTTGCATATTTGCAACTCATTTTCCTCAATTTAGATTTATCATCTCTCTGCATATGCATGACCCTCCATTGCTTTTAAAAGCAAAACCATGCACTTCGTATATTTGAATGCAGATTCAGTCACAGAGAAAGGCAGATAACTCATCATGGAAATTTAAATACAAAAGTTTGGAAGTTGATGTACTTAATTTGGAGGCGGAATAGATTAATTAACCTCTTGATTCAAAAACCTTTTATCTCCTAACCTTTTTGTCACTCAAAATTGGGCAAGAGGAAGTAGCTTCGTATTTATTGTTCTAAAGGCATTACAGTTTATGAAGAAATACTTTGTTGTTCGAGATTAAATAGAATTATTGCTCAGTTTTGGGATGGTTACGAATGGGAAGCACCCGCCGAACATTAACGGTGGTTTGCGTGACAGCATCTTAGCGGAATTGTGACAATATTTCGTGTGTCTTTTCTGCGAGAAATTAAATCAATCTAAATTTTAAAAGTAAACCTAAGATAGTAAATTGAGTAATTCTAAAGATTAACAAAATGTTATTGAAGGTATAGCATTTCTGGCGTATGTCGTATTGCAGTCAAGGGATGAGTTTAATCAGTATGCTTCAAAAAGGGTTAGTGATTTTCAATATTTTAAAATTATGATTTAACATTTTGTGCTTTTGTAGCGCTTATGTATTAGCAGTTTAGCGTTTGGTAGCATTTTGAAGAAAAAGTTAACTGATGAACAAATAATATATGTGACATAACGTTAATTACAACTTAAGCACTGGCGCGACAGCCCATACAGGGCCAAGGCCTACCAACCCGACTGCCGGCCTCACGCCCACTTACGCATGGCAGAGGTGGGCGATCATCCAACTGATACGGGGAGGAGATGTGGCCAGCATCTCGACATCCCCCAGTCGGAATGTTGGTTTTCGTGACCAGGGCCGCTTACATATCGTAAGATCCTCACTTTCCTGAAGATGCTGAGTGGGCACCGGTCCTATACCTGAAAATCCGCACCCCATGGGTAGGATCGAACTCGGGCCGCTTTCCGTGACCAGGGACCAAGGCATGCTGCCTTAGACCGCTACGTCACGGCGCAGGACGACATAACGTTAATACCAAATTAAAATTACATATGGAGAGAATTAATGGTGAAATAACCAAGCAAGGTAACGTGCGAGACTCTGATTTCGGGACTTATGAGTTCGATTCATGGGGCAGGCCATTCTGCATGAGTTTTCCGTGGTTTTCCTCAGGTTGTCCGGAGTTCCGCTGGAGGGAAGCCTTCATTGAGGAGCCCGCTGGTGTGAAGAATTTCAAAATTGGAATCATTAGACACTTATTTCTGTCGGTCGGTCTATTTGATGTGTATACTCCCCTACGGTCCCTTCAAGTTTATAGTCAGGCAAAGGTATTTTATTTGAAACAATGTCCAAAGGAAATCCTGAAGTGTAAAATTGATTATAGCTTTCAGAAAACTAAAAATGTATAAGTTACGAATTACAATACATAATAATGGACCAAAACTTCAATTTTATTCGATAAAAAGGACCAGTTTCGAAACCTACTTCGTCATTGTATAATTCGATTTCCAAGGCTTAACGTTATGCTGAATTTGTAATCTTACAAGCTTTTCTTTATTGACCACACGCAGTCTATATTATACAAAAATAGACCCTCCCCCTCAAGTATAGGACCCCACTGAAATTTTAGATGTATGCTTCGGAGCACGTGGCATCCGCCCAGCTGGTTGCAATGGGGCGATGTGTCATGTTACAGGATTAAAATATCAGGCATCAGTAGCCTTTTGACACGTGAGGTGTCCGAGAGAGTTATCTTGTGAGTAACTAGGTGACCGAACATGTCGTTTAAGTAAAAATAAACCTGCACGAACTAGATGAGTAATACTTGAAGGCACAAGTGCAGAACAAAGGTACAATGATGAAAGTAAAATGATAATACGAGTTTTCTCAATCCAATGAACATTATCTTTATGGAGTTGGATGTTATAAATAATCATACAGAGAGTATAAAGTCAGTGTCAGTAGCTTCAAGGTATACAACGCCTGATTTCTTTTTATTGAGAAAAAAAAATATGGTGCTTTAAATTCTATTCCATAAAAAGAAATTTAAGTATAAAAAATAATGAATAAATATATTTGTATAGAGTAAGTGTAGTAACAAATATTCGCTGTATCTGTAATGTAAAGTATAATTGTTGTTCTTTACGTCATGATTTTTATCATTTCAGGAATTTATTTTTCTGTTGTATGAAAAGGTTATTCTACAGTAGAATAACTTAATATAAAATTAACATCAGTTAATTCAGAATTAATTTAGTGAACATCGCAGTGAAAAAAGTAAAACTAAATAAATGTGTAGAATATCAGAAATGTAATACGTTTGTTGCGTTTTCTGTATTTTAATTCATAAACTGAAAACAATATTTTTTTCGGGATTTCTTGTATTCGTTTAAAAACTGATTTGTATGCTGTTTCGATCTTCACCGTATAATCGAGACCTAAACCTACAGACAAGGTATGGTATATCAGAATTTGGGAGGAAGGAATGACAGCAGCGCTCTCGAGCGGGCCGCAACCGAGCTAGGGACGCGAAACCTCGTGAAGATCTCTAACGTGAGCTGGAGATACATCTTGGTGGCAGGATTCGCCGTGCAGCCGTCAACTGGCCTTCCACAGTGGAGCAGGTGATTGCAACGTCAGTTATACGAGAGAACAGTTGCGCAAAGCCCTTACTTGGCAGCGCCACACTCACATATCGCCGACAATTCCGGCCCTGGAAAGATCCGATTGAAATGAAGGGAAGGTCAAATTGAGATTTTAGAAATTTCACAGATGAGTATCCTTAAATATATCTACCCTGTTGCAGTTTTCCAGAGGGTCCTGCTTCAATTTGTGTGAATATATCTCAGAGATTCTTAATTCAGTGGTTGAATTATCTTTCGAGAAATGACTGTCAGTCTCAATACTGTCTTGTGCTGTATGTAGAAGATGTAAGTTACGCAATATCGGGGTAGTGCTTCGTATTTTTTAAACTCTTGCACCCTTCTAGTAGGTTAAGACAAGCAAATACTATATCGATCATAGTAGGTGTACCCGATTTGTCACAATATGTTCGACAAAAGATAGTTGCTAGTAAATCCATGAAAAGCGATTATTTATTACAAGCAATAAGCAATGCAATGCACCTTAGCTGATAGCGACATGTCTGAGGAAAATTATTCAGGTCAGTGGAATGAAATGATCTGCTTTTTTCACCATTCATTTCCCTTCGTGCGGTTAATTGAATCGTGAATGTGCTGCCAAAATACATTTTTTTTCGGTTTTGTGGAATTTGTAGGATTAGAATTGTCTTTATAAGGGCTTTCAAAAGCATTGCTGTCAATAATATCTGCAGAGATATCCCACTCACTCGTTATGGATGGAATGATATTTCTGTAGGCCTGGGGTTCGTTGAGCTGAGAGTTTCCGTATAGAGGAAACTTGAAAAACCCATTCCAAGGCAGCCGAGATTCGAACTCGTACCTTTCTATTATAAGTATGCTATCCGAACATGACAAGTTGGATATCAGGTTCCATTTAGGAGGAACCTTTATTGACAAAACGTAAAGTAAATCCTCTATGGTGATTCAACCACAGCATTCTTACCTTTCAGTCACTGTACATATTTTATTTGTGAAAATTCAGTGCTTAGCGAAATCCGTAATTCATTGTCTAATACAATACGTTCAGTTAAAACATACTAAGAAAAGTAACGGTTTCTATTGCAACTATTTATATTTCAGACCACTTAAATAAGGAGTTAGTGACAAGCCTTTAAAGTAATGTTCCTAAATTGCTTTACCACCTTCTCTTGGCAAATGATTATCTGCACCTTTCTACTAGATGTGATATATTGATGACAAAAGAGGCCAAATAGTCTTTTCTTTATGTTGTATACAAAAATTGTTGCCACAGTCGTTGACATGTATCATTCTAGCTGTACAATGTGCTGCCTTTACTTTTTGTTACATAATAGCTATATAGCTAACCAGTGGTTGGAGAGACTAGAACTCAACTGTTACCATATGTAAGATAATTGAGAAACATCACTCTCTGAAAGGCAACAAAGGTAAACTTGTTAAAAATTCTCATTGTCAAGCAACCACAGTAGCCAAGGAGCATATGGGGAGAAAAACTAGTTCACCTAGACTGTTCAGGGCATCAGGGTCATAAATATACACATTAGTATAGAGGAACATTATATATTTATATAATATAGTAAACATATGCTGGCTAGTGTCCAGGATAACTTACCAAACCTGCTCTGGAAGATTTAAATGCAACTCGGTAGCTTGGGCATTGCAGAAACCGATCACGAGGCCCGGAGTGACATAAACGTGTATCAGGTGGCCACCGTGTTTGTCTTCGCCGTCGTGTGGTCTAAAGGATAAGGACGATAAAACCTGTTTGTAGAGCGCTCGCGTGCGTTTGCAGAATAACAACACTTTATTTGAGCACGTTGGTAACACGATCCTGTGCAAGGTGATGTGATGAGACTATTTTCGGTCAGACATGTTGGCAACAGCTCATTAGCTGTCAGTCTACGTGATGCTGATCGATAGGTACGAACCATGTTTAACCGAGCGGCTCATGGGAACAAGTTGATGAACCACCAAATTTACACTATAGTCCATCATTTCTTGAAATTGTAGATGTCAAATATTTCAGGCACTGATTGTGTTTTCCCACAGACTTACGATGTGGATAATCAAGTTTCTTTCACTTGGCCTTTTCAGTTACAATTGTTACTGCCACGACATATGTTTGATCTTTTTACCTGCAGTCGCAAACAGAAATTCTTCAATGAGCAGGTGCAGAATACTGAGCAGGCCAAATGGCTTTGTCTTGTCAGCAGAACATTTTATACTGTGCCTCTTTTTGGTTGCGTAATTCCATTAAGCACAATTGGCAGTATTGATATACCACACAACCGCCATATGGCTGTCCATAGCAACATTAATGAATGAGGGTAAACTCTGGATAAACATTCTTCACGATCGTTGCTTTTTAAATCTAAAAATAACATTTAATGGGATGTGAAACTATTACATGCAACTGGCGCTATGGAATTCGGTTAAGTTGAATGAACCTTTATGAAATTGTTAATAAGTAATCTTTGACGAATGAGTACGGTTATTGGGGGAGGTCACCAGTATAGCACGGCACGGTTTAGAGAGGTCAGAGAAGGCGGGAACACACTGCAGTATAATCAAAACATCAGCAGAACATACGAAGTAACGCGATGTATATTTTGCACTTGCGAAATTAATATTCCATGTCTAAGTATTATCTTGAATATATCCTTCTTACCTTCAAAACGGAGTTTTTTTTTTTTTAACTATTCAAAAATGAACGTTTTGTGAGAATTTTTATTCTCTGCACTAGAGAAGTTCTGCGCACAATGCATTTTTCAAATCCAAATGCATTTTGGATGTCAGCGATGTTTACCAAGGTTTGAAAGTTTTTCTCCAGAACGCTTTGAATCTCTTTCACTGCTAATTTCGTTTACTTTTCTCAGTGCCGTTGCTCCTCGTAGGGGAGAGGATCCGTCCCCTTTAGCTGCCATGGTGCGGGCGCTGCGGACCCCTAGCACGCGTGGTACCTCTGACGTTACTAGAGGAACCTCGGGCCGAACATTCGAACCCTACCTGATAGGGAGTTGTTCGGATTGGGTTGGACTCGAGGGGGCAGTGGTTCCCGATACCCGTTGGTGATCGGGTACGTCTCCGGACGGGGTTGAGGGAAGTTATTAATACTCCCGCGTACTAGCCTGCATAGCTAGTAGAAGGTGTGCTAGATCACCAGGCGGCCCTACCGAGGTCATAGCGGTAGCCTTCCCATTTTGGAGTTGGCGCGCGCAAGTGACGTATCCACTTCCATCCCGTCTTGAGTCCACAGGACCAGATGCTTGTTAGTCTCTAGGTCTTGCCCTATAGAAAGCCCCACGGAGGCGCTGGGCCTCGGTAACTCCCTGGTCGAAGAAGGCCCGGGTCCTTGGGCCTACGTGTCCAAGGGAGTAGAATCTCTGGAATAACTGCTGTTGCTGTCCGTTTTATAGACTCATTTGAAGGAATAATTAGACCTTTATGATTTTCTTCTTTACAAAACTGTAACACATTGAACATTTATTTCCTACGTTGTTAGTTTATGAATTCGCGCGATGGTGTTTGCATTTGAATCGAACCCGTCGCGTAAGAAACTCAGCTGCTGCATTCCAGTATTGCTGAACGGTACAGGGCATGCACCGGGAATGGTGACGTAGCAACGCTTATCTGTTTGCAAACTTCCACTGTTGGCCATCTGCATTCATTCTACATGGCAAAGCGTGAAGGCATATCGGAAAAATATCGCAACACAGATGTTTACCTGAGCTTATCGCACATACACGGCGAGTCCAATGTATGTATATTCTATTCAGATATAATCATGTCTTCTGGACAGCAACGTGTCATACATCGGCAGGCGCGAGAAATATAATATAGACACATGCAGCTTCCAATCGCTCTATGTGTGTTTCGTAACTTACTGTGCGTCAACTTACTAATATTTCAATCTTGCAATCGACCACATAAGACCTGATAAGGAACAATTACAGCGCTGGTCACCTGAAGGTCAATACGCCTCAATGCTCTGTCGAGTAATACGTTTTGAAACCGGTATTGTATTAATAAAGAAAACTTAAATGTCCCCTTTATAAACTATTCTTCAATTTCTATATTATTTCGCCTAGCATTTGTCAACATTCTTACTTTAGCTAAGTATTTTGCTTCATTATTTATCATTTAAAAATTACCAGCATAACTGATGTCATTTCGTTACAAAGTGTGTAGTTTGACTTCTGCAGCCCTACTTACAGGTGTGCTATTTTGTGTGATAGCGTGTTTTGTTACTTCCCCTAAGTTTTATTTACTCATGATGGAACTTTTGTGTTGCTTTAATTTTGGATACCTTATGGAGTGTCATAAACCTGGTATAGTTTCTTCCTTTAATATATGTAATACCTTTTGTAGTTTAATAATAATTACTTGTTCTTTGAACTCAAATTATCATTGTGCCAGCACTCAGGACACGACATTCTAAATAATGAGTGATTAAATGTTTTACGGAATAGCAACCAATACTGCTAGTTATGGGAATGAGAATATAAACGAAAACAATCAGAACATGGATTATATTTTGGGGGAATGGTTTTCAAATTATATTTCAAGTGAATGGTTCAGAAGCACAACTCTGCTGATTTTTACTAATGGAAAGTGACTGTTGAGGTAGTAATTTCCACAAAATTGAGTAACGTACTGTTGATTTATCTTCAGTGAAGATGTTTTGGTGTGTTCTCCTGTATTTCAATTTCAATTATCTATGAATCTGCTCTCCAAATGGATGACGTAACCCTTTAATTATTGCATAAAGATATTATTACGATTCAGTAGCAAACTGATGTTTATTGATAAAATTGTACCCTTCCAAGGACATATATTGAATAAATTAACGTGATAGGTCTATTATTCGGGACGTTGCTAAACGATATTGATCAGTATGAAATATGAATGAAATGGTTCCTTTAAAATGTCTTTTGTGCACTAAACTTCTCATTTCTCTCAACAAATTTACTCTCGTCTTCCACTATTTTCTTCTGTTTTTTCTTCGTTCATCAAGTTTTTCATTATTTATTAAACTTTGATTAATGGGACATTCACGTAAATTTTAAATTTTTTTGAAACTATTACGAAAGTTCAAGTGTACATCTATACCAGCCAATAGAAACTTCCCACAGCAATTTTGGTTGAATATTTGTGTCAGTTAAGTGCGTGAATTAGGCACTTAGTTCTTGAGAAAAAGAGAACATCACTGACTCATCACGCATTAGTGTTAACATCATTCTGATGTCATCACAGAAATATTATATTTGAACCCTCGAGGGGATTAATGTGAGGAACTTTGACACTTGTTCTCTTAAATGTCACTGGTCTTTCATTTCCCAGACAAAAATAATGCTTTTTGAAGGAAGGCGTGGCCGTAATTAAAACGCAGGGCAATGTAAAGCAGTTTTCCCTGGGGTTGTTTCGGTCACGATGTCGATGTACTGTGCTGACAAGCTACCAGCATCTATTCTCAACATGCTAATATTGAAAAGCTGCCAACTCACATAGATTTTGCCATTCACTTCGGCGCCAATTGTCTCCCTTTCCCCGAGACAACATGGAAACAAAGTTGCGCGTTTGATTTGAAGTATTTTTCAGGGATCGAACTGTGTTTTTATTTGACACTTATCCGACTCTTTGTTGAAATATCCCTGCGGTATGAGTATCAATGCATGCAGTTATTTTTAGCACTAGCTAACAACTACGTGTATATGGGTTAATTTTTTATTTATTTATAAACTGTCTATGTATATTTTCCACATATCAGATAAATTATCTTTCTTCCAGGCAATCCACACAAGGTCGAATGGAAGCATGCTGTTTAGCTTTATTTTCTGGGGGATATAATAATAATAATAATAATAATAATAATAATAATAATAATAATAATAATAATAATAATAATAATAATAATAATAATAATAATAATAATAATAATGATGATGATGATGATGATGATGATGATGATGATAAATATAGCACTCCATTTAAAAGTGGCACATTTCGAATTGGAGACCTTAGTTTTAGACTGAACTGTGTCGATAGGTATATACAGCTTTATGGGTATTTTGATTACACAGACAAATAAATGCGGGTGCCAGTACCTCGTGGACTGACAGATTTCACTCCCACAACCATTCGTTTCCAGTTTCTTAAAGAAGGCGGGGAATGATTGTAATCAAAGAAAACTTCCCACCCCTAACTGGGAATCGAGCCTGCTACCTCATAGTTTAGATGCCATTGCATTGACCACTAGGTACGTGACAGATAGGGCCAAAATCATCTCCAGATTTGTAGGAAAAACCCCGGAGCTCATTTTAATGTTTTCACATTTTTCTGCTGCTTCATCTTAATACGATTCATAAATTAATTCAATAATAATGCTTTAGAATTAAGACATTGGAAAGATCATAAATAAATATGGCATTTGTTTTGATTAGAATCTAAAAGTCAGTAATGTTGATATAGAGCTATGTCCGGGTTTGAAACTGTTACTAGCACACAGTCAACTCTTCGATTCTCGAGGATATTATTCCTGTCAAGTCATGTATATTTGTCAAATACAATTGGTGATAGAGATCCTGTCGTAAGCAGTGTTTGAACACGTGCGACAGCTACGGTTGGTCGAATATTTGACGTTTTTGTGTCGCCATGCAGTGGCCATTGTCTTGCCTGGCGTTGAATAATTCACTAGGGATTGTTTTTATGTGCACGTAAATTTCTATTTAAAATTCTGTAACCATGATGGGAACAATTTCCAAATTAGCTTACTGGAGAATCTATGTCTACAGAAAAACAGTAAATTATAGTGTGGTAGACAATTTGATTCTGTATTGAAATGCACATTCGGATTGGCTGTTTACAGTGGTCGGATGCTAACAAATTCTTGCAATCCATGGTGGATCAGAATTCACGCGAGTAATTAATTCGTACCAGTTGTTAATGGAAATGAGTCAATGTTAACTTTGCACTGCAAAATATAATTTGATTTTTAACTATAGCATCGTTATTTTCTTCCATTTTCTATTTTACTGCGACTACACATTTACCAATAAATAAATAAGTACATACATAAATTAACATTCATGCAGCGAGCTAAAGTAGCAGTAGGTAAGAAGGAACAACATGCTAATAGATTTTACTCGTATGTGCTTTTCTTAGGTTAAAATGTTGAGAAAAAAGTTTTATTTTCTTAAAAAGAGAAACGGAAGGGAAAAAATAGGTCGTAAATGAAGATGATTTTTCGGAAATATATTAGTTATGTCTGTAAACACATATTCTTGGTAATTATTTAAATTTGAAAATGTATACCTATCATATATTTACCTCGGCATCAGAAAATTAAATATTTAATATTCGAAAGCAAGGTTCAAAGGACTCTGAAAATAGATACAAACATTATCTTCTAACAGTTAATCAAATTTGGCCAAAGGACATAAATGTAGTTGTAACTGGGTTCACCCTTAAATGGTGTTAGGTGCTCTTATGACTGGTCCTGATGTAAGAGTTTGGTCTTATGATTACAGTTATAGTTGGAGTTGGTCTGCAGTTCCAGGCACTGGACCTTTAAAACGTTCTACCCTTTGGGTGCTTTATTTTCTTCATTCAATGGCGTTTGAGTATACATTGATGGTTCACGGGGAGAAATTCCCACTGCCACCGGTCGTTTTATGCTCAGGGTGCATCAGATGGATTAAGTCAGTGTAGAGTGGAGGGACTTCACACATCGAGTCCCTGAAATCGCGCCCTTTTATAGGGGAGGGGGGGGGAGGGAGAAAGAAAAAGAAAAAGTGCCAATGTAGATAACATATTCCATTCCACCCAGAATTTCGATATTTAGCCAGAATGTAAGTTTTGAGCTTCCCAAACGCCGAGAAAGACATTCTTAGCAAGGGCGACACACACACACACACACACACAGACACACACACACACACACACGCACGCACGCACACGCACACGCACACACACACGCACACACACAGAGAGAGGGAGAGATACAGGAAGAAAGAAATGTAAAAAATCAAAATCGGGAAAACAAAGGATAGCAAAATTATTGATATTCAATCATTTTATAAGAATGTGAACGAAGATTTTCAAAAAATATCTCACTCCAAAATGACCTTTAGGTGGAAAGCGTATTATATCCTAATAATGGTTTCAACAACTTTGATTAAATTGCAGTTTAAGATATTTAATCATTAATAAACTGTATTATGCAAATGTTCTGTGAATAATCCAAGTAGTACTCTTCATTCTGAATACATGTTGCACAAATTTACTTAACTGATAAATAATAAAAGATATAAAGTTAATGCACCAAAAAAATGCAGTGCTTACTGAAATACATTCTCAAAAAACTTTCTCTTAGCATTAACCACTTATTGGCCCATATATTTGTTTTCTTAGTCATGCCTTGATCTGTAAAACACCCCAAAACTATTCTTCTTTTATCCTATCCAGGTTTCATTGAGAGGGGAGGAACTCATGATAATGCTAACAAGCGTGTTATTTATCCCTGCATTGTGCATGCAATTAGCTGTATACAATCTCATTTGAAATTATTTGTAGTCGAAAATGTGTCCTTAGTAATGTGAAGTTAATGGAAGTATCACTTTTGTATAAATACTAGAAAGGCGCGTGTGTGTCCCACACATTAGTTTATTTGCTTATTTTTTTAAACAGCATATTAC
This sequence comes from Mantis religiosa, assembly GCA_030765055.1. Taxonomy (NCBI): domain Eukaryota; kingdom Metazoa; phylum Arthropoda; class Insecta; order Mantodea; family Mantidae; genus Mantis; species Mantis religiosa. The sequence goes on from CM060957.1 coordinate 96,584,832, forward strand.
CTGAAATAACTGAAAATTCAGTGCTGTACTCTCTTTCCTGATATACATATATACTGAAATTCAAATATCAAATTATCTGTAGTTTTAGTAAGGACTTAGAATCACTTCTTATGCACTTTCCAGTAAAGCTGAAGTCATTCGCTGATTATCAAGTGTCTGAATGGGATAAAGCGAGTGAAAGTGATAACAACAGAAATGACTTCAACATGTCTAAGAACAGGGCACAAAAATAGCAGCATTTTTTTTTTTTTTTTGGCCCCTTATGAGGCACACGTCAGCCTTGTGCGACAGCTGGAACTGGACACACTCTGGAGATTGTTAAGGTTTATTTTGCACTGTTTGCATTTGTCAAACGGTTAACCATCCCAGCACGTGGATAGTGACATCACTTACTCCGTTCTACTGGTGACGTAGATATACGGAGAAAAAACAGATCTCGAGGACTTGTACAGGGAGTAATGAACCCTGTCTGTAAGTTTAATCAGCACTGCTGAAGGTGATTGGGTTAAAACATATATGCATACAATGTCTCTTCATTCCTCTTGATCTTGTAATACTTCGCAGGGAAAACAATGTAAAACGTATATTTTGCAATTTGTGAGGAAAGGTAAAGAGGTTAAAATGCAGAAACCTCGTGACGGTCCAGCTAAAGGAGAATACCAAGCAACGACTGGTTATGAACTTAGGAATTCACGTCCGGGTGTTAGATTCTTGTTCCGTTCTGTTTCCAGGTTCACCAAATTAAGTTTTACATTTAGATTTAATATCACATTTTTTTTTACACTTGAAACTAGCAAACCATCCTATAAAGCTCTTTCTATTTATTGCTATCAGTGGTTCACTATTAGTTTTACATTGTATACACACAATATCAGTTTTGCCTTCTGTAAAACGTATTTTTATGGACTTATAGCATTTTGAAACGTCACTCATACATTTAAGTTTAAAAGTGTCGTTCTACGAGTAAATGCATCATTTGTCTCAATTTCCTTTCCTGTTACTTTAGTACATGTTGGCACTAGATTGTAACGAAACATTTTCAACTTCATATAACTGAAAAAGCGAAAGCGCTGGTCAGGGAAGACCACTAGCCGAGGTCGGCAGTTACAACTTGGAGATTTTTATTGCCAGCAGACCAGGGTTATAATTTGCAAAGTTGCGGTGAAGAAGTTCATTCTGTTACAAGGTTGTTACTGGACACACTAGATATAATATTACGTAGCTGAAACATTTAGTCAGGCAAGACGGCAGAGCGCAATCTACCATTCTCAGGAATACAGTGATGCCAACTTCAGTAACACTAGAATTCTGCATCTACTGTAAGAACAAGGTTAATTTCCAGTTACTTTTCTTCCAGGTTAAAATATGTTAATAAAATGTAGGTATGTCTATCCTATTTCACACCAGGAATATTTTTACATCGTATATATATATATATATATATATATATATATATATATATATATATATATATATATATATATATGGAAAATCAACACACTTTTCCTCTGTAAATTTGCAAATTGCATTATATCCCTGACTTTTTACTTGATTCAGAAATTGTACTCGATGAAAAATACATTCTTTGGTTTATCTTTCGCATGTTTTCCAGAAACTAAATATTTCTACAAAGGAATAAATATCTTTATATTCTGCAACTATCAGAAAGAACGAGACTATTAAAAAAGAAATTAGAACATAACTAGGTTAAATGCCGATGCTTTCTTGCGAGAGAAGCTAAAATTAAATGGCAAATCAAATCCGTATTTATGGATCGCTTGCAATAACTTCATATGCACTTACAGAAACACTTGCCATTGAATTAAGAGTGCAACTTGATAGTGGCAGATTCAGCTCAGACCTACAGAACACCAGAAGCATAATGCTATTTCCTTAGACAGAACAGTGGAGATTAAACTTCCGTCTTCAAAACAGCCTGCATCCAAAAATATTAACGTTCAGCTATTTAAGAAAGACCTGCGGGTTCTGATTCCATAGTGAAGTCGCGGAAGGGTGAGACCTACCTCTTAACGAGTATTGACTAAGGTGATCAAATGCAAATACTGATAGATACTAAGTCTTCATAAATTCACATGCCTTGCCACTTTGCAAGTATCACTTCAACTGAAATAAATATGCAATACCAAGTAGGCTCACGCTTCTCTTTGGTCCAGCAGAAAGTTGTATTCACGTTTGTTCAAGTTTTCCTACAGTATATAAACCACTTATTTTCCTGAGTAAACATATTGCAATTGATGAACGCTAAGATTTAATTATACTTATATTCTTTACACGTATGTGCTTAAGCAGGGGAAAAAGATAGGGGAGAGATTTTGAGTTTGTGTTTCGTTGTCATTTTAAATTATTGTTGATAAATGCATCTTCAATTTCCGCAGCTCAGGAAATTCACCTGAAATTGGTATTTTGCAGCTTTATAATATTTTCGTACATTTTCATGCATATGGAGTGTGTTCAGTTAGCTTAATTGCCATTGAATTTGTGCACACACATTTTCTACAGTTAAACAGTAAGGTGCGTGGAAAGTTATCCAAAGAAGAACAAAATAGCGTGTTCTATCTACCTCTGACCGATCACCAGAAAGTGAGGGAAAGTTTCAATATTGATTTCGATTCAAAGAATATTAGCTAACTGCTGTTTCCACGAAAATATAAAATCATCAATTTGTTCGAATTGTTGTTCAAAAGCTTCTGATACGTCTTTGGATGCAGTTGCTTGACTGAATATTCTTTGTGGTCAACGTTTCCTTTGTAATTCTGTTTTAGTTATCGAAACGAACAGATTGTATAAATCTGCTTGTGAAGTCTTCTTTGGCACTTTAACGACCTTGCTCTGTGCCGTTATCTTTTTACTTTGTGTTGAGGATTTTGCCACTTGTCAACAGTTGATCTGAACTTCATCCGCCATCCGTGTGGATCTAACAGGTCCGTTCAGATTTGGTTATTTTTGTTATTATTTGACACTGTAATTGGTCTTCCTCGCTTCCTTCTAAAGCGTAACGCCATTTCTCTTCATTCATTATTATAACTTAATGCTACCATTGTAAAATACATTCTCCAGTTCTTTTTTAGGTGCCGATTCCTTCAGTTTTATCAAAAGTCTAACTTTTTTGTTCCTCTTTTCCAGCCTCAGTACTCCTGCTTCGTCCACACCTATTCTTTCTTTTGCAGTGCACATTTTAAAAATAAATTTTTGCAGAAGTTGAAGACACTTGATACACTTTAAAATGTATCGGACCTGCCTCTTTTCCGGCGGATTAATTTATTCGTGATGTGTGAAACTTGCTGCAAAAGTATTAGCGATGTTATCGTCAAGGTGAGGCAAGTAATTAACTAGCTGGCATTATATCTATCGCAGCACCATATAGTAGATCATACATCTCAGCCGCCAAAAGAACTTAAGACTATCACAAACGCTGTTTCGTACAGATTCATTATCTTACGGTAGGCGAGAATGAATCAATCTATTGTTAGACGATATGTTAACTAAAGTAGGTGGCATATTACAGCGAGAACATAGTTTGTAGTCTGGGGTGTCTTACAGCAAGATGTCGGCAAAATATGAAATAACTGATTCACAAAAGTGTCAAGCTGCTGTGGTGCGAGCGCTGCGGACCCTTAGCACTCGTAGCTGTGACGTTACCAAGAGGAACCTCGGGCCGAACATTCGAGCCTCACCCGAATGGGAGTTGTTAGGATTGGGTTGGACTCGGTGGGGCAGTGTGTTTCCGACACCCGCGGGAGATCAGGTACGTGCAGCCAGGCTTCGGCCATCCGGAGGGGCAGAGGGTTACTTAAGAAGTCCCGGGTACCATGCCTGCAAAGCTAGTAGAAGGTGTGCTAGATCACCAGGCGGCCCCACCGAGATTATTCGGTAGTCTTCCCTGCGGGGTTGAGGCGCGTAAGTGGCGTATCCCATTACACCCGTCTTGACGTTGTCGATGGGAGGACGGGCTTTTTAGACTCAAGGTATTGCCCCATGGAAAGAGCTCCGTTGTTTCCATCGCTCCCTGGTTGTTAGAGGTCGGAGTCTTTGGGATTGTCGTGTAGACCTCGCAGTGACATATCAAATGCTGTTAACGTGCAAATACATTTTAGTGTTTCATACTATTATGAATTTCGGAATACAAGAAAGTCCTCATTTTATGTTTTATTTCTATTAGTATCGTGTAGGATCGTTGAAAAGGTTGTGTAGTGCTTTTTTTTTTTTAATTTACAGGATCCATATATTTGGGAATGTTTTAAAAGACAATGAAATAATCCTTGTAACCGAAATCAAAATCTTACAAAATTGTTTATACATGCTTTATCAGATATTCGAAAAATATTTCAGAGTTTAAAGACAATATTATTTTTTTCCCTACACTTTCTTGCCGAAATGCAGCTACAACCTCTTACCAGAAGCTTCTCTAACTTAACCAGCCAGTCTAGTTAATGTAGTGTATTTGTTACCTTGGTTTAGTGTAGGAAACCTTTTAAGTTTGCGGTTTGTTACTATCAATTATTAATATTTTATTGGAGTGTTTAACCTGTTGCAACCGAGTGAGTAAAATGCATGTAATTAGATTTGAAAGCGTAATTATAGAATGTAATTACTGTTGAAATTATTTTCTGAAACCCTTGTTTCAAATGCTTTAAAAGAAGAAATATTTTCATGCGAAATACTTTTGTAATTTCTTTGTATTTTGTCCAAATAAATTATGTAATTTGTATTATATATTAATTTTGGTAAACATTTTTTATACTTGTCATGCCATCCCTTAGCATGTCTCTATCATTATCATCACAATCACCATCATTAATGTTCATACTTTTTGCAATTTGTCTCCTGGTAGGCTAAGTTATTGTGTGTCCCAATTTATATCGTTTGTCATGAAGCCATTTTCAGACAGTTTAGTAAGATGTGTTTGTTTATGTTTTCAGATGAACGAGACGCCATCCAAAAGAAAACCTTCACCAAATGGGTCAACAAGCATTTGAAAAAGGTAAACCAAGGTTTTGTTTGCTCTTGGTTACAGTAATTAGTGCCGGCGCATCCTGTAAGATCAAACATAGAAAGCGTGCGTGCTTCTGTTAACACCTGCATGTTACAGGATGTTGGCTGGTTAGCGCTTTTTGCGAATAAGTCATTCATTATCCTGGAGGTTTCCGGGATTGATGATAACTTTTTTTTTTTTAATGCATGGTACATTTGGAGATCTTCACGTGTCATAATATTGCCCAAATCTTTTTCTTATATAGAGCTAGCTATAATCCTAAAAGACCATCTACCAAACACTGAACATAGAATATTAAGACGGAGGGTGCCAAGCACCCTGACGAATTTTATAGAAACAGTTTCAGAATCGACCAGCTGTTCCAAATTCTTTCCTTCATGTTTACAGATGTCTTTTTTTATAAAATGTGGACAGATATATCGAGATTTAACTGTATTGGAACACCACAGTGAAGCGAAATAATTATTAATTTTTAGATGAGTCGTATTTATTACCATCTGCTTCACTTTCGTACCAAAGCAAATAGTTTCAACCCAATTCCACACAAACATGCCACCATCAACGGTCTCACACACAGATTAGTAAATCTACCTCTCAGCCAGCAAGAATATCAAAACGAATACCATCAAATCTTAAAAACTGCAATTAAAAATGGATATGGAAAAAAACCTTGTAGACAAAAAACTAAAATCATTCAAACTTCAAAAGAGTTTAAAACAGATCACAGCTCTCACACCAATAAAACAAGAAATTAGATTTGCTAAATTTACTTACCACCCCTGGGCCACAAAAAAGTTCCAAAAAATATTCAAGAAATACAATATAACATTGGCACCAAAAAACAATTACAACATTAAAAACCTACTTCACAGTAATAATACTGATAAGATAAAACCAGAAGAAAAGTCAGGCATTTACAAGATTAAGTGTAAAGACTGTGAAAAAATTTACATAGGGAGGACAAAAAGAAACATAGGCACTAGAAAGAAAGAACACTTCAGGCACTTAAGATACAAAAATATTGATAAGTCCGCAATAGCAGCTCATTTCTGGTCTGAAAATCATGAAATTGAAGATAGCACAGAATTACTAAAATACGTACAAAAACATAGTGAACTCGTCATGTGGGAGAGAATATACATAGAAAAGCATAAAAACCAACTAATGAACTTTGAAATCCCGCCAGAAGAGAATCCCACATTTAAGTTCATCACTAAATCAACAGATGGCAGCAGCAACTCCAGAATTACCCACACCACTGGATCAAGCTTTAGTCGCATAAGAGCAGAAGATGCAAACGATGATTTGCGAAACATGTCCTCAAAATAGGTACGAAAGTGAAGCAGATGTGTAAAAAATACGACTCATCTAAAAATTAATAATGCGGACAGATGTTTTATTAGGTACTTATTGTGTGCTTGTGGCTTCATGGAGATGCGTTTTTATACACCAGGAGGAGTCTCATCAGTCGTGTGTATTATTTGGTTAGATAAAATCTTGAGTTACAGTCTTTGAACTCTAGATCCATATCCCAATCACGAACAGGAGACCTCTTTAGAAGATAGAAATGATGGTTTGAAGAAAAGGGGATGGCTCTGAAGTGCAGCATTACATGTGGGACATGAAGGCCCACTGTGCCCTTTACTTCTGCTCCAGGTTCACATCCTAAGCGGATGGAGTGTACCTGAAATTGGATTTCTTAATATCAGGAGAGCTGCATGTCTACGTATAGTTCTATTATTTGAGGAAGTTTCTCTTACTCATATCGGACGATAAAAGAAATGGGTGAAATGATGCTCAAATGGACCCAGGATCCATAGAGCTTAGTCGCCCGACATTTGGCTTTCAGGGTAAGGGAAAACCCCGGAAAGACCTTGTCCAGGTAATTCATCCTGACCGAGATTACATCTCGGGACCTCTTAAACGTGAGGCAGACACGTACCATCTACTCTATCGAGGCGTGCTCCCACTTGTAGCTAAGCTTATGTGAGATTCCCATAGTAAACAGAAGTCTTCGAAGGCTGTTTTGTATCCTATGACATATTTATGGTATGCGATGCCCACCAAGCGTGTTTTGGCTCCAATGAGGTCCTTAAGAGATGCAGATGTCTGCAAAGGATGTTTTGGAACCCTTTGGGTACCCTATTATGCAGAAGTGTGATTAATCAGAAAGCCGCAACTTACATTTCGTTACTACGTGGGCTAAAAACATCTGGGTCCTCCAATTAGTTCTCTAGCGTGCATAGCGTCACCAGAACTCCCTGTATTAATGTTTAGTCCATCCTCCTAGGGCCAACTCGATTTTTGGGCCCATAAAAGTAGTCGCTACTTTTGCAGTACACTTTTGGGTGTTCCCATGTTTGTAGCAGAATATCAATCATAAGATTGTCCAATGTCCTCTCGCATAGTATATTACCTTTGAACTTTTGATTATCGACCTCTTATAGTCCATATGCAGCGCCAATGTCGGCGGATGTGAACCGTGAAGAAAGATAACCCTCATATGCAGGAACGTCATAATAAGGAATTAGCCAATTCACTTTTTATTGGGAATAGAGTCTCTAAAACAATTTGAATCATCTGGACGCCCCAAACGTGTTTGTGCTAATATTAATTTACCAACGGAGCTATAACACGCTTTTTCCTGTTCGTGTACGAGCGCAAATAACATCAGTGAAATGCAGACACGTGTGATTTGACGGTAATTGATTGTATTTATCAGACTTACGGATGTGCATTTCTGTCGGATACTCTCGGCCAGAAATGAAACTTTACCGAATTCACTCTATTTCGATTTTAGATTCCAATTGACTGTTGTTCGAACACTAGTCTGTGACGTCATGACTGCATAATATGTGCTTTATTATTGATCGTTGTCATCCGCGTCTAGGGGTAAGCCCCTCGTTCTAGAGGTCGGGACTCCAAACCCGGCGGAGGGTGGTGGACCTTTCCAATTTCAGTTATTACTGATCAGAGCATTATGCTTTCACGTCCGTAGCGAGCAAATTTTTTTGCGAAAATTTTTTCCTCAAAAGTGGTACCCAACAGTGTACCCCCGAAAAATATGAAATAAATATAACGACTGTATATTACTGTTGATTAAGTTGCACTCCTTACACAAGTATACTACATATTTTTTATCTTCTTGTTCTCCATTTCATAAGAACTAGAGCATTTACTGAAGTTAATGACCTGTATTTCACAGCTGCTATCCGTGCACCAGCTATTATGATAAATTATCCACGAAAGATTCGGATTTTTATTTTACGTCCTCATCACTTCGGCATTGACGATAACATCTAAGCTTGAAAGGCCAGAGGTACCCTGGTATATTGGACAAAGGAGCTTCTAAAACCAGAAGTGATAAGCATATGGCCGTTTTAGGATGGTAACAAGAACATTCTAGATGTTATCAGAAGCCAATCTTGGTAAAACAGCTTCTTTGAAGGAAGGGGAAGAATCTCGTCACGTCGCATATTTGTTACGTCACACGGATAATTAGAAAAGTGCGGTTGCTCATACGTTCTCGGTTAATTAACATTTTTTGTTTTTTACTCGTACTGCTTTTTGGCCCAAAATGGCCGAGGGCGAGGAGGTTGCGGTTTAAGGCTAAAGAATAATGGCTTTGGGTTACCTTAAAGGGAATGAGAGTGGCGAACATTTAACGGCGTTATGATTGGTTGCAAGAAATGTACACACCTTCATGATTGTCCAGATATAGAACTGCTATTTTCTGTTCAACTCTCACTGGAGCCAAATTCATTTATCCCAGACCTCATTGTTCAACATGGAAAGTTGGAAAGATATACCTAACTCTGTTACCAACTCTAATGGAAAGTTACGCATATATTGCAAAGCAACTAAACAAACAGTTTTGCTACAGAAGATAGTGTATCTAGGTAAATTGTACTTGCATTTGTTTTAGAGAGTTTTGACTTAAGTTTTGTTGGTTCAACGATCACATTTGTTTAATTCAGTCTGACGTGAAACTGCTCTTGGTTAATATTTTAGAGAAAGGGACTTTTCACAATGAAACTAAACTGTTAATACAACACGACCATAAACACAACTTAAAGCAACAAGGAAGTTGGAATGGTTTGTAGTGATGGCTATAAAGAACGATAAATTGACTTTTTTTGCTAAACGAACTCCAATACATATGTAATTTTGTCTGATAGGAACTTACAGCAAGTAAAGGAAGTATTGTGTCCCATCCAAGTTCTCCCGAGATTTTATTGAAAATACACATTTTGATACTCCATAAATTTCTTCAAAATGTTTTTAGAAGTCCTCTGTATGCATGCAACATTACTGTAGGTTAAATACCACAATTGGTATTGTAGTTTTTAGCATCTTTCAGTTGTGAGCCACGAAGAAAAAAGTCCCAAGCTACCCTTTACATATAACATTGTTCGAATTTTTCTCAAAAATGCCTCAAAGGATTAAGATATATGACAAATGGAGTTTATATCTTGAATTTTCTGAAATATCTTCTGAAGTCCTCTCTATTCTCAAATACCTTTGCATAACTGTAAGCCACCAGAGAGAGAGAGAGAGAGAGAGAGAGAGAGAGAGAGAGAGAGAGAGAGAGAGAGAGAGAGAGAGGGGGAGGGGGAGGGGGAGAGGGAGAGGGAGGGAGAGGGAGGGAGAGGGAGAGTACTACTCAAAAATGTAGATCTTATTGAATCACACAGTTTGTTTTTTGTTTTGGTTGTGGTTAAGCATCTCTGAGATATTCATTGTTATTGGTTTGAATTTCTAATACTTTCGTTTTTCTCAGTCGTTCGAATGCCTTTTGTTTCACGACAAGAGAAATTCAAAGCCGTTGAATACCAACTAGCTCTTTAAAGCTTTCTCTATCTCGTAAGCCGACTTTATTCTCCTAATCTCGTTTATCTAAGTCAAACGCGAAGCAGATAAAAATAAGCTGTATGAAGAAGTATTTAGTGTTGAAGAATGGGCACAGAAAGTATTATGAATGTAAACAGCAGTTAATTTTTATACGTATGTTTTATTAAGCGTGTATTAATTTGTAATGAACCTGAAAACCTAGTTTTCAAGTTTAGTAGTTGGTGCTTCATTTTCAGTGCCAGCGGTTCTTAAATGCAAAACTTCGACCACATTGGAAGCCTGGAAACTTGTTCATGCCAAAGATAACTGTAAAGTTGTTATTCCTCTTTGTAGAAATATCCTAATATACTTGATTTTGTACTATGAATGTCTCATCTCGACATGTACTTTGTGCCCTTAAGTAGTGAATCGCCAACTATGACTAACTCATGGCCAATTAGTAACCTTATCAGTAAAACAAAGTAAGATTATACATATTCCTGTGTCCTCTTCACGATCGAACTTCTGAAAACTTACTTTTGAATGTGGCGCCAAATAATATTTTGGCAAAAGTGCTTAAATTTCCGAGAAGCACATAGTTTAAACCTGCTATGCATGATAGTCCATTCCAGCTTCAAGTGGGAATGTTCCTTCTTAGCTAATAGATCAATACGGTCCAAACGAACCATTAAATGCCTTGAACTAATTAGTTCAGATTGTAAAACTGTTAAAATAATGAAGACACAGAAGTACAAATCTTTGAAAAGTAAAAGAAATTTCGTTTCATGTTTCACATTTTGCATGTATGCTTGCCAAAAAAAGTAGTGTAAGTTCAGAAAATAAACATTTAAAAACTTATAATATGAATCCATATAGATTCACCAGAAAATGTTGAGTGGAATCAAGCGATTATTGTAGTGCTCACCCTGTTATCATGCATATACACCATAAACTACGTTCTATTGCTACATACTGTGCAAGAAATAAGTGCATATGGGGTCAAGAAGTGTCAAGCAGTGAAGAATATCACTAACTTATCAGCTTTTTGAAAGCGCTAGTGAAGTTTCACATTGACCGACTTAGCTTTACATCAATATAACCTCCAGTTTATTGTTATTCTGAAACATAACTTCAACAATATTACGCAAGTCGTAAGCACTTGGTTCTGACTCATACAGGACTCATACCTTTCCCGCATTGAAATTGTTTCAAATAGAGACGTTTATGGAATTACAAGTGCTCAAGTTTACACGGTACGTTATTATTCAGCGTATCGAGGACAAATGCCATTTCAATATAATGTTGTCCACCAAGGTGAGGGCTTTTCTGACCTAAATATCGCCAGAATATTAAATAATGAATATTATGCTGTGATTTAACCTAGAAAAGCATGCAAATGTCATAAAATGTCATAACAAAGTTTGTGGAAATTAATATTGTTTAAGAATAAGCCGCTGATGAAGTAAGCTGAACCAAGGAATTTGCAGTATACATTGTACTTAATTAAAATTATCAGTACTTAGTTAATGTGTTTCGTGTAATTTTTTTTTTTTCGAATATTCTGTTTACTTCAGCTTCTGAGCCCAGAATTTATATAAAACAAAACAAAACTATTTTCTGTTTGTCATCAACAAAGACTTTAAAAACTTTCTACTTCAACTGTCAACTCTAACAAACACGACTGCAAATATATATGCAGTAAATATATTAAAATTAGACTTAAGTACTGGAGAATTCAAACCAATAGCAAGAATATCGCGGAAGCGGATTCATCTCCCTCCCAGATGACAAATTGAGTGTTTAAATAATATCCACATGTTTTGTTTAGTAACCTTTTGTATGTAACCGTTCGAGCAGCACGACTATATATTTATTGTGGTTTATCAACTCTAGAGAATTTAACAGACTTCTCGGAGGAATTTCAGGATACATGTACATTTATTTAGCTATGGGACATATTAAACATTTGTATTCTAATCAAAATTCTTTACACGCATTGGGGGGGGGGGGCGAAGCATTAAGTGAAGAGCGATTTTCGTTTTAGTAAATATTTGTGCTGCATCCTTAAAATATGCTGAACTTAAAAAGGAAGTAAATTATTTTTAATGCTTTACAATTACGTGAGGGTACTTTCTTTTTCATTTCTTTCTTTTTTTGAGAGTAGAATAGATGTAATAATGTTCAAAACATTAGTTTCCTGTATTATCTATTAAATGTTTTGTTAATATAATACTTCTTTGATGATTGTTCTTTCACACGAACTGTGTGGTAGCACTGAGTTGAAAAGCTGGCCGTCGTTTTAAATTTTGCAAATCTGCTCAAATTTGCAGTATTTCCATAGCTAACTAGTTTAGAAATAGAACATAAATTGATAGATTGAAATATTCCAACAGTCTAACCTTCGTTTCTTAGCTATAAACCGCGGAAATAAATATGCATTTCAGCACTGAAATAGTGATACAGACATATAAGCCTATGAAGCGAAAGTTGCTTGTACACACTTTATGTCATATGTATTCAACTTTTGGGTGTTGGAGCCAAGCAATTTATTATTTGTATCGGCCATGTAATTCATAAATTGCCATGTTGTCCCAATATCCTTAATGTTGTTGATTCTGAGTGCCTTTTAGAGTGCCATACCTCACAAAAAATCACAAGAGGGACTTGTAAATGAATCTTCTGGTCATTTGGAGTGTGGACACTACACGTCCCAATGAAAGTCTTCAGAAGTGTTGTTGACAGAGTTGGAATGTGAGTTTGGCCAGTAGAGGAATGTTAGGCCTTCGCCAAGGTGTGACCACATAATGAAAAAAAGACTGTAAATAACATGTTACGTTTGGGCAGCATGATGTCATCTCCTTTTAAAGAATATCGCAAATCTGTCAAACAAGATTTCCTTATCTCTAGGACAAAGGCGTTAAGGAGAAACAAGTTAATCTTTACTATGTGTGTACTTTGTTCTAAGATAACCCCGCATCTCTGTGGGTATCCTTGATGGAAATACTACGCTAGTATGCAAATGTGTGACGCAGCTGTCGTAAAAATAACCCGTTAAATACACATCTAATAGTTTGATTTCCTCTTAAGATAAGCTTTGTAAATTTAGTCAAAGAGATTTTATGAATATAAATATTTTGATGACCTTGTGAAATCATAACAGCTGTTGCCAGAATAATTCCAAGCGAACTCTTACCAGCTTCACAGCTTTGATGCCTCTTCTTTAGATCTCTGTGATATTCAGTTATTGTTGTCAATGGTATTCTTCAGTATCACCCATAGTGTGTTTATGGTTATATTGAAAGTTGTCTGTGTCCACATTTTTGGTATCTAAAGTAGAGTTAAGTATTACGTTCCACAAAAGTTAGCTATCAATGTTTCTTCAGAATCAGAAAGTAGCATAATAATTGCGTGTATCTTTCTATATGTACTTAATAAGTACTACTTATATACATCATACAACAAAGTAGCATAAGTATTAATGTAATTACTGTAGCTCTTAAGGACACAAATCGAAGCTTTCCACCAAAACCACTAAAACAATTTTTTGTATGGACAATTTTCCTTATTTTTAATATATGCTGGAAATGAGGCTATGGCAGTTTTAAATAAAATATGTACCAGCCTAATGTCCAGTATTGCATTGATGCATTCTGGATTAGGTAGTGTATAAAGTTTTGTGTATATGGAAAATAATGTTATGTATTAGTTAAGTATTGAAAAGGGAATTTAAATTGAAGATGACGGAAGTTTTGGAAAGTCGTTGGGCAAACTATCAGATTTACGAGAATGTAGAACCCAAGTGTTTCGTCACGTTCATTATAAGATTGTACTTGGTAATAAAGATCAGCTAAATCGGGGGAAATTTGGTGAGACGAATCCTCTCAACTATATGCATTTTGAAACCTTCTCAGTTACCGTTTTGGCCTGTAAGTCGTTAAAAATATGAAGAAACCCTTAGGTATTCAGAAGCGGGAAAAATTGAATGAAATAAATATGAAATTCATCTAACAAACCCCCTGTGTTGTAAGACTTTTTCTAATATACACTATAGCAAAAGAATTAAAAATTTAATATGTGTAAACATTTCGTTGACGAGTTTGAGAAGACGATTAATTCATCAAGGCACTTCCAAGTGCATTCCAGTGATTCAAGTGGTGTTCATTGGTATATACGTCTTACTGCAGAACTTAATTCGTTGATTATGCTCAGAGGAAAGGAATTTGGAAAGTGGATAAAGCTGAGTTACTTGTTTTTCCCATGATAACCTACTTGCTTCGTCCTTGTTGACAACCTGCCGTTTCATCGGATGATAATTTCTAGCATGTGACTTTCTGCCGATCGTTACATCATTTTCTAGTTTTGAAAGTAGCTATAGACGTATATAACTCATGCTCTCTAACTTACTTCCGCCATAGTTCGGTGTTTTAGAAAAGTTCGTGTACATACATTAGATCATTTACAATAAGTTAACCATCAAAATCTACTAAGAAATAAAATAGAACAAGTTACTTTGGGTTAGTAAGGCAGATAACTATTTAACTATATTTTAAAAGTGTATTTCCTCTTGCAAGTTAATTGAAGTGGGTAAAAAGTGTACAGCAGTAACATTTATGCTGTACACACCATGGCCAATTGGAGCTACGTAAACTGTAGAGGTCTGTAACAATTTGAGGGATTGTCAACCGGTGCACCACCAGAAGAGGACGATGAAGCAATCCTGGCGGCTTTTTTGTTGTAATTTACGTCCTCTAACGTTAAGTCACATCGGACGATGACTGGAATGGGTGAAATTATGCTCAAATGAGCCCGGAGTCCATGGAGCTTAGAGTTACCCCATTCGTCTGTCAGGATAAGGGAAACCTTATCCAGGTAACTCACCCTGACCGAGATTGGAACTCGGGACCTCTTGAACGTGAGGCAGACATGCTACCAACTACGCTACCGATGCGGGCCTTAGCGGCTTAGCAGCTACTTAAGGGGAAGTCAGGAAGGTTTACATAGCGCACGCTTCTGCATCATCTGTCAGCATCGGCCGGAACTATCGTGCTAACAGATTAAAATATGATAAAGGAGTGAAACGAGAAAGGAGAGGAATAAGTGGATTAGGGAATGCATCCCAATATTCACCTAGTAACAATGTGGAACTAGGGAAAATCTCAACTCAGAAAATATCGGTCGACGAGGCTCGAACTCGCAATCCTCTTAGTACTAGTCTTTCTAATAATAACTGCGCCCCCACCTCGCTCGGTAAGTGTGTGCTCTGTAATTGTTTTCCACACATTTCACATTGTACACATTTCACAAGTACAGACTTCAAATTAAATGATCATCTTAGATCTTATACTCCCAAATCTTTCAGTAGAAATGCTCCAGCGAATAATAAAACCGAAAAAATAAAACAAAAATGAAACTTAATTTTCGTGATTATCGCAGTTACTTACGGAAAAGTCTATTATCGCGCCAACTAGACTTCTCTGATTCTCAATAGCAAGGCAATCGAAATATATTTTGACATTTGGAAAATTTCAGATTAAAGTGTTTGTTTGCGAGATTATGCAATTTCAAATTAAACTTTTTGAATCTCTCAAGGTTACAATTAGCACATTAAATATAAAAAAATTGATACAAATTAAGGTTGAGTTCATACCAAAGCAAAGAGAAAATAGGCTTAGTTTTACTAAACGAGGTTCGGCGCGTTTCGAGGTATACAATAAGACATTTAGGCTTGTTGTAACTAGTCAATGTTTTTAGATAACGTAGTGATAGTATTGCAAGTAACATCCACTTGCTTATTATATCCTAAGATGGCAGTGTGTTGCCATGTTCTTTACATTTGTGGTGTGGTATGTTATGTTTGTACACCTAGTACAGTTACATTAAATAGCATGCTTCGGCATATACTAGTGAGGTGATTATTTATACAAACCAGCTTGCCCCGGTCAAACCAATGGTCACCTACGCATCAGGCAGTTTTCCTCAATGCTGGACAGATCAAGAAGAATCTGGTAGAAACTAGAGTTTTAGGGAGCTGAAATTAGGAAACGTGTCTCTCACCTTCCTGTAGTGGTGTTTCATTTGTCAGTTGTGACATCCAGATGCCTATTACTGTTAATATTTAAGTTACTTTTTCATATGTTCTAAACTGAATAATGAATGAAATAAAACATCTCAATTTTGAACTGTTGTAAAAATTTAAACGCTGCAAAATTGTAGAAAATTATTTAAGAACATCGAACATGCTTTTAAAAAGGAGACAAATCATTCTCGCAATTAAAGAGTATCCACAAAATAGATCTTCAAATACATTTATAGAGTAAACATTAATATATATGCTAGGACGAGTTACTGTTAGGTCCGCACAGTCAGCTTGGAGAGAAGTGCGATCTCATCCGCTTATGCCAGGATGATATTTTGGCGTGTTGCCTAACCAGGCAGGCGTAGTCAGGAGTAGGGCGAAATCTGCTTAACAATGCAGGCTGATAGGTAGAAGAATAGGTAAATAGGTACAAAGAAGTAGTTAAGGAAGAACCAACTCCAAGGCCTGCACATTTGCCAGATCCTCTTTGGACTTCTATTTGTTGGCACAAGTAAAAGCCCCACTGCTTTATGCAACGGAAATTCCAAATGCTTGGACACTTTATAAATCCTGAAAAAGCATTCCACAACGTTTTGGAAGAGTGCCCATTATTCGACAGCTTATGGGGGTGTTCGAAAACTTCGAAGCATTTTTATGTGATTAACATTTTTAGCACGTTCTATGAACTAACCATATCAAAAACTAAACTGAATGTTTATTTGCAAAATGCTCTTTTCAAGTACAGTTCATACATGAATTTGTATATCTCTGAGGTTGTAATTGGAACTAGACTCAAATGTTGCAAACGAGTTCACTACTGCATCACTTGCTTCCTTGTTCCAAGCCTTGTTACAAGCTTGTAAAATAATGTACATTAAAATCCGTTTTAACTGGAAAAAGTAGCTTTCATGTCGTTTAAACCCTGGATAAATGAAGTCAGGATTTCTTCTTGCAAAGCACTTGTAGCACTTCTATATTGTGAATTAGGAAGCTCGTACTGCAGTCGTGATAAAGGGTTATTCAGTCACACTAGCTGTAGGTATTTATTTAAGCACGAATGCACTCTTGCAGCCAGATTGCCAGAATAACCTTGTGTTTTCTGCAGTCGCAGATATCAGGATGTTGTGATAATATCTTGACTGTTAGCCGAAATTACCCTTTTATTAATGTTACTACGTGATGTTGCACTTAATTACCAAGTTAATTGGTTGGCTGGTCAGTTGGCACAGATTAGTGAGATTGGAAGACATTCTAATAAATAACGGCGCTGCTTTAGAAAGTTTTAGATTGATATCGCGCAACTCACTGTATTTTTGCAAGTATAATTGTAATGTTCATCTTTGTGGTACGAGTTTTAAGTGACGTCTAGATTTTACTATAGCCTAGGGCACAGAATAGTTGACAGATGGCTAGGGAAAGTAATGTGGAGTTAACACACCAAATTTGTACTTATAAAATGTTCACAGGGTATAGGACCAGTGCCCACCCAGCATCGCTACGCTAGGTAGCGAATCCTGGACTAGAGAGCCAACTTTCCGGCTGGGGGTGCTATGATGCTGGCCACTTCTATCGGTTGGATGATCGCCCACCTCAGCCTCGTGTATGTGGGTGTGAGGCCGGCAGTCGGGTTGGCAGGCTGTAGCTGGCTTTGGCTGTTTGTTCGTGGGTTACATTTTAAAACGACCTTCAATTAAAAATACTACCAAAGTCACATAAATAAATTTCTCAGTAGTGTAACAGGGAAAGAAGACAATTTGTGAAATACAGCATAGCAAATATGTTATTAAGGACGTATGTATAAGCGGACTGTGTAACTTTAACTTACGAAAGTGAAAAGATTGCAGTGATTGCACTGTCTTTGTGTCAGAGCAGGGGTAATGTGATATTGACATCAAGGACTAAACTACATACGTTTCGCAGTTCTGATAAATTTAATTCTTAAAATATTCAGCCAAATGGCATACTTTCTTCGTGTCCGTATCGTCTTAGATCAGTTTTTGAACTAGTAGGGAATTATAGTCATATGCCATGCTACCCGTTATCTAACTCTTCTAGTTGGCTATTTAACCATTCTGAATGAAATGTGGGTCGAAAGTTTATTATTCATCAACTTTTTTGTATATAATTCCCACAATTACACACACGTTACATATTATATAGTTAAATTTCACAATTTAAATGGGTAATAATGCTGTAAAACAAAAATTCCCATCCTCTAAGCAAAAATTATACCCAGGACCTTTGTATTTGAACCTAACGTTGTGATCATCAGCTCACAGAGACAGTTCCAGATATTTTCTGTTGGTATAAATATTCCTGCATGACTTTGTAATCATTCTTCGAAAGTGAATCCGCTGTAAAAGCTGCACGAATCTTAGCTATATGTTTCCAGTTGGAACTGTATGTGAGGGTTGACGCATATACTTAAGATTAGATTAAATGAACCGCAGTAGATCTTTGAGAGCCACTTTCGTACGAGGGTGGCGGGCAATCCTCGATTTAAAATTACCTTATGTTGTATGATAGCTTAGGAGAAACTTTGCAACTGGTATCTTTATCAATATCGTTGAAAATATGCTCACTCTATCTGGCTTCCTTCCTGTGAGGAAGTCTGCTTTCCTGCATGCTGTCTATGAAGGACAAGACGGCTTATACCTGCAGAATTGTATCTGGAGAAAAAAGGAAGAAGTCGGTTGTCTAATGACAGAGCAGCTTGGGGAAGGCCACTCTTAATGGAAGTGGATGTTTAATTAGCAAGCTGTACCAAGATATGACCCCGGGATGTAAATAAAATTCATCGTGACCGGCTTCCTTTTTACATTATGTGCAGCCTTTTGCTGACCTCCTGTTGAGTTGGGCATTAATCAAGTTTTAGCGTGAAAGGTTTTTGTATCAGCGAGTAATATATCATTGTACATTGTCCATATTACACGAACGTCTTTGATAATTGCCAGTAATCATTAAGAAATACCCTCCAGCAGTACTGATTCTTTAATTCACGTTCATACTCGAAAAGATGTTTTACTTAAAAGTAGCTGTTTCCGCTCCTGATTAGCGTTTAGCTTTTAAAACTGTTCACATGCCATAGTTTTTCACTTCGTTCATTAATTCACCAAAGAATTGATAGCACTTCAGCATCAGAATGAGTGCCTTACAGGATGCCATTGTGTCGCAGACTTATGAGACAGTTATCATTGCATTTCCAATTATTATGGATCCCTATGAATACACATTTCAACTTCAAGCTACCCTCGGAACAATGTTTCTGTTTGATTTTATGAAGCACTATAGCAGTACAAACATTCACTTCAGGAATGGTACGGATTGACAGAGTTGTGGGAGAAGCATAATGGGAATTTATAATAGTTTTTAATTTATTTTAACGCCAGACGAATAATAGACCACACTGAAGTTAACAGTGTTGATACAGTTATTAAACAATGGTGGTGATCACTTTTTATCATTGGATTCGCTTGCTACAGCTATCTCTGCATCAGCACTATTTTTGCCTTTATACCAGGTTTAAATGTCTACTTTGTAACATAACGGTGCCTTCTCATTGTTTATTATTATTATTATTATTATTATTATTATTATTATTATTATTATTATTATTATTATTATTATTATTATTATTATTATTATTATTATTATTATTATTATTATTATTATTATTATTATTATTATTATTATTATTATTATTATTATTATTATTATTATTATTATTATTATTATTATTATTATTATTATTATTATGATTATTATTATTATTATTATTATTATTATTATTATTATTATTATTATTATTATTATTATTATTATTACCCAGGCAACCTTGATTTGTGGTCGACAACATGGGGCTGGGTTGGGTTTTCTCCGGGTCCTCCGGTTTCTCCCGCCTTAATTCCACCTTCATTCCATCATTCATTTCACCCTCATACAACTGTCCACGACTCTCTCTGTCATCCCAAGTGTTAGGCTGGCCACTCAACCCTGGTTTCCTCTATCAGGTCAGTGCTTCGGCTCTCTCGCCTAGACTTTCCGGACTTCGGAACCCGAACAACTCCTAACACTGGGTTAGGTGATGCAAGAGAGGAATTATTATTATTATTATTATTATTATTATTATTATTATTATTATTATTATTATTATTATTATTATTATTATTATTATTATTATTATTATTATTATTATTATTATTATTATTATTATTATTATTATTATTATTATTATTATTATTATTATTGATCATCATTTCTAATCCCCATGAGTCATTCTAATACTTTTTAATAGTCAGAATGCTTTCGAACATGGTTATTTGCTGCAATTTGCTGGCCGTTTTGGATTATGGAATAATGCAGTTAAGTAATCCCGGATCATTTTAGATCAGCTCATTTGCGTTCCAACTTTCATGTGATGCTGAAGCATAATTTTTATAAGGATTATGATGAGATGATCTCCAAGTGGATTATCTTGAAGCAATATTTTATACACATATGATGTTTGAAGATGCTATGATGATGCACCAAGTTGTGGCACCATCTTAAAACAGGATTATTTGTGATGGAGGTGGATGCAGACTAATTTCTCACCGTTGGTGACGATCTTGAAGAAATCTACAGGTTTCTCCTGCAACTCTGGATAATTAGGTCCATCTGTAATTCTTGAGCGATGAGTTCTTTTTCTTTCCCAGGGTCGCGGTAACGGAGCTGATGAAGTATTTCAACTTTTGAAGAATGAATAATACTTTTCTTGTTCAAAGATGGAAATCTAATTCCTCATAAACAGTTTTAAATTCTTTGATACAATTCTAAATATTAATAGTGTAGTCTATTTACAAACAGCGGTTGATATAGCGATGAACTATTTTCTTGCGCACACGCTACACATGCATCTTCGATGTACACACTCGGAGAGACAAATACACGACATTCATAAGCAGAAGAACAAAACTTTTAAAACATTTAACAACTTATCATATTACGTTGTCATGGTTACACCATTACCTACTGTACATTACTTCTTTATTTTATTACAAATACAATTTAGTAGAAGCACTTCAATCATGCAAAACAAAAGGCATAGTTCTTTTGAAGTGGCCATTTCATAATAAACTTCTTACCGTGCAGTCGAGCCTTTTACTATATTTTCTATATTAGGCTGAAGATATAATTCGTATCGTTTTATATTCTTGAAGTTTTGGCACATACTATTCTTTTCGGACAGTAAAAATCCCCGAGGATTTTTTCTAAAGATTTGAAATATATAAAGTACTGCAACTTATTCATAAAATGTGTAATTACATCGTTATATGTAGTTGAGTGAAAAATCAGGTAGTTTGGGGTTTATTCACTCAAAAAGTGGAGAATGCTCCAGGATGAAGCTACGCACAAAAGAGGTGTATATTCATATATGTTCGAATAGAGAAGCAGTCCGTGGGCGGTTCCTGAAGGTGAAATGACCGTAGAAGGACATCCACATCCATCAGCTTATTTGTATAATGAATGCAAAACAGGAAATAAAAACCACAGCATGCCTCTAGGGGACGAAAAGAGTGTAATTGAAGGTTAGCGAACGTAGTGCTACTCACAGTTTTGTTTCCAGACATGTTGTAATTTGCTAAGGGCTGTCAACTGTGCGAAAATG
Source organism: Mantis religiosa (assembly GCA_030765055.1). Lineage (NCBI taxonomy): Eukaryota > Metazoa > Arthropoda > Insecta > Mantodea > Mantidae > Mantis > Mantis religiosa. The sequence goes on from CM060957.1 coordinate 96,606,399, forward strand.
TTTCCCTTAAGCTATTTATCTCGGCCGTGACATTCTGCTTCCAGGAAATATATGCAAATGGTAATCTAGTTTCAAAACCCACGCGGAAACTTTTAGAAGTTTGTAATACTAGTATTTTTCACCTTTTGATATTTCTAAAAGGACAAACAATGAGAAAATAAGTAAGAACAGGCTTGCAGAGGCGATTTCCTTAAACTCACCGAAAACACTAGTAGTTCATCCTGTTAGTCTGAACCTTGAGAGGATTTCATAAGTGACCAAATATAGAGCGTTTATGTAAGGGTTTCTGTACATAACATTCCATTTGTTCTTCTGTTCTTTACTTGTCACGTTTTAAAATATCTTGATGTTTAGTGTTTTTAGTTTGGTAACCCATTAGTTCTGATTTTACATTTAACGCCGGAGTTACATCTGTAAACACGATATTTGAGGTTGTACAACGCTGTAAGCCAAAGTTTATCTGGACTGAGAGGGAAATTTTCCCGGTTGTTATCGGCCAGTACTTGCGCCATCGACTAGCCGATATCCGCTCTAGCAGTATCGTGTGTAATTATGCAGTATACTTTCTCTATTTTTTTCAACATATTCTGTTAAAATGCGTTGCATCGAGGCTTTGGATATTTACAAGATATCTCTTTAAAAATCTTATGCTTTTCAAAACATACAGTAATAAAGTCAATGGAAAACTTAAGTTTCTATGGCGTCTTCCATAATGTAAATGTTCAGACTTATTGGGGAATGTGCTTTGTTGATGCAATCATACATTTGTAGCCTTCAGTTTACGTAAGCCTTCAGCTGTAATAGAATATTTTTTCTAATTTAATTACACTAGGGAACTTTTGAGTAAACAAATAGGCAATACATGAGAGAAAAATCCTCTTTAACATTTTATGAAATATATGTTTTAATGTTCTGTTAAAAAGATTTGGAGTATTTTCGCTTTATTAGCTTTCATTCAAATGAAATACAACAAATTGCAGGAGTTAATAGAATTGAATAATTTAAACACAACGGAGGGAAAAACAGAAAGAAGAGAAAAATAAGCTACTGATTTTTCTGTAATGTTTGTATGTCACCAGAAACAACATTGGTCAAAATAAATAGAGGGCGTTTAATTTCGCACTTGAGGAGATGCATTTTGGTCATTTTGGAAACGTCTAGAAATATCAATGGACTTATAACACTTATAAAAAGGAGCCGCGATCACCAGTTAGAGTGTAATGGGAACTGAGTATCGTGTGCCTGCAAATTTATTTTGAAAGTGAACTCTTTGTGGTTGTGGCTGACAAACTGGAAGATTGTGATTGCGTATGTAACGTAATTGTGCTACTGTAAGGGTTGACCAAAGTATATTTCTACGGAAATAAAGAACATTTTGAATTTCTACAAATTGGACTTTTAATTCTACGAACCTACAAAGTCACATTATTATGAAAGGAAAAAGTTGTAAATCTTAATAGAAAGTGATTTCCATAAAATGCGAATACTTAGCTAAACTATCATGAAGAATATAATGAAGAATTACATTTTTAACACGTGCATTGAATTCTACACTATGCTAAATGTTCTTCCCATGATGATAAGAAACCTGGTTTAGAACATTATTTTGCCTGTCTCGATAGATTACACTCAAGCAGATATATTTTTAAGCTTGGTTTTTCAATATAATTTTTTTTTGTCTCACTTCCTCGACAATGCTGGTATTAGGAATCGCTTGGGTCCTCTCAGGGCAAGGGACCCGAAGCACATTGACCTGGTGAGATCAGGGTTGGGGGCTCGGCACAACACCTGGGATGAATGAATGATGGTGGAAGGGGGGGGGAGACCCGGAGGAAACCCACCCCACCGCCCTGTTGTCCACCATAAATCCCACTTTGCGGTCGCCTGGGATCGAACGCGGGCTGCCTAGGTGAGAGCCAAGCGGTCTAACCACTCAGACATGGCGCGGCCCAATATAAATTTCTTGGAAATAATAATACGGGCACAACAATGCATTATATAATATTTTCTATGCATATTAAGGATTCATTTAATTTTATTTGATGCTGCCACAAAATTATATAGTTTAATTTATTCTGGATAAGTCAGAAATGCCTTTTAGCGAACCAATTTGCCGAAAAGAAAACAAATTTTACACGTGCAATTTTAAGCGAAAAACAACTCATATTAGATAATGCTGGATAACGATGTGTTGATCGCGCACCCAGAAAAAGAGTTGCAAATCAAGGCCTGAAGTCACACATAAAGATTGAGGTGCGGTCCAAGAAGCCGGGGTGAGAAATGCCGCATACAAGCTTTTAACGATCGCTTTCAAGGTCACAGCGAAGCTTGTTGCGGAGTCTTGGCATGTGAAGATTTATTTCTAAGCTGTAAAGTAACACGCTCATAGTAATATCGTCTTTCTTTCGCAACATATACTCGGCGAGAGTTTTGATTGTTTGTTTTTTTTTTTTTTTTTTTTTTTTTTTTTTTTTTTTTTTTTTTATTATGTGCATGATAGATATACAGACTTTTGTGTTGAGGTATAACAACTGTAAGCTGAAAACTATTAAAAATAATGAAGGTGTTGTTTACAAATGTACAGTGAAAATTGTTATTTTTTTTTTTTGTATAGGCGGTAACGGCGAACTGAATTCAGGATGTTGAAGTAACGTATTTACGTATTTTATAATCTGCCTGGTTGAAACAGTTTTTTGTTGTTTTAAGTATGAATTAATCCAGAGCAAATGTCGATAGTAATTGTAAGAAACTCGATAAAACGGAATAATACGGAATAGTAACACTTTCTAATTGATTCCCGAAACTCAAAGAACTGAAATATTTTGTGAAGGCGTACATTTTCGTGGCCATTATCAATAGGTCCATCTAAGTTACATAAAACTTTTGATTGAAAAAAGAAGAAAGAAGGGGAAAAACGTAATGATGGTAAGGCTTGTTAAGAAATTGATAGCTTCAGTGGTTCTAGAAATGAATTGACTGCGGTATTTGTTTAAAATCTTTGTCATTTCGGATTATAATATTAGTATGAGAATAACGATTTTGGCGCCAAAACCTTTGCATTGTCCCCAGTGTTAAGCAATAAGAAAAAGCTACGTTCAAATTAATTTTAATCAACTGAAATTGCTGTTTATGCTACTGCCTAAGAAAGTAGTGCAGTTCTGACCCATAGGCAAGGCTGTTATTTTGGTATACTAATTAGGAAATATTTAATATATTTTGTTCTAACCACTTTATTCTATTAATTTGATATAAGTGGATATATCAATCCTTATATATTATTATTAATGGCGTTTTGGACCAATTTAACGACAACCATATTGGGGTAATACTTAACGCACGGCCGCTGCATCCTGAGCCTCCTTCCACATAAGACATCATGGAGAAGTCCGGCGAGTATGAAATGTGTAATCTGCTTGCCGCTTCTCCCCTGCACTTAGACATGATTTGCGGGATTGGATCGTGCCTCGAAAATTTGAGTCAAGAATTTCTGTGGTACATTTCCAAAATCCAAAATACTGTAAACACTCTTAAAGCCACTGAAGTTTCATTTTAATACTGTTTTGAGTTTGAAAACAAAACATTTGTCAATGTGTCACATGAAAGTTGGGTTAATATTCCTTCATCCATAACATTTAAAGGGTGTTTACAATTGCATATGTTAAGTTGAACCATACATGCACGTGCAGTGCAACATTTCTGCTCATAATTTTTAAACTGAAGTGGTGTTTTTTTAATTTTACGTCTTCCAACGTTGTCATATCGGACGATGAATGAAACGGGTGAAATGATGCTCAAATGAGTCTGGGGTTCATGGAGCTTAGAGTTAACCGACATTCGTCTTTCAGAATAAGGGAAAACCCCGAAAAAAACCTTATCCAGGTGACTCACCCTGACCGAGATTCGAACTCGGGACCTCTTGAACGTGAGGCAGACACTCTACCGAGGTGGGCTTAAACTGAGTTGTAGCACCTGGAGTTCGGATAATCATTTGGAGACATTTTATGAACATGCATAGAGTTCTATGTTTGGATAACTTGTCAATGGCCTAATATGTTACTTTTAGGGAAAGCTGTTCCAAGTACTGCATTCATTTTGTTGTTTTTACGTTTTTATTTGATGATGCTTTTAAGGGCTTCAGCCGAGTAACCACACATATAAACACCGAGGAATTATAGTGGCCGAAAGCTTTGAATGTCTCCACAAATGTTTCTCTTCTTGCAAAACTATCAACTTGTAAACATCCATAGAAGTCATATATTAATACATAGATAAGTAATTGCGCATTTAATGATTAAAATATCCTATGAGAAGATTGAAAAGAAGGAAATTTCAGTGTGATATCTCTCTAGCATGACGTTTATAACAGAATTGCAAGTTGAATCACTGAAAAATCGCATTTTTCCTGGATTCTGTGTTGGTGAATTTAACAGCAAATAGTTCATTGACGATTCCGTTATATCACTAAACTTTAGGCGTGATGACCGATATCTATATTTACAGCGATACTTAGCTCTAGAGGGTAGTCGTTTGGTTGCGTGATTAAATTCCCATGTTTAAACTCGGTGCCTGTACATCGATCGCAGCCGCTCAGATTCTTATCATAGGCATGCAGTTTCTATGAGTATATCTGGGTACGGATAGAGAGAATGTTGTACATGCCAGTTGTACACCATATTTCACTTGTTCATTGGTATTTGCAGATATAACATTCACAAATTCCCTAACTTCAATTTCAGTAAGTTTTTGATAAATGCCCTATTGAAATTTCAGTCGCCTGCATCTTCTCATGAGGCGCCACATTTGAGAAATATTGACTGACGTTCATAAATTTAATTGAAATTTAAATATTTAGTTCTCTTTGTTATTGAAACTGCAAGACACACTATTATATGGAACTCAAGAGCTTAACTATTTAAAACGCCTTGGGCAATTCACAACACTTTGGGCCACAGGTGCTGGGTGTAGCATATCTGCTGCCCTTAGTGCACAGTTTAGGTAACACCACATAGGTGAAGTCATAAGAGAGACTGAACTGCCGTGCAAGAAAGCTGAGACATTCGAATATTTATTAGAATAATTTAAAGAATGATTCGGTTTACAAAATAATTTTTCATTTGTATTGTAACTTTGTCTAGTTTTTCAATGTGACTTCACGTAGTTTGTCAATAATTAATCCAGTTCACTTCTGAGACTTCACTTAATTACTTCATAAATGTGAACTAGTTCCATTTGTCACTATCACTTCATTTTCATCCCGACGTAATGAGATGTGCATGATGAAACCTCTTCTTCCGGACGGCTCCCCTTTCAGGGATCGAACACAAAACGTTTCGAATCCCTTGCAGGTCGTCAGTCGTCGCCAACTCGTTCGAAGAACTGGGCTTTTAAAGACACCCGCTTCGCGAGATTTCAAGGGCTTATGTTGCCCTTGGACGTTTCCTTACAGTTCCAGAGCATTCGATGTTTAGAAATACCAGAAGATACGAGATTATCTGGCAATAACACTCATCATGCTGACACTGGGGGAGCGTGCGACTTATCTTTTTAGCTTTCTGACTGACTGGTGCGACCTTCCAAAGTACAGCGTCACTGTATTATGAAAACTTGGTCAAAATTAACATATTTATTTATCAATTTTCTATTCATGTTTCGGAAGTTAAATAGTCTATCTTATTTTCTTGGTGGAGACCAATTACATATTTTGAGTCAAGTAAAGCAATTTTGGGCGCAACTTTATGAAAAGCATGATCTGAACTCGAGTAACAAGTTTTTTGCACCATACTGTACATGGAGTCCAGTCTACAACATGTGCTTCCAATTACATTTTAATGCTTGTAGTATAAGCTGGCACAAAAATTTGATTTCGTATCAACTTCTATCTCGTAGGTAAACTGTAATTTTATATGGGGGTGGTAAAAAAAAATTATAAGCAATTTTCGATCACACTTGCGGAGCCAACATAGCGCTGTTGATGTTTTAATTTTTTTTTTTTTTTTCAGATTAATCCCAGGATAAGTTGCAAAACGCCTAAACGTTGCAGTTAAGGTTTTTGTTTTGTAATATTTGGAATGAAGTGTACGTGCAAAGGACACAAAGCGCTTCAGGTGTTTTAAAGATTTGTGAAGATAGAAGTGCAGGGAAACGTGCGAATAAACAATGAGTAGACGGGGCGACAAGGATAGAACAAATAAAGAATGCAAAAAATAATAAAACGCAAAAGATACCTATCTCGGAGAAGATGAAGAATAGGCTGAAAGAGGACTTTTGTTACGTGTGTATTTAGCAAAACGTGCTTAGGAATACAAACAGGCAAGCACCTGTGACATTAATATGCAGAGATAAGTATTTACAAGTTGATGCTGAGATTCGTCTTGGTTTGTACCACAACACTTAATCTTCATTTATCATGTTGAGCCGAGTAGGAGACCAAAGCGGATTGCCATATTCAGCCTTGAATTACGAGGAACATCGGTGAATGCCAGGATGCTAAATGCTATGCACAATATGGTTAGATATCTGCATAAGGTGAACATTTATTTTAGAAAAACAAGAGTTTTACACTAACAGTTACTCACTCCTAAGCAATTTGAAAAGGATTTTGCGAGTTAGCCCTTTTAAGATGAATGGTTTGGTATTTAGAAATGCAATGTATTATCCTTATATCTTGGATTTAAACCGGATGATATTTTTTACAGTGGAAGTAATTTGTCTTATGCAAATAAAAAAAAATCCTCGCTTTAATTCACATTACCTTCTATGATCTTTTATCATTTACTTGTTTTTCTTGCTTATAAACTGCATACTTGAAACTATTTTTGAGTCTGCTTTATGCTAATACAGACGAACTTTTTTTTCAGAACTAGTTTAATTACATATTTCATTATGGATGTAATTCTGGCATATTAACAGTTCATTATATAAGATATTAAATTTGGATGGCGCATTCATATCCCAGTAGCTAGCACAAGAGCGCATATTTTCTGAGAGACCTAAACTTTGTTGATATGTTGGAACTCTAACCGTAATCTTTCTCAGAAAACTCTAGAGTTGTTGATGTCAGACACATTGCTTATATCAACATTCTCGTGCAAGTATGGCTATTCCAGCGTAGTCTACTGCTTCATTCCAGGAATTAAGTAATCCTACTGCTCCATTCCAGTAATTAAGTAATCCTAACTTAAGTAATTCTAACTGTATGAACTGTCTAAATACATCTTCAACTGACTACATTCTTATTGCACGTAAGCCTACCTAGCCAAATGTGGCTTTCCTTGCTGAAGGAAATATGCTGTTTGCTAATTTTGCTTCATATTTAAAAGTTTTACTTGTATTTTTTATAAATATATTTTTATCTTATTTTATTTGCGAATATGCTATCGGAGTTGAAGTTTGCAAACACTGATGGTACACCCAATGGTGCATCATTTCATATTGGTGAATCCCCAACTTACAGTGGGGTATGATAGTGGCTGCTATGGAGCTATCGGAAGTTGTCTTCAAATATTTATAGTTACACATAATTTATTTTAGAATGTTGTTCATGTTTTAAATGTATAAAAATGTAACCATTTACACATGGGGGAACATTTCAAAATATTCATACGAAATTCAATGCCTGCTGATTCACAATCGTTTTCGAGTTGAATCTATCCAAAAGTTTGGCACACTCTGGCAGGATATATTGCTAACCTCCTGTGAAGTATGGATTATTACATAGCAACTCGAGATGCTTACATTTTCCCAATTGTGGTGAAACCATAAAGGCAAATCAAACATAGCACCAGTGGACTGAATTAAGTCCAAGGGCACGTAGGTTGCAGAGTATTTAAAAACAAGAGGTGTAACACACCTATGCAACGTCACGGCCCAAAATGTCACACATCGCATTGTTCCCTGAACTACACTTTCCCATATTAATAAGTGTACGTCATATGTTACTTCACGCTGCGGCAGCTACATCATCGAGGTCTCCACCCATCGCGGCGCCTGCCTTGGCCAAGAACAGCTCAAGAAATTCTATATGTAGGTAACTTTAGCCGTGATTTCATATCCCGGGTCACCTTGAAGAATTAGCTATTTATTATTATTATTATTATTATTATTATTATTATTATTATTATTATTATTATTATTATTATTATTATTATTATTATTATTATTATTATTATTATTATTATTATTATTATTATTATTATTATTATTATTATTATTATTATTATTATTATTATTATTATTATTATTATTATTATTATTATTATTATTATTATTATTATTATTATTATTATTATTATTATTATTATTATTATTATTATTATTATTATTATTATTATTATTAGCTAATATTTTGCGAAGACATGTTATCAGTATAATAAAGCCATTTCTATAAAATCATCAAGCATTGTCTAACTATTGTAACCGAACCACTTGCCTAAAATACACACATAAATCTTCTTTTGTCCAGGAAGCCCCAAGAGTTGTATTCCTGGTCAAATCTCGGTATCAGATTTTTGGATGTAATACAATACTTCCTCTAAAATTGTAGGGGAAGTAAAGAGATAGCTTTTTCCGATTTTTGTATATCCTGAGGGGTGTGAAGTGTCACATTACTAAGTACGTTGTATATATTTTATGTGGATGTAAGCAAACTACTAGATGTGAAATACCTCATATCTGAGAAGTCAACCCGCCTCGGTAACGTACATGGTAGCATGTTTGCCTCACGTTCAAGAGGTCCCGACTTCGAATCTCGTCAGGGTGAGTTATCTGGATAAAGTTTTTTCCGGGGGTTTCCCTTATCCTGTAAGACGAATGTTGGGTAACTAAGCTCTATGGACCCTGGACTCATTTGAGCATCATTTCATCCATTCCATTCATCGTCCGATATGACTTAACGTTGGAGGACGTAAAATTACAAAAAAACAACAACAAAATCTGAGAAGTCAGCATTGGCCTTTTCAACTCTGTCGTATATTATTATTATTATTATTATTATTATTATTATTATTATTATTATTATTATTATTATTATTATTATTATTATTATTATTGATTAACATCCTCCAAGATACGTAGGTCATATCAAACGACGAATGAAATGTATGAAATGATGCTCAAGGGAGTCCAGAGTTCATAGAGCTTAGAATTACCACAGAGTCATCTTTCAGGATAAGGGAAAACCCCGGAAAAACCTTATCCAGATAACACACCCTGACCGAGACTCGAACCCAGGACTCCTTGAACGTAAGGTGGACATGGGCAGTTGTTTATTAATGAATTTAAGCAGTTATAACGAAAGCTTATATTCTATCTACTTCCAGATAATCGAAATAACCCTTTGCACAAATACCTACTTACAGATACAAAAGAAAAATAATTTGTTATTTTTAAATGACGTATTATCAATAGGATTAATTGTCTTCCTACCAGAAACAATCAAATACTTATGAACTGAACGCTACACGGTGACATAAAAATCTGATTTGTTTCCATGCAAATACGAAAAAGAAATGAAAGTCGAAGGAAAACCCCATATGGCCATCGAAGTGTCAAAGGATATGAAAAGAAAGACAAAGTGTTGAACAATGCCGGCCATTAACAACGGCATTTGGAAAAATAGCGTATGCCACAATAATTATTTGATTTAAACTGTGCGTTTTAAAGAGATTGCATTTTCTGTGCAATTCGTTCTCCATGACTTTATACGAGACGAGGTAAGGATATATGAATAGTCCCCGAATGATGGGCACTCTACAGGATATTCCAGAAAATTCAAGATATGCACTTTAGTTGACATGTGACTGACTACGTTTAAATATGTGCATTTTAATACAAATCGTTAAGTGCCTTTTTTTTAAAAAAAAAAATAAAAAAATTTGAAGAAAGAGTAGTTGGAACGGGTGAATTTTATGGAAAATCGTACTGTTTCATATTTGGTGGATAATAAACTTAATTACCAAGTTGGTATTAGCCACTTTTTGTTTTGGGTTATTTTGTTGTGTATATACAGATTCAGTGGCCCTCAAACCACGTTTTTCGATGATATCTGTATTTTATTTTGGCGGGGAATGCCGTACCTTCTCTACTACTGTATGTACGTGGTAGAGTGAAGTAGGAAAGTGGAAAAGCGGCTCGCTGAGACCATGAATGGGAAGAAATCTGCAAGTATCAGTATTCCCAGAAGGGAGTTTGACATGCAAGGCAGCGCAGGTAAATGATTTGGCATTCCTTAAGCATTCGTATAGCATCCCACAGTAGCTGTACACATTTGTGTAACATCATCCCACGGCGGAAACTTTCTTTGGACTCTCATGCCGACCTGGACATGTGAGTCATGTTTTTGCAGTAAACCATAAAGGTATTCACATGCACACTTAATTGAACTGCATTTCCAGGAGGAATACTATATTCAGAAACTGGATATTCTATAATCTGTAGCAAACTAGAAGGATCTTGTTATAACAGTGTTTACCAATGTTTACTTACCTTTCTTCTGGGCTAGCTGTAAAAACTTAAGATACCACATAATCAGGAAGTTTTTTCTGACAATGGTGTGGATCATTACAGTCGATATGTGTCTAACCACAACACTGTGACTAGGTGGAAAATTTAAATCAGATAGGATTCCAGCCTCTGATCTTCGGCATGTACGGTGACTAATGCCCGCAAATGCGCATCAGGTAAGCCGAAGATCCATGGTTCGATCTTGGCCAGGGCATTGAATTTTTACAATGTGGTTAAATGTGCTTTCTTATAATGGGGTTGGGGAGGAACTCGTGAGTCCTCTTACATTTAGCAGCGTCTTGTTGGAAAGCTCTGTAAAATCCTGGATTACACGATTGTTAATTGTAAATTGCACAAAGTGAAAATGGAACTGAACCATTCATTTGTGGCAATGCTTTGAAAGATCTGGATATCTGCATCCATGTGATGAACCTCAAAGTAAAAATTTGAATCTAATTCGTTCATCTATGGCAGTGCCTTGCTTGTTCCCTTGATGAACCTCCAAAGTGAAATTTAGACTAAACTATTCGTTTATGGCTGTGCCTTGCGGATTTGGTTGTCATTGATGAATCCTGAAGGTTGATCGAAACCACTGCAGTTTGTTTCTCATCCTTTACAACTGAAATTTTCAGCCAGACGAAATAAGCCATGTTGTAAGGCATGGTAATGACAGCAAAGTTCTCATTTATAAATGAACACAAGCTAAATTGTCGTAATTAAGCTTGGGAAAGTCAATCTCTCATTCCATCAAAGCTTTTTTTGCAGATCTCATGTTAAATTTGTTGTATTCGAACCCTGCATGATGTTGAAGAATGGAATTATGTGCCGGGCATCTTCACTTCTTATTCCTTTGCACATAAGGTGATTTCAAGAAGGTTTATTTTGCTGCATAATAACTTTTTTGTTGTAATTTTTGTGGGTTCTTTATAAAATTCGTAGATAATAAGTACCATTTCACTAAACATTTAAAGCTGCCTTCCTTAAAGTTTAATTTTGACTCGCTACGCACAAGGCCTGTCCTGCACCGTGGCGTAGCGGGCTAAGGCAGCATGCCTTGGTCCCTGGCCCGGGTTCGATCCCACCCATGGGGTGCGGATTTTAGGTTCCGGCTATGGGACCGGTGCCCACTTAGCATCGTGAGGAAAGTGAGGAGCTTACGCTAGATAAGCGGCCCTGGTCACGGAAACCAACATTCCGGCTGGGAGATGCCGAGATGCTGACTATATCTCCTCCCCGTATCGGTTGGATGATCGTCCACCTCTGCCGTGAGTAAGTGGGCGTGAGGCCGACAGTCGGGTTGGTAGGCCTTGGTCCTCTAAGGGCTGTCGCGCCAGTGGTTGCCTTTAACGCACAAGGCGCCACCTAAAAATATAACGTTTTACCTGAAGCAGTTTGTAGTTTATACTGCTTTCCGTATAAATCATTGTTAACTTTGAATAAGATATATTCAATTTCTAAACGTCTCATCAAATTTTCTTCTAACATTGGCGTGAAGATGTTCAAGTTGTTTAATGTGGAGGTAGAATTCATATGTAAAGTAACATTTGAATGGGCTCGGTATTAGTCCTTAAACCCTAAAAAGATTTCCGGTACAGAAGCTTCAGTGTTTGTGCTTCTTTGTTTGAGTTTCTTGTTTTGGTTCCCGTATCAGTGATTAATCTCAGTACGTTTATGTCCATGGTAGAAGCTGCTTTGTTGTGTACAAGTAGGTTTGTCATCAGTGTTTTCTTTTCCTTCTTAGGCAGTCCGTTGTTGATTTCGTGTGTTGTCACAACTGATTCACCGAACAATACTTTTACTGTAGGCGAATAGATTTGTGAGTCGCCAAAGCTATGTGGGTAGAAGGGAAGTTAGCCATGCCAACGCAAATCTAGCACACGCCTACCTCCACAAACTTTCATCTTTTGGATAGTATCGTTTCTCGGAGAAATGTCTTAAGCCGCCCTCCCTCGTGTTAAAGTGGTGACGTCACGTTTAGTGTAATTTTTTACTCCTTTTTCCGTATTAGGTATTTGAGAAGTCACTATTTGTTTCCACGTGTGTGGTGAAGACAGAAGCTTAGTAAATTATATTCTGGTACGCGTCTTGTCTTTAAATATTGACGTAGGCGCTGTTTACAACGAAAAACCAGCTAACCTCTTTTGAACGCCTAAACACTTTCGCCCTTGCTACGCCTAATGACCTTGTGAATTGATCGTTTTTAATTAGCATGTGCTTCACACAGGACTGCCTTTCATTTGTTTTAAAGGTCCGTAATAGAATGTTTAAGGTAGTAATTTACCTTTTCTATTTCCGCACTTACTCAAACGCAAAAAGAAAATGAAAGGAAGGGGGAGTTTACAAAGGGGCGGGAGTGAAGCACAAAAAACAGGAATGGACGCTATAATACTTGTAATCGCACTATGTTGCTGGAGCTGTATATAAATTATTGGCTAATATAACGTTAGGTATTGAGCAGTTCCTCGCAATGCTTTTTTATGCATCCATTTTTTAAAGCAAACTCGTTGAAATGATACTTGCACCAGACATTTATCTGCTAAGTGTTGCAGTAGAATAAATTGGAACCGACCGGACCGCTTAGGACTTCAATTCTTTTGACATTCTTTGGCTTCAAAAATGCATCTCTTGTCCGCAAACAAAAAACACCAGTTTAATAGAAATAATATAATCTAGAACTCCATATTAGAATGTGCAGTAAATGCGAATTTGCAAGCACATTGCAATATGTTGCAAATATGCAAACCCACTAGCCATGATACGTTTCTTATCCTGTAAACGGAAGAAGTGCTAATAAGCTATGGTACAAATCGTGGTCCCGCTTGAGGTAGGATTTACTATTTTTGTGCTGTTATCGCGAACAATTCCATGACAGAGTCATCTTCGAAATATCCATGGCTGTCTACCAATTGAAAAATGTAGATAATCATACTACTTAATTAATTGTCCCCTCACTTTTTATGCCTAATCTATTCTTTTTTTCTTCTTTTTTGTGTTTCTCGCAAATTGAACTGGTAGATAAGTAACGCACGCGCGTTTCAGTGCAGTAAAAGTTAAAATTGAAGTAAATTCGATTAGTCTCCTTTCTAAACACGTCTTGGTTACTACATTACAGTAATTTAAATACCTACCTAGAAACTTTTAGTTTGTTATAATAAGAAAAAATGGGAAACACGCCATTCCACATGAGTGCCAATCCTTTGAGAAAAATACTTCAATTCCTTTGTTGGAACTTGTAATTCAAGAGTACTCAGATATATTACTCTCGTGCAAAAGGGCTTGCTAAGTTTTCTTTGAGGTGGACTTTGTATCAACCAGATTGCGAAATCTTTATAACCTGTTCTGGTGATATGGATCCGTACGCGCTCCCTTTTCTTCCCCTTCTTATTTGATTGGCCAATGTGCACCTTAGAATCTGATGACAAATAAGCCCTGTGCAGTTCAAGGCCAGATGATAAAAGCGTTAAAACTACCTACAGGTGTTTTCATTATCCTCAGAGGCAGTTTTACACTGGAGGGTCTTCCCGTCTTATTATTAACTATTTACATGAATTACAGATGCATTAATTGCTGCATAATATATTTAAATAATACGGCTAAAACTTTAATCGTATCAAATTCCGTTCGAATATGTTAGGGTATACTGAAGACAATTAAGGGAATTGTATGATACACCTGTTCTGGCAAGGAGAGGTGACTAATGCACGTGCAAAGCTATATGGAGCAGGTTTGTTTTCTAAAGAACCCCACGTTCCAGTCCAATCTCTTCATTGTGAAAGCACTTTCTACGGTTCAGCTTTAGACACATCTTTATCACTGTCAAACAGTTTCTCAATAGAAATCCGTCCATTAGTAAACATTCCTGGGTGATAAATTTCATCTGTATTTACTCTATCTACAGAAGTCCCAGCGCGGCAGCAGCTCAAAACAATCTCTGTTCACGACTACTTGATAGGCACACATTTGTAATTCTTTGATGCTATGCAATAGATTGTTGTTTAATTGTTTCTTAATCTCGGCAAAAAATATAGTATGACCGTAAACATATTTACATACTGTAAAGAAAGCTCTTTGTGTTGCTGAATATATTTGGGAGTTCTCTCTCGTCTACATTGGAATCATCCATTGAGCCTCTGTAAGTAATCTGAAGTAACAGTCCAAAGCAGCAACAGAGCTAGAACATCCAGATATATCGTCTTTAATTTAATGCTTGTAGCAGGTGGAAAATTAGTAATCTGCCTTTTCTACGTTCTTTTTTCTCTTTACTTGCTGATAAAATTAACCTTCTTTAAATAAAAATAATGTAAATGTCATGTTAAAAAAATATTAACTAAAAAAGCACCGACTAATTGCAGAACTTTTCACTTTAGAACTCCAAGTCTCTTTTCTCAGGTTGCGAAGCAGGTGGTTGAAGTAGTATAATGTTTATTAGATATTAGACATTAAATTTGGTTATAAACCTTCTTATTAGTATCTGAGTCGATCTATTTTTATTTTCGTAACAGACATGGAATTGGAAAGATAAAATCGGACTGAAAAATTCAATTCCATAACCGGAATATGAACCACTATCTCCTTCGGTCTCCGTCCAGTTGCTCTAACCACTGAGTTACCATGGCAATATGTCAGCGCGAAGCTACCCCTCCTTTAACTCCAATGGTCATATCGGCGGCCGTTCTCTTTTGGAAAATCTCGAAGGTGTTAACTCGTATTCGTCGGGTTTTAATCATTAAATCATGCACACATTCACACTGTCATTCACACTTCCAGACTCTGGGGAAGATGAGGAATTATCTTGGTCGCAGAAAAATCCCCACCCCACCGCCGGGAATCGAACCATGTACCCCTAGCACGCAGGCAGAAATTTAGATTTTGTTTTGAGGTTTAACGTCCTTTAACTGTATAGTTCATATTGGACGATGCTCAGATGAGTCCGAATCCAAAGAACTTAGTTACCCGACAGTCATCTCGCAGGATAAGAAAACAAAACGGGACAAAAGCTTATACGGTTAATCACTCAAACCGAGATTTGAACTCGGGACTTCTTGAATGTGATATACGTACTTAATATAAGTAGGAGAAGTACTGCATTCCATAAGAAATCCGATATCGAGACTTCACTAGAACTACCTTTTTCTAAAACTGGCTGTCGACTTTAAGTAATTTACCAATACATTTAACATCTTGACAAATAAAACATATAATTTTATTTTCTGAGAATAGCCTCTTAGAAGTTCTTATAATTAGAAATAATTTTTGTTGAATCAGTAACAAATAGACAAAACGCACCACATAAAGAGAGTGCAGAACCTTAAAACGCGTCTTTTTTTTTTTTTTCAAATGATATTTCTGTGACAGCAGAAATTGCAGAGTTATTACTTTATTAAGGGTATTCTGTAACTGCTGTGGTTCTCGCTGTCCCATCTATATTGGGTGAAGACTGATACATTTTGAGCAGAGGCCTCTTTATCAGACTGGTGATTATTTTAAATGCCTTAAATCTTCATCGCGAGACCACCGGCTTTACTTTCAGCCATGCTAAGCATTTTTACGTCCGAAAAAATCCATTAATAATAGCTTTTTACATGTTTCCTGAAAACATTCCAGCGAATGTAAAAACATATGGGAGGGTAAGTGCCGCTACACGTGTGTGGGTTTCCTCTTTAGGCTGCTATCATTGTGCCCCAGATACTAAGGTGAGAGAGAAACTAAACTATGTGGAAAGCAATTAATTGGCCCAGTCGAATAATGGTTTGTTTGGCGAAGCAGGGAATACGAACGGTTGTCGGCGCCATATGGTCTAGCCGCAATGCATCATCATTACGTGTTTGGTGTAAACGGTACGTTCCCACGCCAATGAAGTTGCATCCGACGGAGAATCACCAAGTGCTTCACCGCCATGCGGGTCAAGGAAACAAAGCAATGCTTATGTAGTGTCGTGCTGAAGTCAGCCATTCAAAGCGGCAGGTCAGGAATCTAAATTGGATAGCGGTATCATCTGTAGAAGGACAATGCATAAGACTAGCTGGTATTTTTCCGAACTAAGGGAACATCTTACAGAAATATCGATAATTAGATAACAGCAATTAATTGGTACTTTATATCCACATTGGTTTATATAGAATCAGAATAAAAACTAATAGTATATCACCCTTGTCCGGTAAAGCTTAATGTTCTCGGAGGGGTACCCTTAAATGGCGTACTATTTTGTGCATATAGAGCGAGTAACTCGCCGGCAGTTGGAGGGCAGCCTAGCGAGCGTACTACCCTTGTTAGGGGTTAACCACTTACACACGGATGGTGGTTGCAGGATAAGCGTGCAACTTGTGTTTGATATTTTGAAGGTTGCTATTGAAAACTTTGATTTATCCAAGCATCTCTTTCCGGATTGTTCAGGAAGTGAGGTTCACAAGGGTGTATGATCTAGGTTGGAGTATGACACTGAGCTTTTATTTCATGTTTATTCCTGCTTTTATCGTTTTTATTTCGACTTTAAGTTCGACTTCTGAAGATATTTGCTGCGATTAACTCAGACACCGATATGAACAATTTGTTAGTTCATATTCAAGATATTCTCTGGGAGCGGAGAGCTAAGGAGGCTTTAGCCATTTTCTCCGAGAGGAGCACGCTTAATCGTGATGCTCGATTTCAGTTCAGCTCCTCTTGGAAACCGGTCTTAAAATGGAAATCAGTCGGCGTAAGAAGCACGGTTCTATACAGCTTGATCATCAAATTAAGTAGTTACGTTTCTCTAAACTAATTTGTTTTCTATACGCACGCCATCTCCTGACCTGGCATTTAATTTACTGCAGTCTTTTGTTCAGTGATACGAGTGTTGGTATTGTTTTGTCTTTGTTGATTTTTGTGTTATATCTATTTAGTTGTTATAACATTTTTTAAAAGTATCCTGATGATCGGAGCTATGTACACTCCCGAAACATCGATTTTTAATCGTCTTTTCACCTGGCTTATTTCCCGAGAATATCTTGAATATATTTGTCGCCAGGAAAGTTTCAAGTCTTATTGTTAGTTGTACTATTCTTTCTTGTATTCCGCATTGTAATACAAACGTTAAGATTGACAAACGTATATCTACACCAACACTGATAGCATAGATCGTTAAGGCACACTCATTAATAGCAAGTCCGTTTATCCCAAGACCGCTCTCCCTGATAGTACCCGTCCCCATTTTCAGTTTTCCTCAGTCCTCATAACTGGCAAGTGCCTGAAACGTTTCCATCCCCAATTCCTTTGACAAATATTATTTCACTTTATGTATCACCAGCACAGCTCGGCTTAATAGGCTGAAAATTTTAAAATTTGCAAATAAGCATTAAATATCAAAATTGGCAATAATGATATGCATTAAAGCAGACACAATCATAAAACATATAAGTTGCACTCTTCAGTTACTATAATTTTGTGATGAATTCTGTGATCGGGTTTCAAGTAATTTCTCTCCTCAATACGTTTTACACACTCGTGCTATTGTTAAGGAGGCATGTGTTTTTAGATCAGTACTATTTACCACAGTGAGAACAGAAAACAATAAGGCCATCACATGCATTAATGAAGCGGTGAATAATGTTAAGAAATTACTGTCTATAACAAAACCAACGAATTTGTAATAGGCAATAAATTGATAAAAATATTTAAAAACAACTGAATAGGTGCTTAAGCTGCGGAAAGGTATAGGCTAAACAACAATTATAGACACTATAAAATGAGCATATTTTTTACAAACACACATAATTTAGGATTCTAAACAAAAGAATTATTCATATATACAAATTAAATATAGTTACAGGCTTATTCTTTTATTAGTGTCCCCATTCAGTTGTTGCCCGCCTCGGTAGCGTAGATGGTAGCGTGTCTGCCTCACGTTCAAGAGGTCCCGAGTTCGAATCTCCGTCAGGGTGAGTTAGCTTGATAAGGCTTCTTTGTGGGGTTTTCCCTTATCCTCAAAGACGAATTAGGTAATTTTAAGCTCCACGGACTCCGGACTCATTTGAGCATCATTTCACCAACGTTGGAGGACGTAAATTCAAAAAAAAAAAAAAAAAAAAAAAAAAAGTATGGTAGAGGCATATGTGCAGATTTCTTCACTTCTGAAGCCTGAAATTACAAAAAGAGGCAAGTTTAATTTAAGTTGGACAGTTCCAAATGTGAATCAAATGCTCATAGGTAGTGAACTAATTAGTTCCTTCATTTCTATAGAAGAAACGGCGACAGTTCAAGTAAAAGGTCTCATTAAATTCCTCTCTTTGTTCAGCTTGGGAATGTGCCTGCATTGCAACAAGATAGTGGGGTGCTCATTGTGCTTAATGTAAATATAAAGAATATTTGTTAGTGCATGTTTATTTTTTAAAAGTTGATGAGTCCTGGTATATTTTCACTTATCAGTACACTGTTTACACATGCAGCTATTTAAGCCTTACCAAATCTTGAGCCTCCACATCGCCTACATCCACAACTGGCTATACCACCCACGTTCTGTTAATTTCGGAACAGCCTAAATTATAGGGCCAGTCAAATCCAGCTAGATTGCTTTTACAGTCCAATAAACATGTCCACCGACAGAAGGTGACAGCCAACATAAGAGTGGAGTATGTGTACCTGTGGGCGAAATGTTCACATCTTGCTTTCTTTTCACCCAGCAGTTTATTTACATTTAATGTTTCTTTTAAATACACTGGTTCAATCTTCAGGGATAAAATTCAATTCCGCCCACATTTGTTTTTCCTATTCAGGAAGCGATATCTCCGAGTAAAATCCTTGTCTTCAAGAAGTCAGCTTTCGTCCCGTTTCTCTCGACTGTGAAATATGGAGCTTTGTTGTCTCTACAACCGTACTAATCTTTTTAGAGATTATTTCAACAAGAAAACGACACAAAGGAGCCAGTCTTAGCTCTTAGCAGCAATGTTACGGTCATGAAAACCCGTGCACTTGGTGCGGAGGACAAATTTAATTTCTCTGTCACAAAATAAGGATGGTAAAATTTTCTGTTTGTCAAATTTCCCTCCTCCCCCCCCCCCCCCAACTATTTCCTCTAGTTATGTAGAAGTATTTTGTTTGGAATTTTAATTATATTAAATCTCACTGGTAAGTAATAACATCTACATTTTCTACAAACTTCATTTGTTTTAGTAGTATTAACTTTTTTTTCCCCTCTCTCAAATGTTGATTAATTCTTCTGCTATCACATCAGCATAGAACCACTATTGCCAACTGTAGACATATGACTAAGCGTAAGGACATTTAAACTTATCTTTGCGCATGTAAGGACAAATTTTGTGAAACGAGAGGGAACTTTTTAAAAACGTAAAGATTGAATGGCTGTAAATCATTAAGCACTGGCATAATTAATTGTTCACCTAGCTGTAATCGTTTGTAGTAACGAAGTCCAGCATTTTCAATGTATCGCATTGCCTCAAATTTAAAAAGTGCCAATAGCAATAAGCAGTCAGAGAGAAACGAATTGCAACAATGACATTTCAGGTTTTCTTGACCGCAGTGTTTACCTACTCGTAGAGTAATATCTCCCAACCGGGGCTCCCAGGAACTTTGAGGTTGCTAATCTCATGTTAGAGGTTCCGTGGTTGCGTAAACTCTCTCAAGAACTGTCGTAAATACGTTTCTTTCCGCCATGGACACTCTATGAACGTAATTGACGTCTTGATGTGCTGCGTTCCCTGAAAGATTGAATCAGTTCAGGGATTCTGTTTTCACTCATGAAAGTAGCCAAATATTGTCATAACTGAGTTGCTATAATTGTGTTGTTTATTTTCTGCACAACATTATGGTTACGAAAGTTCACAATTCTTCGGTACCTTATCCTTAAAGTACCGTTGTCAGCGGCAAAAACACTTCATATTTGCTCATGAAAGTTACTGAAGAGGTCAAAGAAAATCGGCCAATGTTTTGTTTGTATTCCTAAATTATATGAACATAGTTCCAGCCAGGCAGATATTATTCAAATACAACCACTAACATATTGCCACCAAATTAATAAAGAATATTATATAAGAAGACATCACTCTCAGTATCCTTTAGCAGAAATCATCTCCAACTTTGACGTCGCTAGTAATTTGGGCTTATGACTAGATCTATTTTCAAAATAAAAATTAAGAACACATGTTTTATTTCTAGTCCAAAAGCCAGTTTACGTATTGCAGGTTCATTATGCTTAAATTATTGAACAGGATGGTAGAAAACAAACCGTGCTATATTTACCTCTATGTGCACTTTCTATAAAATTGGTTTAGAGCAGGCAAGGATTAGGTAAACCAGGATGGATCGGGTGCGATTAAGCACCTTCTTCTTTAGGTGCTAAATAACCACGCCCTGGGGGCCTACGCCCAGTTAATAATAGCATGATTTATAAGCATGCCCTTGTGTATGTTAAATTGCACTCTTCCGCTGTATGCTGTAAAGGTTACTGACGGAGAAATAATCTGCAATATTACTAGTTGTATGAGTTGGTTATAAAGAACTAATTCTTGTTCAGCATTTGATAAATCTTAGATCTTTCAAGGAACCATGCTGGCAGCGAGTTGAGGGAAGCAAATACCTCGGTCACCAGTCTATTGTCATTCAGATGGGATTCCACGTTCTGTTGTACAATCGGTTTGGATAAAATCATTCGAATAGAAGAGCTAAACACTGACAATTTCAGAGCGCATGAGCTTTTCTGGCTTACTAGGTAAATGACAATACAGAAAACAGTTCTTTCCCACCCCACGAAGGGACAGTGGATGGCTGATTAAATCCTCAACCCTACCGATCCACAGCATACTTATGTACTCGTATATTCAATGACAGCTGTTCGCCAATTTAATGAATAAGATGGTTATTCTGATTTAACCCACAATACCATTTTCTCTTTTTTCCGGTAACATTTCCACTTTCCACTGCTCAGAGTACGTAGTATAATTCTCGTAGGACGTCAAGTTCGCAGCAAGTTACTGCTATGAAATATTTATTTTTTCATACATTTTAAGTTATTTAAGTTTCCTATTAAAGCCAATCTATTATAGTAATATGAAGTACACAGTGAATGAATGGAATAGTGCTGATTAAGTGGTTTGGACATCAAACGAATACGACATATTCAGGAGCGGGTGTGATTCTTACTTGCCTTTCAATCGCTCTGATTACATATTTCTATACTCTTCCCCTTTCGCCGCTTACCTGTGTCAAACCTTTGTTCTTAGGATAATGCATGTGTGTCGGACTTGAATTCAGACCAGTAGGGCTTTGTGTCACCAATTGCTGACGTGGAATAGAGAGAAACGAGGAGGTTCTGCGAACTTAAATGAGGAAACACTGGAAACAAGCACCTGCACGTTTCCGCGCTCTCAAATTTACATTTTCTCTGCAGAAATCAGTTAAATACAAAGGTGCTGTAATCATAATTACAAAGTGATACTCGGAAATAATCCGATGTAATAATTTGAATTATATTTTAATTGATATCAGTTATTTTTGTTTTAAATTTATATTTAGTGTGTTTTTTTAGGGTGGGAGCTGTTCACGTAGGTTGGCAGTTCAGTCTTACAGTGGCGAAAGAAACTTTTTTAAAATCTTTAAGAGCAAAGCCTCATTTCAACGAGCAAAATGTCAGTATATGCTCAACTACATCATTTATTGTTACTTTCTTGTGCGTAGTTTCACCAAAATGGTTGTTTTGCGGATATGATACGTTCTGCTTAAGTTAATACAGGGGTGCTAAATGTTTAAGGTGCAGCTTTTTGAACTTGAAATGTTTTTAGTCCATACATTTTGATTGGCTAAAGCTATAAGTGTATTTTGAGAAGTGCTCCCTGTAGCAGCAATACACACATTTTTTATTATATTTGAAAGACATTCTGATATGTGTTAAAAGCATTACACGCTAACTCGCTACTCTAAATGTCTAGTTAATGTCATATATAACCTATTTGAAATAAACAGAAGTTGCAGATTGTAATCAAAACTATAAGTAGGTAATCACAAAAATTAAGATTCGTGATTTTAATGATTATTTTTTTCATTTTGTTTTGTTTTGTAATTTAGAGAAAATATATTTTTTTTGAATAATTTTGTTTAGGATAAATAGAGATTGTTCCTCCAACGTAAAGTCATATCGGACGATGAATGGAATGGATGAAATGATGCTCAAATGAGCTCAGGCTCCATAGAGCTTAGAGTTACCCGGCATTCATCTTTCAGGATAAGGGAAAACCCCGGAGAAAACCTTATCCAGGTAACTCACCCTGACCGAGATTCGAACTTTGGACCTCTTTGAACGTGAGGCAGACGCGCTACCATTTGCACAACCGAGACGGGCATTTTTTCAATGCAAAATGCATTGCTTGTATTGAAATCCAGAACATGACTCTTTGGTTATAGAAATATTAATCGGTTTGTTCGTCATATTTTCTGTTTGAGAGCTTTTAGATATAAATATTTGCATTTTTACATAATTGTAATGTTTTTTGTGTTCTATTTCCATTTCCGGTAATTTTTTCCCTTTTGCAAGAAATTAGATCAACTAAACTTATTAAATAAACATTGGTTTTTAATCTAACTAGGTAAATAGAACCTTAAAGGCATAAGGGGGAAAAGAATACATAGAATGAAGTAAAAAGACTTGCATCAAAGAAGATTTAGTGAGGGAGACATAATGTAACTGAATTTAAGCTCTATGAAAACATTCACTTTCTATCTGTTTCAATAATGGTTGGCTAATGGAGCCCTTGGTAATAAAACTACGCTAAGGGTATGAACGGAAAATTGAGGTCAAGTGGAAGAAGTTCGGCGCCGTAAAAGTCCCGAATTAAATGCAGGTCATTAAGTAGATTAGTAAAACAGAAGACCGCGTTAATGTGCCTATGTGTGTGGTACTTCAAGTGTTAAAAAATGAGCAAGTATAAAAGGTTAACCCTAACAAGGAGCAAGGAGATCAAAAAGACGTGAAGGAAAGACCGCCTAAGGAGAAACAAGTTGTGCACTGTAGTTGCTGTGCAAACTTGTAAACATAGAGGGCGGAAGTTGATACTTTGCTATCTTGAGTTCTCATGACGGGAACTTGCCGCTATCTCTCTTTAGAGAACGGCTTGCATTCTCATTCGAGAGATTTCTTCCCAGGTATTACTTATATTTCTTTCTTTTTCTCTTTTATCATCATTATTATTTATTATATCTGTGGTTAGTGATTATCCTGAAGTGTCGGTTCTTTAGTTTCAAGGACTTGCTATGCAAGTTCCGAACAGCGATATTAAAGGAGTGAACGCCTGGAAGTAAGGCGAATAGTCTATACCAGGACCGGAAAGGAAGGCACTATAAGTGTGAATTTACCCTCCTAGTCCCCACTACTTTCACCATACAGGTAAACAGCTATCTAAGCCGGTTGATTCTGTTTACAGTCGCGTGACAGTCAGTTATGTAGTGGTGGTTACATGTGGTAAAGCACAGTTATGGCATGTCTTGCTGACATTGGATACATTACGAGCTTCACCCTAAGGAGGCATTTTAATGCAGCTCGTGCTGGAGCCTATAAACCTTAAGCAACACAACTTTGTGCAGTTCAGAAAAACATGGTTTGGATTTTTACACACATTTCCCAAGCTGCACCTGTTTGCAAGTAAATTACTGGCCATGTTTGGTACTACTTATCAATGTGTACAACTGTACAGCATATTGACATGCCACCCAGTAGCGTCTTCATATGTTCTACATTTAAGTTCATAGTTTGCTGCCGGACATTGAAACACTTAATACTTAAAATGAAACCAGCAAGGATCCAATCGTGTAAATTAAGGGATTATCATTATGACAATGTCACTATTTGACAATGTACAGCGTTGGCAATTTCATTATACTTTGTAGATAGATTGTTACGATTATTTTTAAGAATACAGTATAGAAAGTATTTACATGTCTTTTGCAGCGTAAGCGAAATATGTATTTATCACTGCATAGCAACCGTTCTATAACAAAACAAATGTATTATTCTATAGAACTGCTTTTGTCAATTTAAGGTATGAGCAGTTTAGTTAGTCGCTACATCCTTATGTTTTCTAGCGTCATTTACCCTCTCGGTGCTTTCCTAGCCAAATCTCGAGTTCAAAAGTATGCATTTGATTACGTCCAAAATCCGAATGACCGTCACTGTGGTGTACGTCACCTATTTGTTTACGTACCAGATAGAAGGAAAAAAGGAAAGGGTGATTTTAGGGGTAAAGCATTCCACACTTCGGGTGCTCATCTTACCGGCTCTGGTCTATACTGTCAGACATTGTACATTTTATGGCGCAGTTGAGATTCTGCAGAAAACATCAGGTTGAAATTATGTGATGTGTTTTGGGAAAACTGTCAGGGGAAGATAGAGGGGGCTCGGAGCAACACACTGAAGCCGTTACATATTAAGTTACCAGCTATCACTTTTCTGCATATATAGACCTTACTGCCTGCACATCCTATCAAAATTTTACCTTGTGAAGCCAAGTTATATTCCCAAATATCTTTTTATAGCTGGGAAATTCCAAGAAATTTAAATATATTCTCTAACTACCTGAAGTGTGTAAGTTTGAATAAAAGTGCCACACCTGTGTGGATCAATGTTTAAAATCCATATTATAAAACCCACGGTAAGATTCAAGTACAAACGATCGAAAATTAATGTTAGATCAGCTAATATTTTCAAACCAAAGCCACGTATGGACCTTAATTTGAATCAGGCCCAAATCAGTGCTTTTTAATTATGCTTAAAAGCTGCATGTAAGGGCGAGGTCTATCTGAAGACTCCGGCCTCCAATACCTGGAGTCTAAAAAGCCCCCTCCCCCCTCCATCGACAACTTCAAGACGGGATGGAAGTGGATACGGCACTTACACGCGTCAACCCCGCAGGGAAGACTACCGAAAACCTCGGTGGGGCCGCCTTGATGATCTAGCACACCTACTAGCTTTGCAGGCTAGTACCCGGGACCATTTAGGCAACCCTCTGCCCCTCCGGGCGGCCGAGGCCTGGCGGGTGGTACCCGATCTCCCGCGGTTGTCGGGAACACACTGTCCCCTCGAGTCCAACCCAGTCCGAACAACCCCCATTCGGGAGGGGCTCGGCTGCTCGGCCCGAGATCCCTCTGGTAACGTCAGAGGTACCACGAATGCTCAAGGTCCGCAGCGCTCGCACCACAGCAGCTCAAGGGGACGGATGCCCTCCCCTACGGGAGCTTGAAAACTACAGCTCCAAGTCAGTAGATTTACTGACATGAACTCCTGCGTTTCCACAGTCACAGGCGATGCCGATATTTTGGCAATTGTCAGCGCCATTAATAAACAGAATATTTATATTTATTTGAACTTATTCGATGTTGAAACTTTGAGAGAACTTTGAGAAATCAAAGGTACTAATGTTTCCATGGTGCGCATAACTAATTAGAGCTTGGATCTTTCAACAAACATGATCACAAAGCAGAAAAACTACCCCTGACGTACAACATATAGTTTGCCAGCCTTTTAACTCCGGAGGTATCGCTTCGATTTCTGATTGCTAAGAACGATTTTATTATAAGTCTGATACCTAAAGTAATAAAACGACCAAGATAAAGCCGTTGGGATAATGTATGTAAAAAGATTGTATGCAAGTTGAAGTTGGGAAATACAGCAGTGATGGCTGAAAACTGGTAGTACAACATTAATTGCCACAGAATTCAGAATTTTAGATGACATTCTAAATCTAATTTGGGTACCCCAGGAAGACGGCAGGAGTGTAATAAATGCTCTTAGCTACCACTAGTATTGCAAACATATTGGCTAAAGACGTTTAAATTATGCAGTATTCCGATGTAGTTTCGGGTGAATATTTTAACAAATGATTTTCTATATATGTCATAGCAGTTTTTATTATATCTTACGGATGGAGATAAATAAAGTTGGAGTTCAAGTGGACTGAAGTATCGCTGCGATATTTAATTTTCTCCTAGGCTCCATATATCTCCTTCCGATTTGAAAGTTTAACTTAATCTTCAAATGTTTTGTGCACCAAATAAATAGCTTGAACTCAACGTTTCTCTTCTTTGCAAAGTTGTATCATTAGCGGTTGAAATGTGTCTGAACTTGGTGCGCAGTTTTCTTGTTATTGAAGCTCACAGGGTGCCCATTAGACAAGAATGAGACGGGTTTTGAGGATATGATGAAAGCTCCTTAGATGATCTCAGTTGGTGCTCTCTGCGGGGCGGAGAAGCATAGCGTTATCGTTTTTTCTTGTCACAAGCAACGTAATTCATTTGCATACAAAACGCATTATTCCCTTAGGAGCCAAACGGTTGCCGATGCTTTGGTAAGTGGAACCATTCACAGTTACACAAAATTTATGTCTCTCCTGTCGGAGCAAACAAACGCTGGTAGTCCTTAATTACAACCCAATTTTGACATGCAGCAACAAATCCTGCCACAACAGCCATTGCAGTCTGCTTGTGCCA
This sequence comes from Mantis religiosa, assembly GCA_030765055.1. Lineage (NCBI taxonomy): Eukaryota > Metazoa > Arthropoda > Insecta > Mantodea > Mantidae > Mantis > Mantis religiosa. The sequence goes on from CM060957.1 coordinate 96,633,360, forward strand.
TTTATATGCATCATAACAATTTCGAACAGCATCAGGTTGACCATGAACAAACGAAGGCATAGTTTTGAACTTAAGTGGGAGGGGACAGCATTTCACATTAATCTTGAGAGCGTGGAAATGGCCTTAGTAGAAGCTAGTTTTTCTCCTATAGTTCAGTATAGTTATTAGAAAGATCTGCTCTAAGTGTAACGAACAGTTGTTATGACGTAATGACGCTTATCTTAAATAATAATTGTCGGAAAATATACAAATGTTTATTAATAATGAATGCCCAATTATCGTTGGAATTGCTAGGTTATTTCACTTTAATACAGAGATCAGAACTCCTAAAGCTGGAATGACATAGATTTGCCTTCCATAACTCACGCGCAGAGTATGATACCTTTCTCACACGTGCCAGTGGGAAATAGACTCTGCTTATTACTCAACAGACCGTTGAGGCGTATCGACCTTCAGGTCACCGGCGCTGCGATCGTCTCTTATCGGGTCTTATTTGGTCGATAAGACGAGTGAAGTATTCATAAGTTGATGCTCAGTAAGTTACGAAACAAATAGAGCGATTGGAAGCTGCGTGTGTCTATATGATGTTTTCTCGCGCCTGCCGATATATGGGACATTGCTGTCCAGAAAACATGATTACATCTGAACAGGGTATATGTCTGACTTACTACATGGCAAAGCGAGAAGGCGTATCGGAAAAAATTCGCAACACAGATGTTTACCTCAGCTTATCACACATACACGGCGGGTCCAGTTTATTATTATTATTATTATTATTATTATTATTATTATTATTATTATTATTATTATTATTATTATTATTATTATTATTATTATTATTATTATTATTATTATTATTATTATTATTATTATTATTATTATTATTATTATTATTATTATTATTATTATTATTATTATTATTATTATTATTATTATTATTATTATTATTATTATTATTATTATTAATATTATTAATTACGTCCTCCAACGTTAAGTCATATCGGACGGTGAATGGAATGGGTGAAATGATGCTCAAATGAGCCCGGGGTCCATAGAGCTTAGAGTTACCCGTCATTCGTCTTTCAGGATAAGGGAAAACCCCAGAAAAACCTTATCCAGGTAACTCACCCTGATCGAGATTCGAACTCGATACCTCTTGAACGAGTCCAGTGTATGTATAGTCTGTTCAGATACAATCATGTCTTCTGGACAGCAATGTGTCATACATCGGCTGACGCGAGGAAACATCATATAGACACACGCAGCTTCCAATCGCTCTATTTGTGTTTCATAACTTACTGTACACCATATTACTAATATTTAACTCTTCTAATCGACCAGATAAGACCCGATAAGAGACGATCGCAGCGCTGGTCACCTGAAGGTCAATACGCCTCAACGCTCTGTCGAGTAAATACCATATCTATTGAGTTATTCAGTGCTGCTTTCTTGTGATGCCTTCCTCCTAAAAATACAAGTCGAATTTATATTTGGTCACATTTATATTCAATTTTATTAGTTTTCTTTGCTAATGATCAAGCACGTTTTTCATTGCGTATTGCAGACTTCCAGTGAAGTATTATTGATTTACTATATGCATAAGTTACCTAGAACCATGGATTCTCTCTGTTAACTGTGTCTAAATTGCTAGCATTTATCTTCCACACTTCCCTCAAAGACAGCGTCCCATAAATGGTCACTGAATCATCGTGAATATTAGCTCTTGGAGTTCTGTAGGTTATTTATACCCATTGCAGATTAGAATTCGAAACATCCATCCTTATCCTCGTATCGTGCAGTTAGAGAAGATTGGTTGTTAAAAAGCAATCCATATAATTTCCATTTTTATTTAATTTTAATGTTGAAATTGCAAAAGCGTTTTAGATAAATAAAAACACTTGTAAATGGTCAATGAATATGTTCTTACTGGTCGTATATAAGGGAATACTAGACAAGCATATAGCGTTTCTGTTGTCTTTGTATCATTTAACAGCTGAAACAGTATTGTAGCTATTGTTCAACCTATTCCAACTATTAAGGGCGACGGTTCAACTCCTTCCTAGATGGAGGCCTTCAATGTATATTTAGATCGAAGAGCAGTTAAAATGTAAGTTGTAGCGTTGGTAAGTTTTGGTCAGTTAAAAAACCTAAGCTACTTGAATAGCTTCCTCTCTTTGTTCGCATCGGTAACAGCAGGTGCCGCAAGGAAGAAGCTTCACTCTATAGATACGGCCAGGAGTGAGTGTGCATGTGTTTTTGCACCTTGAATTGCTGTGCATGCTTCCTCCCTTGTAATTAATTGTCTTGCGGCAACAATAATTCGAAGAAAAGGCGGTACACATACGCGCGCGCACAGCGAGATGCGCTCCAGTTGGCAAATGACTATCAGGGTTTAGAACTGGGTCAAACCGCACCTTATCATCTGTTCCCATCGTGCTGTCACGGAACTTAAAGCACCTAATGTATTCAGAATATACCCACAAATCTAACGTTACGACTGTGAAACCAGGTATGGCTTCTCCACGGGTAGTGCTTAAACGAGCTCTTGCGATTATCACACTGGTATTGTGCGTTTCCTCCGTTGAAGCCATAGCTAAATTCCTTATAAACGGATGCATCTTTTATCAATCAATATAATCTGTAATTGATTCCACACAAAGCCAAATGACATATTGGTTCTTCCCCCCCCCCCCACCTAGATCTAGTGTAAGTGAAAGCGCTATAAACAGCCTCAAAAGTGATATTGCTATTCACGCCTCTCCATTTCTGTAACCGTGAGTTGATGTGATGCCATGCTAGTGTATCAGCATATTTATGGCCATTCTCGAGCGTTGATCTGAATGGTGTGAGTAGCTCTTACGGTGGAGAAAGTAGCTAACGTTTTCCCAAATTCCTCCCACATTCGTCATTCATTCGTCCGCTTTGTATCAAAGGTATAATTTCATTCGTCATAGGGGAAACAATATGTTGGAAGGCATTCTAGAATTATACCTGCAGAGGGACTTGTGGCGTAATGCATCTTAGGGATTCTGCATCTCCAAACTATTAGTGTGATTTGAAACATTCTCAACAAGAAAAGTTAGAGGGCTGGCAAAGGGAGTATTATTTGTGAGAACGCTTCTTCTAAAAACATGCTATATCGTTCAGATTTCGTCATAGTTTTCACACCTGGGCGGTCATTAATGTCAATTTCATGACGACAAGGGAACTTTTTATACCATAAAATAGCAATCTATTTTATAATAGAATCTTGAATTCAATAATAATAATAATAATAATAATAATAATAATAATAATAATAATAATAATAATAATAATAATAATAATAATAATAATAATAATAATAATAATAATAATAATAATAATAATAATAATAATAATAATAATAAATACATGAAGTGACTGACGTGCACAGCTTCATCAAAAGCATTACAGCATGTGGGTACCGAGAGAGATTACTCCTTCATTCTTATTATTTCATTCGAAAGAGGAATAAATTTCTCTTGTTGCTGTATTATATTGCCTATGTATACTACAGACCAAAATAGTTTTACTGTATGTCCTCGACAAGAAGGCTCGAGGGGGCTGAAGGGCAGAGGAACTTGCACTGTTTGTCTGCTCCGGTAACGGATCTGTTTACTAGGAAATAGAGTGTATGAGAGTACATATGAGTCACCCATGCTGCTAGATCTAATGTTGTTTCCGTAAACGCAGGGATAGGTATTATGTATGCGTGAGTTATGTGACAACACTTGTGTATTTTAAACGAACCTTCCAGTATCGCTCATTCATGGTGGGGCGGTGACGCTTCCATATTACTTCTGCTATATCGTTCCCTAATTTGGTCGGTGCTGGACTATGGCTGTATCTTCTTTGGCTCTGCTTCCACATCAGTCTTGCGCAAGTTGGATATCGCTCAGTGCCGTGCTCTTCGATTTTGTCTGGGTGCTATGCTTTCTACACCGACGAATGCGCTTTTGGTTGAGGCCTCAGAACCACAATTGGAGATCCGTCGACACCTCTTAACCCAGCGCTTTCTGTTGCGAGTTTTCTCCGTGGACGCCCACCCAGTATTGCGGACGTTGCAGTATCTCGCTGCTAATTATCTCAACGCAGATTTTCCTGCTGTACGACGATTGCCCTTACTCTTACTGGGTTTTCGGGATCTATACCACGCTTTTCCCTTAATTTTGAAAAGTCCCTCTCTTCCGGGGTTTCAATATCCATATGACTTACACTTCCTGAATATTTCGGTGCATTATCTTCCTGATTACATCATCCGGAGCCCTGACGTGAACGTCGCCCGCTCTCATTTCTTGCAGGTCACAGGGCCAGATTTCACCACGATCTACACCGACGGTTCTAAATCTGCTGATGGAGTAGCTTATGCATACGTCTGTCCTTCTACTAATGCCCTGGCTCGAAACCGCCTACCTATGGAAGCTTCCAACTACACTGCGGAGGTTCTGGCCATTCGTGACGCTTTGCAATATGGGATTTCTCAGGGCTTCCCCAAACTGCTGATCTTAACCGACGCACAGTGTGCTGCAGAGACTCTCATCTCCCCTCTGGACGAGAGATATGCACTGTTATCTTTACGAGATACTGACGTTGGTGAACAACGCTACCATAGCCGGACATCAAATTCATTTCCTTTGGATCAGAGGGCATGTCGGAATTCGATACAATGAAGTCGCCGATCGCCTGGCAAAAGAGGGACTCACCCAAGGCACCTTTCAAAGCATCAAACTGCCCTACACGGATTTCTTCCCGGTCCTTCAGCGTGACGCCTATTGCCGCTAGAATGATGCCTGGATTCGTTCGCAGTCCATCAAAGGCAAACACTACGCCGCCGTTCAGACGCATCTATCTACGACCCCTTGGTTCTCCAGCTTCAGAATTGCACGTCGACATCTCACCTCTATCATTAGAATGTGACTTGGACATGGATGTTACCCTGCGCATCTACACCGACTACTTCTCATCG